>CADEHL010001018.1:402500-757236 GCA_902827135.1 Harpagifer antarcticus
TTCACTGATTGGCTGGGAGAAAACCCCATGCTTCTCGACCTCACTGAGTCGCGGGGGGGGGGAGGCCATGTTTGGTGTGTGCGGAAGTGACCAAATATGGTTCCTCGCCCGATAAAGGGTTACTATCATTGCTTTCAACATACCTAATACAGCCATGTGAAATATATTGACATAATACATTTAATTAAAGTCAACGTTTCAGTTTTTTCACTGGCGTTTTCAAAGTAAGACCGTCTTACCTTGGCAGCCATGATCATGGACGACCCCCCGCGGACTCCCAGGATGGGGATGTGCGTCTGGGCCGAAATGAAGTCGAGGATTTGTGCGATGGCCTCCTGGTCGGTGTCGTCCCCGAACACCACGCCCTGCAGCCAGTGCTCCGTCATCAGGTCGCAGATGCTCTTGATGATGCTCTTGGGGTCCGTCTCGTTCATCGTCAGCACCTCCACGTTGGGCGCCATGTGGAGGAAGTCTTCTTTTTCCCGCCCTCCAGCCAGCGCCATCTCGCTAGAGTTCCCCACGAGCACCACAGCTATGCTGAGGCCTCGCAGGATGTTGGGCAGCGCCATGTGGTGGGGAGGGGGCTGGGGGATTGGCACGTAATGGCCGCCACCACCACCTCCCCCTCCTCCTCCTCCCCCTCCTCCTCCTCCCTTCTCTCTCCGGGAGTGGCAGGCCGGCGGCAGGTGGAGGAAGCAGAGCAGCAGGAGGAGGAGAGAGAGGCAGTGGGGCCGGTGGAGCGATGGAGGCGGGGGAGGAGGTGAGGAGGGTCCGATGTGCCTCTCTCGGTGCTGGGCGGCTGAAGGGGTCGTCGTGGTGGAGGAGGGGGGGGGAGGGACTGGATCGACCCCCAGGTGAGGAGGGGGTGCGGCAGCCGTAAACAGGCATGGTGGAGGAGTGGGAGAGTAATACCTGGAGAGAGAGGGAGACAAAGTTGAATGAGTTGAATACTCGATTCTGATTGGTCAATTTTCAAGATTTTCCTAAGATTCAAGGCTTTTATTGTCATGTAGCTACAGTGTAGATATGACAATGAAAAGCTTAGGTCACAGGCTCCTCCAACAGAGCAATACAATAAAACAGATAATAGTGCAAGTAAATAAAATAAAATATAATAGAAATAGTGCAGAATAGTCTATATACAAGTAGTTGGAATATGATATATATATATAAGTTGCAAACAGATGAATGTTATTGATGTTCTTTCAAAAGTTCAGTGGACATTTCAGAGGTTATTAATACTCGATAACACACCGCTGCTAAGCAAAATAATGACCGTTGCTAAGCAGGATCAAGGGAGAGAAGTAAAAAGGTTAAAAGACTTGGACGTCAGAGAAATCACCAGAAGAAGACAGACAGGAAGTAAACACTAACAGAACACGGTATGGGCTCTGAAGGGTTTAAGGACTATAACAGTTACAGTCGACATCGATCAGAGCTGCCCTTAAGTTCCTAAGTTATCTTAAGTTTTGTTGTTGTTGTTGTTGGTGGGTTAGTGTGCAGCCCTTACATATAACACATAAAACAATTAAACACATTTAAAAGCAAACGAGACCAATGTGCAGTAAGGCAGGGAAGTCAACGTTATACATATCAAATACAATACATGTTGCAGAGAATGTTGTAAGTAACCAAATAAATGCATGAGTCTATATTCATGTAAGATATAATAAGATAACCAAGAATATAATGTAAAATGAAATAGTGTAGAATGAAAAGAAAATACTATTTATTGTGGGGGAGATGGAACAGTGCAACATCGATTGAATAAAGTGAATTGCTGAGGGACTGCATGCATGATATGAATCAGTGCATATCACTGTCAGTCCGCAGAAATGGGGCATTGTGGGTAGGGGGAACGAAGCACACACACACAGATGAGAGAAGAGGTCACACTTGACACACATAAATAGTGCATAAACGCACACACACAGATACATGTTGCGATGGCGTATAGTTTACGGCGCGGATCAATAATTCATGTGGAACGTTCTGAAGCAGCATTATGGTATGTATTATGGAGGATATAAACTCTCCCTCCAGATGAGAGGCTGGCGTCCTGACAAGGAGAGGGGAGGAGGGGAGGAAGGGAGGAGGGGAGGAGGGAGGAGGGGAGGAAGTATTGGCAGGAATGCGAAAACGAGAGTGTGGTGAATTGTATCTTATGTATATATGTGTATTAAGTATTAAGTGAATGGATTCAATATTAGGTTTTGTTGGAAGTCTATGGAGCATTCCTGGGGGAAATCTGAAGGGCCTCAATCAGTTTTTGAATGCACTTAAAGAGGCCTTATAGTGCTTTTTGGGGTGTTGTATAGATTTATGTGCATGTAAATGGTCTGCAAAGGCTAAAATCTCAAATGTCCAGAACATGATGACATCACTATGTAACACTCGGGCTCTTATTGGCTAGCGCTCCAAAAAATTGTACGTGATAGGCTAAGGGGCGGGACATCTCTAAGCGGTTGACCAATCACAACAGAGCAGTCCAGCTAACCAATCAGAGCAGACTGGGCTCTGGTTTCAGACGGAGGGTGAAAAGAGGTGCTGCAGCACAGGCAGTATGAGAAAAGAACTTTTTGAACATTAAAGCATGGAGACATGTAGAGACACTACATACTGATATACACCTGAACATCAGCAGGAGAGGACTCTTTAAAGTAGAGACACTACATACTGATATACACCTGAACATCAGCAGGAGAGGACTCTTTAAAGTAGAGACACAACATACTGATATACACCTGAACATCAGCAGGAGAGGACTCTTTAAAGTAGAGACACTACATACTGATATACACCTGAACATCAGCAGGAGAGGACTCTTTAAAGTAGAGACACAACATACTGATATACACCTGAACATCAGCAGGAGAGGACTCTTTAAAGTAGAGACACTACATACTGATATACACCTGAACATCAGCAGGAGAGGACTCTTTAAAGTAGAGACACTACATACTGATATACACCCGAACATCAGCAGGAGAGGACTCTTCAAAGTAGAGACACTACATACTGATATACACCTGAACATCAACAGGAGAGGACTCTTTAAAGTAGAGACACTACATACTGATATACACCTGAACATCAGCAGGAGAGGACTCTTTAAAGAAGAGACACAACATACTGATATACACCTGAACATCAGCAGGAGAGGACTCTTTAAAGTAGAGACACTACATACTGATATACACCTGAACATCAGCAGGAGAGAACTCTTTAAAGTAGAGACACTATACTGATATACACCTGAACATCAGCAGGAGAGAACTCTTTAAAGTAGAGACACTATACTGATATACACCTGAACATCAGCAGGAGAGAACTCTTTAAAGTAGAGACACTATACTGATATACACCTGAACATCAGCAGGAGAGGACTCTTTAAAGTAGAGACACTACATACTGATATACACCTGAACATCAGCAGGAGAGAACTCTTTAAAGTAGAGACACTATACTGATATACACCTGAACATCAGCAGGAGAGAACTCTTTAAAGTAGAGACACAAAATACAAATATGAAGCTGAAAATGAACAAAATACGTCCTCTCCATAATCTCCTTTGAACTCTTTTACACTTGGATCTCTTTACTTCTATCCGATCAAAAGGCACACCTTAACTGCTTTCATCACACCTGACAACTGAAGGCATGTTCAGCTCTTAGATTCAGAGAGGAAGGGCAGAAAGCAGGAAACAACGCCAACTCCGTCTGACTGACAAACCGTCTGGACTGAGATGACTGACACGCACACACCCGAGACGCACACAAACTGACTGACTGACGTCGAAATTGATTAAGTGATTGACGGCAGAAGCGCTCAGAGCGACTCTCAGGACTTTGATATGATACCCGCCCTCCTCCCTCACCCCTCGTTGGCCTAGTTTAGCACTTGCAGCCGCTTGCTGTCCGTCCCTCCATCCTTCCACCCCCCTCCCACGTTCTACTTGACCATCTCTCTCTCTCTCCGACTTATTTATAGAGTGTTTTCATAATGGGGATGCAGAGGGGAAATGAGCGCGAGAGTTATGACGGCAGCAAGGAAGGACAGCAGCAACTCAGATAGAGACAAAGGACAAGGTTTGGGGAGTAACAGATTACATGGGATAAGGTATTCAGGATACGAAACATAACTGTAATTCCACAAGTAGTCAAAGAACTGTTACATTTCTAAAATTAGAAACTACTAGCAGGCAAACAATACTAGCCAAACTAAGCTTATGATGATTTCCCTTACGTCCAACACTCTGTCTTTGAACCTATTTCCTTCTCTCCCTTGATCCTCCTTAGCAACAGTCATTATTTTTGCTTAGCAGCGGTGTGTTATCGAGTATTAATAACCTCTGAAATGTCCGAATTGACCAATCAGAATCGAGTATTCTAAATTTGAGCATAGAGAGGCGAAGTCCCTCCCTTTCCGGGGAGCTCCATGGGACCTTATTTCTGAGAAAGTATGTATTGAAGTCAATGGAGAGAGAAAGATTATCTTTCGATCCCGTTTGAATTGTGCCACGAATTACACAGACGATGTTTGTCAATTTAAAAGATCATTTTGCAAGTCAAACATTTTTAAATGTGTCGTAAAACTGTGAAGTAACACTTTGTTTGCGTGAAACCGCTCAATGAACTACATCTCCCATCTCGCACCACACACCCAGACGGCCGTCACGTTGAACACTTCACTTCTTTCTTTCAGAACGATTCTGGGATTTGTAGTCTTTCTAGTTGCGTATTTTTCATAGTCTTATATTTCAACAGTTTTACGACAAACTGTGACTTTTTTGACATGGAAATGATTATTTAAGATTGACAAACATCATATGTGTAATTCGTGGCACAAACGGGATCCAAAGATAATCTTTCTCTCCCCATTGACTTCAATACATACTTTTTACGAAATAAGGTCCCATGGGTTGGAAGTAGATGGGCGGGACTTCCCCTCTTTTTATCAAATTAGGTTTCTGCTACAGAAATAAATCCTGTTTCTCTTTTCAGACAAGGAAACATTTGATATCCGCAACGATTTGACCTGTATTAGATTATGGTGATCTGCAATACATGAATGCCTCTGACCAGTGCCTAAAGAGCTTACTGGGTACCATTGAGCTTTACATTTTATTACTGGATGTGGATATCGAGTACACCATTGCACTTTATATGCTGCTGCTAATTGGCCATCTTTGTCTGTCTTTGTCTTTCCCATTAAATCTCTGCTTGGGTTGGTTCCCTCCTACATTTGCACATACATGTGTAAAAGAGAAAGTCTATATGGCCTGCGCTCCCAAGATGTTATTCAGATGCTGGTTCCTAACGTAAGAACAAAACAGCTTTTAAATATGCTGCCCCCAGAGCTTGGAATAATGTACAGAAGGAGCTGAAACTCGCAGATGTAATCACTATGGGGGAATTCAGGTCCATCTTAAAGGACAGAGAATGCGACACCATTGGTAGATGTGAGTGCTCGTATATCCAAAAATCTTTTTAAATGTTGCCAGTTTTTAATGATTTTTAATAGTTTGTTTCCTTTCGCATATTGACTGGCTAATGTGCCATTTTATTTGTGTTTTACAGCCGTATTTGTCTGCCTGTCTTGTCTGTGTTGTATCTTCATTCATGCTGCCCTTCTTGGCCAGGTCGCTCTTGGAAAAGACATTTTAATCTCAATGAGTCTTTTTACCTGGTTCAATAAACGATATATATTCAACCAAGCCGTGTAATAAAATGTGTTGGAGCGCGTTAGTGTTACGGAGTGATGTCACGAGATTCCCGAACTTTGGGATTTTAGCCTTTGCAGACCATTTACATGCACACAAAGCTATAGAACACACTTCAGTACAAAAGAAAGTCCCAAAAAAGCATAATAAGTAACCTTCCTAACCCATAAAACATTTTTAAAAAACGCTTTTTGAGAAACAAATGTGTGTTTTCATCTAAATGTGTGGGAGGATATGTGTCAGAGTAACTCCTCAGAGACACCCAGGACGTTCGTTAGTCCGGGGGTGTAGCTGCTCATAAAGTCGTTCTGAGTGGTGTATTGTGTGTACATCTGGAAGGTACAAAAGAAAAGAGCTTAAAACAATAACCGCCACGCGAAGCTGACAGCTAATAAGACAGTGAAATGACAGAGGGGAAGAAAGGAGATGGAGAGAGGGAGAAAGGCACGTATGCGCCGCAGATGACAGAACAACTTCTTCTGGGGAAACTAATTGCTGGAGGTTCGTCAGCTCTAATTACAGGTCCCTGTGTTAATAGTCAATTGCACACCACTCTCCGGGATGAAGAGGTGGGAGGGAAGGAATGAGGGAGGAGGGATGATGAGAGGTGACAGTAAAGAGGAAAGCGTGTGTGTGTGTGTGGGGGGGGGAGGAGGGAAGTGGGACGATAGAGAGGAAGACCTTGGTGAGAAAAGGCTGAGAGAAAAGAGGAAGAGGAAGAAAAGATGAAGAGTCGTCGCAGATTGAGACGGAGAGAGATGCCCTCTTTGAATCTGGACTCTCTCTGGCAGCACTCTGTTTCCATGGCAACAATTAAAATAGGGCCCACATGCGCACACATACAGTTGATGGACACAGAGATATACACACACACACACACACACACATACATACACACAGACATACATACACATACAGTTGATGGACACAGAGATATACACGCACACACACGCACACACATACACACATACAGTTGATTGGCATAGAGATACACACACACACAGCAGCAGTAAACACACACACACATACAGTTGATGGACACAGAGATACACACACACACACACATACAGTTGATGGACACGGAGATACACACACACACACACATACAGTTGATGGACACAGAGATACACACACACACACACACATACACATACAGTTGATGGACACAAAGATATACACACACGCACACACGCACACACACACATACAGTTGATGGACACAAAGATATACACACACACACACACATACACATACAGTTGATGGACACAAAGATATACACACACGCACACACGCACACACACACATACAGTTGATGGACACAAAGATATACACACACACGCACACACACACGTACAGTTGATGGACACATATATATACACACATACACATACAGTTGATGGACACAGAGATACACACACACACACAGAGACACATACAGCAGCAGCAGCAGAAATCACACACACACATGTTGTAATGAGCATTGATTGATCATGTAAAGGCAGTAATGTAAGCACTCGGTCTGCCGTGCATAAAGAGGGTGTGATTTATCCTCTTGCACAGAATAAGGCTTATAATCCTTTACCAACCAGTGGACGAGTGTGTTTATAGCATTGTTTTCATTGTGTTCGTTTACAGCTGAAAAGAAAAAGCCTAACAAACGAAATGTGGAATCAATCTGTTGAACGTGTCAACGTGAGGCCGGTTGAGTAAACAGCAGAAACGGTTACGGTTGTTAACTTGTGTTTAAATCAGTCACTTTCTTTGTTCTCTTTCTCAAACTCTGAAGACAGAATAGGTGATTTAAGAACAATGAAGAGACATTTCATATGATGTTGTTCTGTCTGAGTGTTTTACAATAATCAGAGACTGTTTCTGTCAATGGAGTCTGGTGGCTTTGAGGAGAGTAAATGAATTGTTGGCGTTGCTTTGAATGACATTATAAAAGGCTTGCCTCTTATTAATGTATATATACTGTATGGGTATATCCATAAGTATGTGAACCCTTTGGATTCTCCACACATAGCGTTGTTGTGTGTTCCTTCCAAACAACTCAACTTTGGTTTCATCTGTCCACAGAATATTTTGCCAGTAGTCTTGTGGAACATCCAGGTGCTCTTTTGCAAACTTCAAACGTGCAGCAATGTTTTTTCTGGACAGCAGTGGCTTCCTCCGTGGTGTCCTCCCATGAACTCCATTCTTGTTCAGTGTTTTACGTATCGTAGATTCGTCAACAGAGATGTTAGCATGTGCCAGAGATTTCTTTAAGTCTCTAGCTGACACTCTAGGATTCTTCTTCACCTCATTGAACATTCTGTGCTCTTGCAGTCATCTTTACAGGACGGCCTAGGGAGAGTAGCAACAGTGCTGAACTTTCTCCATTTATAGACAACTTGTCTTACCGTGGACTGATGACCATCAAGGCTTTTAGAGATACTTTTGTAACCCTTTCCAGCTTTATGCAAGTCAACCATTCTTAATCTCTTTTGTGCGAGGCATGGTTCACATCTGGCAATGCTTCTTAAGAATAGCACATTCAAAACTGGTGTGTATTTTTTATAGGGCAGGGCAGCTTTAACCAACACCTCCAATCTCGTCTCATTGATTGGACTCCAGGTTGGCTGACTCCTGACTCCAGTTAGCTCTTGAAGAAGTCTTTAGCCTAGGGGTTCACATACTTTTTCCACCCTGCACTGTGAATGTTTACATGGTGTGTTCAATAAAAACATGAAAACATATCATTGTTTGTGTGGTATTAGTTTAAGCAGACTGTGTTTGTCTATTGTTGTGACTTAGATGAAGATCAGAACACATTTTATGACCAACTTATGCAGAAATCCAGGTCGTTCCAAAGGGTTCACATACTTTTTCTTGCAACTGTATGTTAGCCTACTCTATATTGTGTCTGTCCCTTCGCTGAAACAATGTAAATCTCCCCGTTGTAAGACGAATACAAAGATTTCTGATTCTGATAGGCCCATGAGAGAAATGTATAGTAATATCCGGAGATATAAATAAAACTTGACTTTATTTGGTTATATAATCATCAGAAAAGTGGCAAAAATGTTGATGCGTATCCAGGTGTCATTTATTAACCCTCCTGTTGTCTTCGGGTCAAATCTGACCGATGTACTACTTTCATCAATCATAACTATTTTGTTTTACATTCGATTGCATTAAGGCTTTATGATATCCTTCACAGTAGACATTTGAACATCGAAAATTGCTGATCACCACTTTCATTGGATTTTGGATGATTTAGTCAACTTTGTAACACCCATGGTGTTCCCAGTCACATGACCGCCATAAAGAAAAGGAATTAGTAACCATCCGGATCAGATAAAACACACACACACACACACATACCATGTATACATCACTTCAGGGGACATTACATTGACTTACATGCATTTCCTGGAGACTTATCCTAACCTTAACCATAACCAACACATGCCTAACCCTTAACATTACCCTTACCCTAACCCTAATCCTAAACCTAACCAAGTCTTCACCCTAAAATGAATGATTCCCCTCATGGGGACCTCCAATTTGTAAACAGATTTAGGTCCCCACAAGTATAGTAATGCTCGGCCACACACACACACACACACACACACACACACACACACACACACACACACACACACACACACACACATATTCTAGATGTGTTCCCCCCCTTATGTGCCCATCCCCCCCGTGTGAATCACACCTGGCACACACAAACACACACAGAACAATTTGACACATTTCCCGCTCTTATGTGCCCCTCCCCCCACACGGATCACACCTGGCACACGCTATACATGTTCAGTGTCTGTTCTTTGTATATTTAATGCAGTTCTTCATGTATACCAGTAGTCTGATATATGTAATATGTACAGTTTGAAAGGGTGTGAAAAGACATTTGATGATGATTAATGGTTTTTGTGTTAATGTAATAGCAGTTAAAACAGGACCGGTCATACTTGACCGCGAACACCAAAGTAAGGGGGAATGAAGACAATAGGAGGGTTACATCACTGCCAATCAGAGCTTCAGATATATACCAAAAAAAGAGTTGGTTGGTTGTTTTGAAGACTTTCCTCTTTGGTACAGTTAGGACTGGTTTTAAACTCCCTTTTAAACATCCTCATGGACCCTTCATTTGATGGAGTTTTAATTACTGTACTCTAACTGTATTTGTGTTATTGTGTTTTGTACCCATTCATTGGTATTTTCATATTTATTTTGTCATCTTACTATATTCTCAGATATGTTTGTTGTTTTTACATTGTCATTCGTGTTTGTTGATTTGTGAAGCCCTCTGAGACAAATGTGATTTGTGATATTTGGGCTATATAAATACATTTGAATTGAATTGAGTTAAATTGTTTTGGGTCACCAGTGCCTGTATTAAAGTGACAGTATTGAAAGGGGGGAAAAAGAGCTTTACACACAGAGTCCTCTCAAGCACAGATTAGAATATAGAGACACATCTTACACATGGACACACAAACACTGAACACACACACACTTCCCCTCACACACAGTCGCCTGCAGCTGCACACACACCCCGGGGTTTATTAGCCAATGATCATCCGGTGAGATGAGGCCATTAAAGAAGTCCCACAGTGAGCGAAAGCATGGAGAAACACAAAAGGCGTGTTTCAAACTGCGGATTACACCAGCGAGGTTACGACACTAAATGACCCCCGCTTCCCCCTTAGCTCACCCACCTGCCCCCCCATCCCCTCACCCACCATTTGCTCTATTAGCCACACCAGCACACACAGCAGTCATATCAGCTACACACGCGTGGACTGCAGATAGCCTCTACCTGTCCAAAACCCCCCGATGTACAACCCCCCCCTCACACACACACACACACACACACACACACACACACACACACACACACACACACACACACTTTCCTGCTTTCTCTAAATGTTAATTTTTGCATATAATGATGGGAATGTGTGTGCGTTTATTCGAAAGTGTGTTTATATTAGAGCTACACAATTGAAATGGTAATTTGGACCAATTAAATGTATTGTCATTGTAGATGGGAATTTAGAAGCAGTCTTGTCAGTGCATATCTACATATCCACAACAACACTAAATAATTAAAATATCTATATCTCTATCCACTTGTACAGTTGCAAAGTGAACCCTTTGGAATGACCTGGATTTCTGCTTAAACTAATACCACACACACAATGATATGTTTTCATGTTTTCATTGAACACACCATGTAAACATTCACAGTGCAGGGTGGACAAAGTATGTGAACCCCGAGGCTAAAGACTTCTTCAAGAGCTAATTGGAGTCAGGAGTCAGCCAACCTGGAGTCCAATCAAAGAGACGAGATTGGAGGTGTTGGTTAAAGCTGCCCTATAAAAAATACACACCAGTTTTGAATTTGCTATTCTTAAGAAGCATTGCCAGATGTGAACCATGCCTCGCACAAAAGAGCTCTCAGAAGACCTACGATTAAGAATTGTTGACTTGCATAAACCTGGAAAGGGTTACAGAAGTATCTCTGAAAGCCTTGATGGTCATCAGTCCACGGTAAGACAAGTTGTCTATAAATGGAGAAAGTTCAGCACTGTTGCTACTCTCCCTAGGAGTGGCCGTCCTGTAAAGATGACTGAAGAGCACAGAATGTTCAATGAGGTGAAGAAGAATCCTAGAGTGTCAGCTAGAGACTTAAAGAAATCTCTGGCACATGCTAACATCTCTGTTGACGAATCTACGATACGTAAAACACTGAACAAGAATGGAGTTCATGGGAGGACACCACGGAGGAAGCCAATGCTGTCCAGAGAAAACATTGCTGCACGTTTGAAGTTTGCAAAAGAGCACCTGGATGTTCCACAGCACGACTGGCAACATATTCTGTGGACAGATGAAACCAAAGTCGAGTTGTTTGGAAGGAACACACAACGCTATGTGAGCAGAATCCAAAGGGTTCACATACTTTTTCTTGCAACTGTATGTGAAGATGTGTGACTGAAGCATTGTGGAGCTACAGAGACATTTCATACACCCCAAAAAAGTTGTTTTACAGGATATGAAGCCTTACAACGTCAAATATTGAGTGGTTACAGCTTTTAAATGTAAATATAATCTGGTTTCCTTACTGTTTTTTGACTGATGTTCAGACAATAAAAGACCTTGTGCAGCCTCTAAAACGTGGTATCACATTCTCTTTAGTATATAAACATATAAGTAAATAAGCAACAATGTGAATTCAAGTTGGGAGAAGAAGCAACCGTAGCTATTATTTAGTAAGATTTTAACATTTGATTACTCAGTTAATCATCAGGACTGTGTGGGTGTTTGACAGCGGCCAGGCAACACAAACACAACAACCCACGACTGTCACCAAACACGGCTGAATCGTGACGAGCGACAGAAGTACATCATCTCTCAGATCAAAACTGAAGTACAGACATGTCTCCTGGGAAATAACCCAAAATGTTCCAAAGAAGTGCTATGGGGACATTTGATTCAAGATTTAAAGGTTTTATTGTCATTTGAAAAATAGCTAATGCCTAGATGTTGGCGGTGGAAAAACGTAAATAAACAGACTTCTCCACCAGTGCAACATACAGTACATGACATTACATCACATGTTACTTGTTAGACGCTCTTATCCAAAGCGACTTCCATACTCAGTACTGTTGGCAATCCCCACAGGAGCAATTTGGGGTGAAGTGTCCCAGGGACACAACGACATGCTGACTGCAGTGGGGTTTGAACTTGCTACCCCCTGATTGGATTGGAAGTTCAGCACACCCTCCACTGAGCCACAGCCTCAGTATACTTTGGACATAAGCATGTGAATTAGTACAATATAGTGCAAATAAAATCCAGGAATATCTAAGATAGATTTATGTAAGATAGAATGACCAAATGTATTATGTTAAATATTTTAAAGGCATTGAGATGATTTCGTGTTTGTCGACTTTCATACTCAAAACTATTTGTCAATTAGGAATAAAAGTAGTTGCAAGATTAATTGAAAAGTTGTTAAATTTATGTTAGCATCTATGCTAATCGTACTCCCATAATTTTCTCAACAGGCTACCTCCGTACAATTCTGCACAGCTCTCCACTTTACATGCAATTACTGCAGACATTTCATTTAATTTTTCTGAGTATTTTGTCATAATTTACATTTTTTTTATTTTGTGTAAATATTTATCTTTATTTTGAATGTTATAATAGTTTGTAAAATTGTTATATTGCGTTATATTTGGCCCTTTTTCCATACAATGTATTTTCTCTGTCCACGCACCACTAAAGCAACGTCCTTGTAACCTCCTCTGCAATAAACCTGATTCTGATTGAGGACACTCCATTTAATTTTGTACTGCTATTGCCGAGTTCTGAGTGCTTCAGCTTCTGCTACAGAACCAACAAGGCGTCGGCCAATTAGGTAAGATCACAGTGTTTCAGGTAGTTACCCGCCCCAACCTCACCAAACCAGGTACTAAGTGGGCTCGAATGGACGATAAACGGAGTAATAGTAATTAACGACGTGGAGGCTAACGCGGCTCATATTGCTGCGGTGGATAGTTGATAGAGCTGAGGATACGAGGCATGACGCAGATATTACAGCTCTTTAATTGGCTCCCGTCTCTTTTTTTGTCAGCTATTAATCACACAATTATAACTAACAGGCAGTCCGCAGTGGATCTCCGCAAGTGTCAAATGGAGACCAACTCTATGAGGGGAGGTCATGATGTGGTAGTGCATGGAAAAGACTGTACACACACACACATTAAAATAAGCCTTTCGTGGGGTTTTCATGTTTCCTGCAGTGTGTTATATAGGTTTGTGTGCATGTAAATGGTTTGCAAAGGTTAAAATGTATTTATTTTTGGTTCTGTAAGCCCATTAACCATATAACACAGGTGAAAACACAGGCACCGCAATTTTGAGTTTGGTATTTAATAACAGCACTCTGTCCCATTTACAGCATATTCTACTCTCACAGAAATAAATCCACAAGAACAGAAAGCATTACTGCGGAGAAAGGTGTGTGTGTGTGAGTGTGTGTGTGTGTGTGTGTGTGTGTGTGTGTGTGTGTGTGTGTGTGTGTGTGTGTGTGTGTGTGTGTGTGTGTGTGTGTGTGTGAGTAATTGATGAATATGGTTTGAAAGGTTGTGAACAGCGCTAGCAGTAGATTGCGCTCCCTAATGCATTTTTAGACGTGACATTTATGTTTGTTTTTTGTACCAAATGAAAGCCCTCAGGAAAAAAGTAACCTAACCGCAATGCTGATCTTTAGCGACGAGATTTTGAATACATTGGACGGTAGATGGCACGTGGCCATATTAAAAAAGAATTGCAGTGTGGTAGCATGCCGCTTTCTACTTTTACTCCACTATAATTTAAATTGAAGCATTGTACTTTTTTGTTTACAGCGTTAGTTACTAGGTACAAATGTAGACTCTTGCATGAAAACACAAGAGTTACAATAATTATTACGCAGCTTAGCTGAATACTCGATTCTGATTGGTCAATTAAGACATTCAAGCGGTTTGTTAATTGTTGCTATCAGATCGTTGCTTAGGATCAAGGGACTATTTGCAGTCATATCAATCTGCAGAAAGAAGTCAGTTAAATTCAACGTTAGATATGGACGACAAACACCAGAAGAAAACAGACAGGAAGTAAACACTAACGGGAACAGCAGAAGAAGACAGACAGGAAGTAAAGACTAAAGGGAACAGCAGAAGAAGACAGACAGGAAGTAAACACTAAAGGGAACAGCAGAAGAAGACAGACAGGAAGTAAACCCTAAAGGGAACAGCAGAAGAAGACACACAGGAAGTAAGCACTAAAGGGAATAGCAGAAGAAGACAGACAGGAAGTAAGCACTAAAGGGAATAGCAGAAGAAGACAGACAGGAAGTAAACACTAAAGGGAACAGCAGAAGAAGACACACAGGAAGTAAACACTTAAGAGAACAGCAGAAGGAGACAGACAGGAAGTAAACACTAACGGGAACAGCAGAAGGAGACAGACAGGAAGTAAACACTAACGGGAACAGCAGAAGGAGACACACAGGAAGTAAGCACTTAAGGGAACAGCAGAAGAAAAAAGACAGGAAGTAAACACTAAGAGGAACAGCAGAAGAAAACGGAAGGGAAGTAAATACTTTAGGGAACATCAGAGGATAGACAGGAAGTAAGCACTAAAGGGAACAGCAGAAGAAAATAGACAGGAAGTAAACACTAAAAGGAACAGCAGAAGAAGACACACAGGAAGTAAGCACTAAAGGGAACAGCAGAAGGAGAGAGACAGCAAGTAAAGATTAAAGGGAACAGCAGATGAAAAAAGGGAGGAAGTAACACTAAAGGGAACAGCAGAAAAAGACACACAGGAAGTTAACACCCAGTGGATCAGACTTCTTTTTTCCTAATGGAAGCAATACGAGAACGTTTTCCATACTTTTACATGTATTACTTCAAGTACACCTGGCTACTAATTACTTACTTTTTGCAACTTTTTGTAACATTTCCGATGCCTATTTTTAGGCAATAGCTATAGGTCTCAGATATATAAAAAAATATAAAACACATGTCTATGAAGTGTTTTGCTCAAAATACCAAACAGATCTCCCATTCTAGCCATGCCTCATATCCCTCTATTTCACTTCCTGTTTCAAAAGTGCTGATTTGGGGTATGAAGCTTTAAAAAATAATTGATAACAAATAAAAGAGGAGGGGTCTGAGCTCATGCGGGACCCGGCAGCTACCGTCTAAACTAAATGCTGCCGTGATGAAACGCCATATCATGGATTATCAAGGATCTGAAACAGTCTGGAGCTCAAAGGCTTTCTCTCTTGCCGGTTATACCACAAGGTGAGTTCCTTTTTACTTCCTGCTTCTTCACACACATGCTCTCCAGTACAGGTTAGCTCTGAGTGTTAGCGATGCTAATGTAAACACCGACCATATTACGTCCAAAACAGTCGGGCATTGTTTCTGATAGCAACTTTCTGATTGGGCCGTGGGTCCACATTTCAGATATTACGTCATATCGGACGCAAATCTGGATCAGCTCCGTTGTTCCCCGTTTTTAGAGATTTGGGTACGGAGGAAAAGAGAGGGTTTGTGTGTTCCCTGATACACCAGGGACATATATATATTTATGTATAAAATACGTCAAAAAGTGTATTTTGCACGATAGGTCCCCTTTAACATGCAACAACTAGTACTATTGCTTATGTAAAGGATCTGAATACTTCCTCCACCACTGATGATGAGATCAGATGGATCCAAAGCCTGCGTTACGTGAGAAAGCAAAAGAAAGACTGGTCTAACGTGTGAACTCATTATAAGCTCTTGTGATAAATATTCATGCAGCCTGTCTGTGCAGCCTGCTGTGGAGGTGGAAGGTGGCATGTGAGTGTGTGTGAGAGTGTGTGTGATTATGTGTTTGGACCTGTGTCTGTACATGATGTTCTGAAGCAGCCCCCTCAGAAAGGACGACGAGTCACATGTTCTCCGACCAATCCCCCGGTCTATAATGGCGTCTATTTTCAGAAAGAAGGGGTCTTTGAAGGGTCCCTTCGCTCTCTTTCCCTAACACTATTTATCTCTTTCTCTTTTTATCATCGAACAATGCTTCCTCTCAATATTCCCACTTATCTCGCTCTTGCGCTCGCACTCTCTCCTCGCCCTCTTCTCATTATGTGGTAAGTGTCAGGTTTGTCGATGGTGTTATTTGCATGAAAACTACAGGACAAAGGCGGCCGGGTGATTTCTCACACGTATTGTCTGGTTTGATATTTAGCAGGAGAGCAGGAGGAAAGGATGTCTCTGCGTATCTCGGGGTGAATTCAAACGGTCGACAGTCGAGTATCTTAAGTCACGCGTGCTGTAGTCGCTTCATTTTTCCTTTTAATTAAGATGAGAATGTCATGATGACAGTTTCACGAATCAGAAGCAGCTAAATGAGCGCCGCGAGTTTGAAGATGCATCAAACAAGTCTTACTCTGGTGGATATATTTAATGTTATATCATATAAAGAGGCCATTTTTCTACTTTTACTTCTGATATTTTAGGTACAATTTGCTGATAATAGTTCTGTACATTTACTTAATTTTTGTTTGGGGTTTGTGGAGCACCCTTTGAGTTTAATAAGTGTTCAATAAATAAAGTTTGATTTGATTGAAGTAAGATTTTGAACGTTGGACTTTTACTTGTAGTGGAGTATTTTGACATTAAAGGTGGGGTAGGTACTTTTGGAGAAACCAGCTCGAGTGCTAGAATTTGAAAATACACAGCCGGAAAAGAAATCTGCCACTTCCTGACAGAGCCCCTCCTCCAACACACACGAACGCGCACATGACCAATGAGGGCACGAGATAAGTTTGTGCACAGATGGAAGGCTGACAGGCAGGTAGGCCATCCAGTTACTTTAGCCGGGCCGGCTCAGATGATTGGTCGTGCTTTTTACAGCGCAACGGCTTCCACAGATGACATGTTTTAATGGATTTATTGTCAAAGCACTTCAGATATTCATTGCTATCGGGATGTTAAGAGCATTCCATGGAATATAACAACAAGTGTATCTCGAGCCGGTTTCTCAAACTTACCTACCCCACCTTTAATCAATTGGTAATTTAACGTAATTAAAGAATGTGAGTACTGCTTTAACCTCTGCTAACTGGTCATTTCATTATAATAAACAGATGAGGAGGAGAAACTTAATGTGTGTCTTCATGTGTGTTCAGGGAGAAAGAGTGTTTCACATGCTTGGTGCTATAATCTGATGTCTTTATGATCGAGTGTTTGGCTCCACATGGTTCTGTTTCTTTGTGTTTCGAAGCTCAGCCCTCAGGTGGCACTGACCCAGAACAAGTGCTGACAGGTGATGAAAGAAAACGTTACCTGGACAACCTCTTTGACCACATAACAGCGAGACGTGTGGGCGGCTGATCTCACACACACACACACACACACACACAACCTGTGGCACCGTGCAGTGTGAGAGGAGGGAAAATAGACTACCAAAAAACACTTTCCGGTCCTTTTAAGAATCTCTAAAAAGAATTGTAGGAATATCTCAGAATGTGGAGATATTTGATGTTGTTATTCTACTTTACAATGGTATTTTGCAGGCTTCTGTAAATGCAGTGTAGATAGAAACAAATAAATAACCCAGTGAAGACAAATATGAGTAAAAGCCCCAAAGGTTTGGGTGTTAATAAAAAGATAAACATTATATCAATTATAAATAAATACTAGTATTCCCTTTATATAGTTTTACAATAAGCTGTTTAATGGCAAAAAGCTGGAGGCCGAAGTGTCCTTAGAAGGATTTGAAATAGAAGACAGATCATTAAAAACAAATGTATAACGATAAATAAAAGAATCTATTTCATGTATAACTTTTTTTATTATTATTCTTAACTTTTAATACATTTTTCCCCTTCTCTCTTTTTCTCTTATACTTAAAATACGATTCAAGACATATAAAACGTTATTTTTCTTACCTTTACTGCATGTAAAGTAATACGTCTTGAATTCTCAGCAAAGTACATGCATGGAAACCTTTTAAATAATTAAAACTAGAAAAGAAAGACTGAAGAGACTCTGAAAAGACGTGGATTCAAGCAATAGATCATTAGAAATACAGATGTGCGTTATATATGGCATAATTATGGCGTGAGAGGAGCAGCGGGGGGGCACAGGCACTGCTGCTGCATTACTCTATGATTACGCCTCTGCACACATGTCCTACTTTATTTATAAGTTGAGTGTGTTTGTGTAACCTGGCGTACAGCGGTGTGTCTTCACGGGCACTTCTATGACTAGCGCCATGTTTATGTGTGTATCGTTTGTACTTCAGATACCTTTAAAGTACCCCGATGTCAGGTACGGGTTTTAGGCCGGTTTTATTCTACGTGCAGATTACATGACCGGGTTCATACACTTTTTCACCAATGATTTTCAATGACTTCTCCATGACCTTTACGTCATTTTCCATAACTCTTTCTCAGCGGTTCCACTGAAAATGTTTTTTTTAACATGGAACAGGAAAATAAGGTCTGCATCTGAAACATGTCATGCCTATCTAAAACAAATCAAATAGTAGCTTACTAGCTTCTACACGCTAAAGCAACTTAAATCTCTCACCAGCAAAACACCTCGTCAGTTAAATGTCATTTTACGTTTCATTACTATACGATATTTATTATCATTATAGTATTACTATGTCGGCGATTAGATCAAATATACATTATATTTGATGCAACTTTAGTTACATTTCCATGACTTTTCCAAAACTTTGGAAAAAATATTGTTTTCCATGACTTTTCCAGGGGCTGGAATTAGCATTTTGAATTCCCATGACTTTTCCAGGTTTTTAATGACCGTAAGAATCCTGTATAGAGTGGTGCAGGAATGAGTCTTAAAACCTGGTAATTAGTCAGCATCAGTCAACACTTCCGGTTGCCTCGTCTCACGTGTTCTTTACTACAAGCTTGCCATTTTTTCACGTTTTGTTCTACGACATAAAACACATCCGTAAATAAACCAGTAATGTCTGAAGCTTCTGCGTTTCTTAAAAACGATGGATGCTAGCAAGTGACTAAATACGACCAAGCAGCTTCAAACCAGCTTCCAGGTACCAGGTTTAATCAACTGTTATTGGAGCACAGAGTTAAAAAAGGTAGGCCTTGTGGATGTGTTGTTTGGAAGATGCATCACCCAGTATATGTCTGAGACCTTGTTATTGACATGGCGTTTGCCCTGCTGCTAACAGTATACAGTGTATACAGTAACACAGAGCTTTGGATAGATGCCAGCTGTGAGTTTATGATACTCATGACTTTATTAATTTATTAAGGATGGACACTGTAATTGGAGTAAAAGCAGCTTGATGTGTCTAATGGCTTACTGTACATTGCATCCAATGCAGTATATGCTGTTAACACTTGGGGTTTATGGCCAACATCATAGATCAAATCCTGCCTGTCATTTTTAGTCCATTGCTAAACAATTTTTTATGAGTTTAAAGATTAATGATGCATTTTATAATGTTTCACTTACCTACACACCTGCCCTTGCCACCTGGCAAGTATCTGCACTAAATGAAAAGTATACCTGTCACGATCTGTCTGTGTTGTGTTTTGTCTTGTCTTTTTCTGTCTTTGGTTTCCTGTTATATTTTGAAAAGTGTTCACCTCCTGTCTTGCCTGTTGCTTTCTGTCTGTTTTCCCTCCCTGATTACCCGATTGTGTTCACCTGGTGCCCCTGTGTTTTCTCCTCCCTCCTCACCTGTCTCTTGTTTGTGTGATTAGTCCTGTGTGCATTTAGGTTCTGTGTTTTCTGTTAGTCTTTGTGAGTTCCTTCTGTCAGGGTTGAGAGAGGCAAACAGGACCCAAATGCAGATTAACAGAAAATACCTTTATTTCAAGGTTACAGACAGAACTCTTCCCAGTGAATACGGTCTAACTACAACAAGGAACTCACAAAGACTAACAGAAAACACAGAACCTAAATGCACACAGGACTAATCAAACAGACAAGAGACAGGTGGGGAGGGAGGAGAACACACAGGGGCACCAGGTGAACACAATCGGTAATCAGGGAGGGAAAACAGACAGAAAGCAACAGGCAAGACAGGAGGTGAACACTTTTCAAAATATAACAGGAAACCAAAGACAAAACACAACACAGACAGATCGTGACAATACCTTTATTCACATTTTTGATTTTATTCATACACCTTAAACCAGAAAGCAGTTTTTTTAAGTGAATGAAATAAAGAGAGACTAAACGGAGAGCAAACAATTACCTTTAAATAATCTTTGCTTGCTATGCAAAACATGATAGCGCATTGATCGCCCCTGTAACACTAATGTAGGCAAAGAAATACATTGCATTATGTTAATGAATTAGTGTGCTCTTTAATAATTCTGGTTAACCATACATTTGCAATTCCACTATTGTAAAATCACAAATATAACACATTTTTCAAGAAGTAAAAGTCTAGCGTTGGAACAGCATAAAAGCATAAAGGAAAAGCATCACGGTCACATGACTTCACGTCAACACTGCTAAGCTAAAGGCGGCCGACGTTCGCCGTGATGACGTTAAGTCGTCTGATTTACACATGTTAGCAACTGCCATTTTTAAGACATGTAAAAGCTTCAGATTCACCAGTGAGGTAATAACTGACTTATTTTATCTCGTAGAACAAAATGTAAAAATCGCTGAAGCTTGAGTTAATCACAGACCTTATTTCAGGCATCTAACCCAAACGAATTCAAAAAAACATTGACTTAAAGACAAGGGAACGGGAAGTGCTAACTCCTTTCCAGGTTTTAGGACTCATTCCTGCACCACCCGTCACACCACAACTGCACACAATGATGCCTTTGTCAAGCTTGTCTGACCGAGCAACAGTAAATAAGATAGACAGTACGTTGAACGGGTCAATTGTAAAACCACAGCTCAGACTGGCTCCCAGCAGCTGCTCCTGGCATCGTCCAATGGGCTCCCGGAGGAAACAGTATAAATGTGTGTGTGGGGGGGTGGGAGTCATTGCCAGAGCCCCTTGACTCACTCTGGTAATAAACTGGGCAGTCACAGTCACAATGTGAAGCGTTTCCTCATCGTTTACTGAGAGGTGGCAGCTGGTTGAGCGCCTGCAGCTGGTTGAGCGCCTGCAGCTGGTTGAGCGCCTGCAGCTGGTTGATGATGCTGGTCCTGCAGCTGAGGAACTCTCTAGGGAGGAAACACCATCAACCTGCTCCTCCAACACCTCCATCAGCCAGGGGTCAGACCACCACTCTGAAAACCGCTCTGTCTAAATTCACGTGTGTGTGTGTGTGCGTGCGTGTGTTAGTAACACTTTCTATGTCTACATAATGAGCTACTTACTAGGACGCTTACTTCCACTTCAACACATTCATAGTTACTCATATATGCATGCTAACGAATAAAGAAAAACTTAATAAAATGTACTAAAAATACTCATTAAAAGACATTATTAGAACTTTTCGGTGTAATATAATTCCTATAGCTTTTATAAAAATTTTATTTTTTTATGATGCATTAGAACTACTCTTATAATACAGATAAGACAAACTCTAGTTTGCTTCAATCAATGAAAACAGTGATTGTAATGCAGTATCTAAAATACATGTATAGTAAGATGTATCATGGGTGTTTTAATTCTACGATACATCAATATAACGAGACGATAACGCATCCAAAAGGACGTCTGAGAAAGCGATGCTCAAACTACTTTCCATCTACCATCAGCTGTTCCTTTCCGAGAAATATCGAGTCTCCTATAAGACACTTCCACACTTCAGATTGACAAATGTGTTTTGACAACACTCAGGGAGATAAGCACTTGGTCTCCAGGATCTCTCCCAGGGACATGTTTCTATTTACACCTCCTCCGCCTCGCACAACACACGCTTAATCTTCTCCATGATTTGTGGCTTCAGCTCAGAAAATCCCCCTCTCTGCACTCCGTTCTTCTCCGTCCTCCATCTTTACTTTCTCTTTCCTTTCGTCTGCCTTGCATCAGCATTATTGCTTCAGTGTCATTGTGAAAGACCTTTGCAGGAGTCATACAGGCAGCATTGTTTTTTAAAAAGGTAGCGCTATGTGGAAAGGGAGAGCACGTACTGTAGCATTGAGTGACCCTCATGCCAATAACGGCGCTGTAATCACTTTAAATGTGTTTTATTGTCAGCTTTTCACAGATTAGAGCCACAATAATCTGTCCTCCTCGATCCATCTCATCCCAAGCTGTTATTTTTGGCACCGGGGATTCTGCCTTTTTGGATTAGTAGGTGTGGAACAGTTCTTTGTGTGTGTGCGTGTGCGTGTGCGTGTGCGTGTGTGTGTGTGTGTGTGTGTGTGTATGTGTGTGTGTGTGTGTGTGTGTGTACAGGCGAGAGACAACAATAGTAAGGTGTTGGAGGGGGAATCATCTCGAGTGGAACTTGAAAGAAGATGCTGAAATACGGAGTGGCTGCGATGCTGAAAATGTAGTTCTTTGAGGGGAAATGTCATGGCTCCAATTCATAAAAAAAAAGCTGAGCTCTGAAATATGCTTAAGCGAGAACATGGCCTAATCCCCTACTGTACTGTGTCTGCCGGTACAATACACACAACAGGACAATAAGGACAAAGTAGAGGGAAACCAAACGCTTTTTAAGGCACTTTGACACAAAACGTAATATTACACACCATCCCTTTGACTTTTAAAGGTTGGAAATAAGAAAAAGTAATTGTTGAATATCTGTCTTTTGGAAGAACCCAGATAATCTGCCCATAAAAAACCTCTCTGACTGTCTGGCCTTAGAGAAATGAACCTATGCTATGGAGGGAAAGCACGAATCCTTCTATTAAATATGGGAAATATCGTACATTTTTTGGAGAGAAACTGGATGTGACCTTGTTGAATAAGTTGGCTGTGATGTAGCTTCTTGTTTACCTACTTTGTAAAATACTGTTGAACCCTTATAGATCCAAATGACCATTTACATAATTTTTCAAACATTTACGGTGTTTTAAAGTATTTTGTTTGAATTACTATTTACTGCTAATATCTGTTTATTTCTGTACGTTTTTTATTTTGTATTTATTTATTATATTTATGTATTTATAATTATTTATTATATTCATTGTATTTATAGTATTTTATTTTATTTTATTTATTTAATTTATTTATTTAATTTATTTTATTTTTTTAATTTATTTATTTAATTTATTTATTTTATTTTATTTATTTATTTTATTTTATTTATTTTATTTATTTTATTTATTTTATTTATTTTATTTATTTTATTTATTTTATTTATTTTATTTATTTTATTTATTTTATTTATTTTATTTATTTTATTTATTTTATTTATTTATTTTATTTATTTTATTTATTTAGTTAATTTATTTTTATTATATTTATTTATTTATTAATGTTTCTATTGCCACCTTTTTATTTGGTTTCCTTCCTCTCATGGGGTATTCAAGTGTGTGTCTATCTTAAAAAACGAAAATGCCAATAAAGATATTATTGTATATTCATCTTGATTATCTGCTTCCCTACACACAATGACTTGCTTCCTAGAGCATCACATGTAAATGTTACGTAAAAAAAAATCCCCCACCTATAATCTCTGACAGACCCTTTTTAATTCACACCACCTCTGCAAACACACTGCTATCTCCGCCCTCTCCCCTGAGGCTGAGTATTGACTGATGACTTCCATTTTCACCTATCAATTCTGCTGCTAATTTTACACACTTCAATTAATTCCAGGTATTCTTGCATGGGGCCCTGCTGGGATTAGAAGCTGTCAGAGGAAGGTATTTTATTGCCGTTTTCACCGGGAGCACACGCAGAAAAAGAGGCATAATATCTACAGCCCAGTGTTGTTTTTTTCGCACGATCATCACAATTTTCTTGCCGACGTAAGGCTGTCACGGCTGTCTTTCTCGCCGTTTTTTTTCCCGTCGGCTGGCGTCCCGAGCGCCTCTCCGCTGCGGGATGATGAGACTCCCCACAGGGATAATGACATCTACGAGCGCCTCTCCAAAAAATGGTTGTCCCCCCGGATTTAATCCCACCCAACGCTCAGAGAGAGAAAGAGCCCCGGAGAATCACAGAAGCAGAAACACAGACTCGAAGGCCAATGAGAAACACAAAGACACAAAGAGACACTTAGTCACCAGCAGACAGCCAAATAAAGAGCAGTCGTAAGTGAACATCCAGCGACTGGTCTCCACAAACCTGAGACAGATATTTGAAACTAAGAACAGTGGGATAGGAGAAATACGGATACAAATGTCTCGTGCTGTGTCTAGGGTGACCAGGTGCCACATGTTGGACAAAGAGGATGTTTCTGCTGGACAATGCGGGACATGTTACTGCGTTGCTAAGAGCTAGTTTAGATTAATATATATTTCGGTTTCAGGAGGAATATATCCATAGATCGATTGTTTCTCGAGGTGTTTCTCGTGAATTTCGGGGAAGCATCTCTTCAAAACGTATTCACCTCTGTGCGCAATACAAAATAAATGTTGGCAAATCTGACAATAACTCCCAGGGAATCGCCCTCCACCGGCTACACCCATAAGTAAATATACATTTCTCTGTTGATTGATTGACATCTGACACAAGTAATGGTGATCTCTCTCTCAATTTCTACACACCTTTGGATAAAAGCGTTGTTTTAGACGGGCGACTGTCAATCAAATGCGGGACATCGGCTAAATGTGTGGGACAAATGATAAAAATGCTGTGCAGTCATGTGGGACACCTGGTCACCCTAGCTGTGTCTCTATTCGGACACTTTCTTAGGTACACTGCATGTCATACACTATGAACACGTGCAGAGTGGGAATTTCTACCGGGTAGTGTTGTCTTAAATCGCAAATGGCTGCTGTTCCCTCACAGGAAGTGAGGATCTACGCAGTTAGCTAGCTAGCATTGTTATTTCTTGCAGTTTCAAATCATAGCAGGTTGTTCAATTAACCCTATAAAAGTTACCGTAACTTCTCTTCAACACCAGAATAGTGGTACATGTTTCAAATCGTGAAAATAACCCACATGTTTATTTGTATATAGTGTTTAATGGACAGACTGCAATTGCTTCCACTTCAGCTACGTAGTCAAGATTAGCCGTCGTTGAAGATGAGAAGTGTTGAGCTTTCCACACTTAACTTTCTGACTGTTATACATGCACCATCTGGGTATTCATAGCTAATTTAGCCATTCTTTACATTAGGGGCGCACTTATACCCTCAATAAAGCACAAGTAGACAAACTAAGACACAGCATTGACTGATAGTATCTTCACTTAGAGCTGATAATACACTTGATAAAAATACTTAAAGGTGGGGTAGGTAATTCACTTCAGAAACATTTGTTGTTATATTCGATGGAATGCTCTTAACATCCCGATAGCAATGAATAAATGCTTTGACAATAAATACATACAAATATTTCATCTGTGGAAGCCGTGGCGCTGTAAAAAGCACGACCAATCATCTGCCTTCGGACCGGGTCAGATAACTGGATGGCCTACCTGCCTGTCAGCCTTCCATCTGTGCACAAACTTATCTCGTGCCCTCATTGGTCATGTGCGCGTTCGTGTGTGTTGGAGGAGGGGCTCTGTAAGGAAGTCTGAAGGAAGGGGCAGATTTTGTTCGGCTGCGTACTTTCAAATTCTAGCGCACTCGAGCTGGTTTCTCCATTCTTACCTACCTACCTTTAATGTAAAAATATCTGTGGTTTTTTCTCTTGCTCCCGTCCACAACAACTTCAGAAGAAGTGGTATAAAGAAACTACATCACAATCACATGACTTTGTGTCACTATCGCTAAGCTAAAGGCGGCTAATGTTGAATATTGTAGATAATAAGCTTTGTGGTACACACATTTTCCTGTTACAGGTTTTGTTCAGCAGGATAATCTCCACATATTAACACAATTTTATGAAGTTTGAAGTGTAAATGCAATCAGCAGAAGTAAAAACTAATGTTGGGCTATAGAGGAACTACAGCACGGTCACATGACTTCACGTCACCGCTAAGCTAAAGGTGGCTAATGTTGGGCTATACAGGAACTACATCACGGTCACATTACTTCACGTCACCGCTAAGCTAAAGGCGGCTAATGTTGGGCTATAAAGGAACTACAGCACGATCACATGAATTCACGTCACCGCTAAGCTAAAGGAGGCTAATGCTGGGCTATACAGGAACTACATCACGGTCACATGACTTCACGTCACCGCTAAGCTAAAGGCAGCTAATGTTGGGCTATACAGGAACTCCATCACGGTCACATGACTTCACGTCACCGCTAAGCTAAAGGCGGCTAATGCTGGGCTATACAGGAACTACATCATGGTCACATGACTTCACGTCACCGCTAAGCTAAAGGCGGCTAATGTTCGGCGTGATGACGTTTAGTACTCTCGTTTAGACACTGTTTTTAAGACACAAAGAATCTTCAGACAATCCCCAGTGGGGTGTTTACTGACTTATTTTAGGTTGTAAAACAAAAAAGGTGAAACATTTCTGAAGCTAGTGTTAACTATTTCAGATTTGTAACCAAAAACGTTGAGACACGGGAACAGGAAGTGGCAAAATGTCGACTAATTTCCAGATTTTGTGACGATTCTTTTTGTCAAGCTTGTTCATCTGCAGACGTACAACTGATTAAAATGCCCAGCTTATATGTTCTCTTTGACTTGATACCACACTGGATAACAGCAGCTTTTTTAAGCATCTGTTAGAGGAGTAGCCTACTTCTTCTTCTCTCGGTCCACATCAAGGTCAGCGCTAGTGGTCAGCTTCAATGACAGCCTTGCAGCTGGTAGAAATTCAACAGACACCTTCACAGGTCAGACGCTGAATAAGGGAACGCATCGCAGCTCCCACTGTGCCAGCCTTCTGCCGCTTCACATGACCTTTAGATGCTAATCAGTGTTGAAATATACTTTAGTGCACATCGATTCAGATCATGGATGCAGATAATCTAATGGTTAGAAGTGAGAGTCAGAGACTGCCAGAAACACAGCAAATAGTGTCAGATCTGGACTATTTGTATGTTAATTAAGCTGTTTTTATCTTGAATATTGATCTACTGTTAAAAATCCAGTTATTTAAATGAGTTTTTTACTCCAAATCAACTTGCAATCGCAAAATCTAATGATGAGATGTTACGAAATGTCTGAAATACAGCAGATATACAGCAGAGAAAGTCACATCTGTGTCCAAAATCCAGTGTTTTTGTTGTAATTAAAGCGGTTTGGTCTTTAATATTGATCTGCCGTCTGAAATCCAGTTAATTCAATAGATTTTACTCCAAATAAACGAGCAATCTAATGAGGATATAGCAGATAAACAGCAGACAGTCATATCTAGTTTGCACAATACAGATGTTTTAATAGTAATGTATTCGTTTACATTGGTCTGATATATACTGTTAGTGAAATAACATTTTGCTCCAAATAAACTTCCCATCATAAAATCTAAAGATGAGATGTTAAGAAATGTCTGAAATACAGCAGAAAACGTCTCTAATATTGATCTGCCGTCTGAAATCCAGTTAATTAAATAGATTTTTAATCCAACAAAACTTGCAATCTAATGGTAAGAGGTAACAGAAGTCTGAAGCACAACAGAGTCATTTCTAGTGTGCACAATCCAGACTTTTTAATTGTAATTAAAGCTGTTTAGTGTTTAATATTGATCTGCCGTCTGAAATCCAGTTAATTAAATTGGTTTTTTAATCAGATAAGCTTGCAATCCCATCAATATCAAATAAAATCATCTGACTGTCTGCGTCTGAAATGAAGTCTGCATTGAAGTCACTTTTCAAACACTTCACTGAACAGTTTCCTCATAAATATTCATGGCTGCATATTTAACCAACGGTGGCGCCAACTTCAGGGAGGATGTGTAAGAAAAAAGATCTGACTCCATCTTCGGGTCAGGAGACCTCCAGAGCCTCTACTCGGCAGAGGTGGGACGTAGTGGAGTACAAATACTTCGTTACTGTACTTAAGTACATGTGAACTCAAATACCTGTACTTTCTACTTCTTACATGTTGAACCCAAATACCTGTACTTTCTACTTCTTACATGTTGAACTCAAATACCTGTACTTTCTACTTCTTACATGTTGAACCCAAATACCTGTACTTTCTACTTCTTACATGTTGAACCCAAATACCTGTACTTTCTACTTCTCACATGTTGAACCCAAATACCTGTACTTTCTACTTCTTACATGTTGAACTCAAATACCTGTACTTTCTACTTCTTACATGTTGAACTCAAATACCTGTACTTTCTACTTCTTACATGTTGAACTCAAATACCTGTACTTTCTACTTCTTACATGTTGAACTCAAATACCTGTACTTTCTGCTTCTTACATGTTGAACTCAAATACCTGTACTTTCTACTTCTTACATGTTGAACCCAAATACCTGTACTTTCTACTTCTTACATGTTGAACCCAAATACCTGTACTTTCTACTTCTTACATGTTGAACCCAAATACCTGTACTTTCTACTTCTTACATGTTGAACTCAAATACCTGTACTTTCTACTTCTTACATGTTGAACTCAAATACCTGTACTTTCTACTTCTTACATGTTGAACCCAAATACCTGTACTTTCTACTTCTTACATGTTGAACCCAAATACCTGTACTTTCTACTTCTTACATGTTGAACTCAAATACCTGTACTTTCTACTTCTTACATGTTGAACTCAAATACCTGTACTTTCTGCTTCTTACATGTTGAACTCAAATACCTGTACTTTCTACTTCTTACATGTTGAACCCAAATACCTGTACTTTCTACTTCTTACATGTTGAACACAAATACCTGTACTTTCTACTTCTTACATGTTGAACCCAAATACCTGTACTTTCTACTTCTTACATGTTGAACTCAAATACCTGTACTTTCTACTTCTTACATGTTGAACTCAAATACCTGTACTTTCTACTTCTCACATGTTGAACTCAAATACCTGTACTTTCTACTTCTCTCATTTCCCAAACAGCTGGTTCCTTTAGTCTGAATGTGTGTTTGATGGCGTGATCATTATTCTTTAGAGTCATTGCGTGCCTTGATTTGAACACGATCCGTGTATCCATCATTAAGTCATAACAAAACACCATATTTTAAATACCCTCACAACTTCATATTATTTAAACGTTTTTATGCCAAACCTCTAATTTTGAGTTGTCATTGAGTGGAGGTTTAAAGTGATAAGAAAATAATCAAGTAAAAAACAAGTATCTCAAATTTGCACTTAAGCTTGCGAAAATGATGCCATTTAAAAACATAAACGGCCGTCAGCGAATCGAGCCGGCCCTTGACGACCGGCCGTTCTGTGATTGTCCAGATTCTACAGATGGCCAGTCCACGGAGGGTGGAAAATACATACCGGAAGTAAACAAAGACGTGCAACGGGAAGGTATTCCCACGGGAAACAAAACTTAAAATATTAACTGAAACAATCTCATCTCTTAAAATTCACAACTTATTATGAATTAAACATTCACGAACTTATAATAATAATAAATGATATTTATATAGCGCCTTTCAAGGGACCCAAGGTCGCTGTACATGGTGGACAAACAAAACAAACAGACAATCAACGGGCAAACCAAATAAAGAAATAAATAAAGGAAGCCGGGGGGCCAGAAAAGGGCTCGGGCCCGAAGGCCAGGGTGAACAGGTGTGTTTTTAGTGATGATTTGAAGATGTCAAGGGAGCAGCATTACGTTAACTAGTGCCCACTGCCCACCAGCCACGCCCCGACACATGGGGTCACGCCAATCACAAACCTTTGATGCGTTCAAGTGCATTATTCTGGCACAGGAAGATTATGTTATAGGACATTAACGATAAAACAGAATATTGTTGTTCTATTTTTAGACACATCTCGACAGGTTGGGTAGCTACTGTCTAAACTAAATGCTGCCGTGATGAAACGCCATATCATGGATTATCAAGGATCTGAAACAGTCTGGAGCTCAAAGGCTTTCTCTCTTGCCGGTTATACCACAAGGTGAGTTCCTTTTTACTTCCTGCTTCTTCACCCACATGCTCTCCAGTACAGGTTAGCTCTGAGTGTTAGCGATGCTAATGTAAACACCGACCATATTACGTCCAAAACAGTCGGGCATTGTTACTGATAGCAGCTTTCTGATTGGGCCGTGGGTCCACATTTCAGATATTACGTCATATCGCACGCAAATCTGGATCAGCTCCGTTGTAACATATTTATGTATAAAAGACATCAAAAAGTGCATTTTGCATGATAGGTCCCCTTTAAGTAAATGTTTTAAGTTATTACCACTGATATAACATAAATGGAAGCAGCAGCAGCAGCTATGTCCCGCTCCATCGGGTAGATTTCTGCTCCACCGAGGCTCCTCCACCCTACAGTGTATCTCTCACATGACGGTTGTCAGTTGTGTTCGCAAGACATGCAAAAGGTCATAAATTAGCAATAGGCCTCTTGAAGGAGACACGCTGTAAATCTTCCACCTGGTGGTTCTCCTCAGAGAGGCTTTTAAGACTCACTGTTTTGCATATAAATATATTCATAGATTTGAGTTGTATTCATTTCATGTGACAGTATATCGTTGTCGCTGCTCTTTGACAGTGACAAGCAAACGTTTTCCCAACGGTGCAAAAGCATTTCAAATTTCTGTAACTTTCTTATTGTATTTTTAATCCTGCTAATATTTACATATTTCTATATATTATGTATTTGTTAAAGTATTTGCTATTAATATTTGTATATTTCTGTATGTTTCTATTTTTTATTTGAACGTTTTACTGTATTTTTGTTGTAATTATTATTTACTACTAATATTTGTTTATGTCTAAGTTTTTTTATTGTCACTTTTTTCAGTTATTTTCCTTTTATTTGTATTTGCCAAAAAAACACTTAATACATCTATTAATATACCTTAATAAAATACATAATAATCTAATAATATATCTTAATCTAGTCACAATATGTTCCCACAGTGTCTCTCTTCCTGAAAGTCACGCAGCCATCTCTCATTGCTTATCTCAGAAGCGTCCTCTTGTTAGCATCATAACACCGACCGCTCTGATAGGACCAACCCCGACAACAACGTCTCCCACTTGTTGTGACCAAATTAAAGGAGTGGTAGCGCGTGGTAAACACCGCCGGCCTCTCAGCTCTTGCTGTGATATAATGGTGTTGACCCCAGTGGCGCCAGACCCTCCGTATTGAGTTACATGTATGCAACCGCCAAGCTCCTCAACTATTTCACAACGACGGTTCGCGGAGCTGTGGACGTTCTCGATTTCTGCCGGAGAAGTGAGCGGCGAGCAACAAGAGAGAGGGAAACAGAGAGAGGAAGAGTCGGAGGGGGGAGAAGGAACGAGCCCCGTATATTTTATTCAGTGGCAGCCGAGTACAATTCATAATCAGAGCCGACTGATTCACAGTTTTAATTAAAAAGTAGCAATATAGCGCCTGTGGTTACATCTTGATTTATGAAGACCCGACCGCAGGCTCTCATCCAACAGAGAGAGTAGGGAGAGGAGGAGGAGGAGGAGGAGGAGGAGGAGGAGGAGGAGGAGGAGGAGGAGGAGGAGGAGGAGGAGGAGGAGGAGGAGGAGGAGGAGGACGAGGACGAGGACGAGGACGAGGAGGAGGAGGAGGAGGGGACGCTAACACCGAACAGGAAGGGAGAGGTCTTGTTTCTCATAGATAGGTGGTTCGAGGTGTGGGTAAAACAAACTGTTAAATAAGTGTTGCTACGATATATTGACGTAGCCTAAATCTAATGTTTACTTCAGCTGGTTAATAAATAAGAAACATTGCAGTATGAAAATTCACGGAGGTATGATTAAGGTCTGAACCATGTGCGCCTTTCAAGGGGGGAAAGAGATGGTCAAACTTTTGTATTGAGTCCTTTTCATTTGGGCCGCACAATTCATTGACATTTGAACAGAATTGCAATATGGACTCATTTAATATCACAATTGCAGGAAGGGTCATATTTAGCCAAGGGAGGCGTGTGGCGCAGTGGGTTGTGCGTTGGTGTTCGGATAAGGGGGTCACAGGTTCAAACCCCACTGCAGTCAGCATGTCGTTGTGTCCCTGAGACACTTCACCCCAAATTGCTCCTGTGGGGATTGTCCACAGTATTGAGTATGGAAGTCGCTTTGGACAAAAGTGTCTAACATGTATTGTTAAGCATAATGTGTTAAAAAAACGGATGGTACACGGAAATAGCTGTTTGGACAGCACTAAACTAACAGTATGTATTAAACATCCCAGTATGCTGCTGTTGAAAATAAGCCATGCACCGTTAGTTTGATTGGGTTAATTGAACAGTCTGGTCTAATCTGCTACAGCAAAGCAATAACGTTTTCTAGCTAGCTAGTTAGCAGGTAGCGGTGAATGTCTCTTTCTGTGAGCATGTGTGAACTGAGAATACATTTAAAATGCACACCCTTTGCACATGTTCTCACTCTATGCAATGTATTAAAGGAACTGTAAACTGAACAGTAACTAAAGCTGTTGGACAAAGATAGGGGAGTAAAAGAATATTTCCCCTTGAGATGTAGAGAAGTAAAACCTCACATTTTGAACTCAAGCAAAGTACATTCGGTCCAGTCTGCATGTACTGCAGCGACTCAACTTCATGATGCATGCCTCTGACCGGATACTGTACAGAAGAAAGAGATAGCATAGAGGGAATATCAGTGTAAAGAAAGAGATAGATAGCTGCTGAGATATTGGCTCTGGAATAAAAAGCCTTTTGGAAAACGGCCAGCGCTGCAAATGTAAGCATGGCTGATGGAATTTGCTTTGCTTCTGACAGTCATGTTAAGTTTATGTCAGCCCCTCCATTTAAATCACCGGCATAACAGAATATCCCCCTGATACAGAGAGATTTTAATTAAAATACTGAGTGAGAGAGAGGGGAGATAAATGCAGGCAGAGCATGACAGAGGGAGAGTTAGATGACAAAGATGATGCAGAGAGTGGGATAGGAAAAGCAACAGAACACGAGTGACTAAAGGAGGGAGATAAGTGGAAAGCAAGGCGTTAAAGGAAACAGAAAAAGAACACCGTCTACTTTCCTCTCACTGCAGTGTTTTAGGACTCTACTATGGGTGTTTCTCAATGTCGAGGACGCTTCCTTGGTAGGACATGTCTTCAGGTCCTTCAGAAGCTAGGCAAGAATCCTTCCTGGCATTAGGAGAACGAAGAATGGAACAGGCTAGCAAGTGTGCAGGTGTGCGTCATATGAGAGGCCCCGCCTTACATTTTCCGCCAAAGATTTGGGAAATTGGTGCGTGCGCAAAGCATTGTGGGGGATTTAAAGACCGCAGAGGATACACTGGTGCAGCCTCGAAATTTCCCGCAACGAAGGATGCAGTCCTCGGTAGAATTCCAAGGATCCTGGACATTGGCTCGATTCGATGACGTAGTATCCTTGAAATAGTGGCTCTGGAGGAGCCTTCCTCGCTTCCTTCTGTGTTCTTCGTCACTCCATGATTGATTTTTTAGGGTCTGGCTCACTCACAATCACCACAGAAACCACATACACACAGGAACACACACACACACACACACACACACACACATGGGAGAAGGGTGCATCAATTTGTATGATGCATACACACATTATGAAATAATCCCTTTATGTATAAGGCACACGGGCCTCTGTGTTACGTAATGAACATGCAGTCAGTATCTCCCAACATTAAGCACTAGAGCATATCCATACCGCCTCCTTAATTACACGACTGGTTTGTCACGAAGATACGCGCGTAGAGAAAGAGTATGTGACAATCATTCGTAATCGAAAAACACCTCATGATTCAAAATCAATCCTGGTGCCAATTTCAGGATCTATTCTCGTCTGCTGCCATGATGGCATGAAGGCAGAGCGGCACCTGATGGCATGAAGGCAGAGCGGCACCTGATGGCATGAAGGCAGAGCGGCACCTGATGGCATGAAGGCAGAGCGGCACCTGATGGCATGAAGGCAGAGCGGCACCTGATGGCATGAAGGCAGAGTGGCACCTGATGGCATGAAGGCAGAGCGGCACCTGATGGCATGAAGGCAGAGCGGCACCTGATGGCATGAAGGCAGAGCGGCACCTGATGGCATGAAGGCAGAGCGGCACCTGATGGCATGAAGGCAGAGCGGCACCTGATGGCATGAAGGCAGAGCGGCACCTGATGGCATGAAGGCAGAGCGGCACCTGATGGCATGAAGGCAGAGCGGCACCTGATGGCATGAAGGCAGAGCGGCACCTGATGGCATGAAGGCAGAGCGGCACCTGATGGCATGAAGGCAACGTCTGGATAAGATGTTCTTATTTGAAAGAGTTGAATCGACTGGTTGCAGTCATTTAGAAACATAAATGTAAATAACAAATAAAGAATGTTCTTAAAGTACTTCTTAATTCTTTGTGACTCCAATACTAACACTTTATACAATTATTCATCCAACATGAATAAGATAAAACGTTTATATTTCACTCAAAAAATCCAGTCTGCTCCGATTGGTCAGCTGGCCGGCTCTGTTGTGATCGCTTGGAGATGTCCCGCCCCTTAGGCTATCACGTACGATATGTTGTAGTGCCAGCCTATATAAGAGCACATGTTACACAGTGATGTCACTATGTTACGGAAGTAAAAAGGAGTCCAATGGAGGTGTTTCAGGCAACCTACATAGCACACGACAGGAAAGCGAAAACCCCACAAAGCAAGCCGCTTTAAAATCTTCCCTTCTCTCTACACACACATGCTGCAAACACATCATGCTATTCCCCTTTACACTCTCCTCACTAGAGTATACACACACACACACACACACACACACACAGTGCGGTACGTGGATGGAAATGCAGAGACGGTATCTCGTGTCACCCCGAGGGTCTCCCTGCTCCATAATAGATATCAGACGCTCGGGCAGCAGTCACAGATAATGTCAGGGGGCAATTTCCTGGTGACAGATAATATGATTCCAGCGGACTTTAAATGAAATGTATTTTCACCCTGAAATCAAAAGCTTGCCATTTACCGATGGAAAAGGTTACAGTCGATAAAGACTGAGAATATGGGGAAATGCACATAATGCTAAATAAATGTATGTACAGTAAAACGTTATTTATGTAGAGGTATGTGCCGTTTTAACCATTTGAAATCGATCGGACATGACTCAGGCGGATATCATTTATATAACTTATTACAGATTAATATTTGAAGTAACATTAGCTGCTAGTTTTTTATTTATTTTTTGTTTAGGAAAGATCCTGGAGAAATTATACACAAAACAAAATGTCAACGCACGCAAAGCACCTTAAAATATAAATATTTTTAATTATTATTCCGTTATTTTGTTTATTTTCTTCTCTATGTCCAATGTGTGGATTATTATTTGGTTATTTTATTTATTTATTAATTTTTAAAATATGTTTTGGACCGGAGAATGCCTTCACTTATTATTTATGTATGCCCGTGAACATATCATTTCTTAAAATGCAAAAAATAAACATATTACTTATACAACGTTAACCAAAAGTATAGACGTTTTTGGCAACAGTAAACATTTCTATTATTATTATTATTTGTGTATTTATTTATTATTTATGTATGCCCTGAAACCATATAATATCTTAAAATTCCAACAAATAAATGAACGACCACATTAGGCATTTGTAACTACTATTATTGCATGTTCTTTTATATTCTGTTGCCTAAAGTACTGCCATATGTGTCGTCCTCCGCAAACTATTTAGGATGGTTCCTGTCAATCAGCGCCTCCATAATTGCAGCCACTCTCCGTATTATGATGGAAACTTTGCCACATAAGCTGTAAAGCTAAGATAAATCCACTGAAGGATTTATGGTTAAAATTACACCGTGTGAGAGCCTTATGAGCTGAGACAGCTTGAATCCTCTGTGGAGTGCTCACTTCTGAGAATTAATATGAACTGCAGACGTCCTATAGACGCGCCAGCCCGCGACATTTTAAGACCGATTGACTCTCTACCCTCCAGTGATTTTTATTTTACTGTTAACTTTGTGTTTAATGGAGCATGTCGGTGACCCGGTGTGCCAACGTTCAGATAGATATATAATGATATTACGTTTACAGGTCCCTCTTCTGCTTTGTTGCTCAGCTATGGGTCCAATAAAGAAATACAGTCTGTATGTTGTAAGTTCTGCTTGTAGGTCTCAGCAGTACGTCTGTTGTTACATTAAAGAGGCCCTAGTATTATATATATTATCGAACTCTGGATAGTAGAATGAATGTCAGGAAGTTTGTGTTGCTTGCTTGTGACGAGGAATGTTTACACATTGACATTTGCCATGTTTTATATATACTAATGTTACTCAGGTGCGCCTGGTCTGCCCCTGGCTCCGCCTCTGCCCAGGTGTTCCTAATCCCACTCAGCCGGGTTATAAGGAGGAACTGGAGGAGAGCGATCGGTCGCCTATCCTAACGCCGGAAGACTCTCTCCTTTGATTATCTCTCTGATACTTTGAGCTGTAGGCCTTGATCTGCTGATGTGTTTATGTTTAGCCTGGAGGACTTGGTAGTCCAGTTTTCGCGGCTTTATTTTCTTTCCCATAGGGCATTTATTGGATCTCTGGTTAGGGGAGGGAAGCTCTGGGTCCTACGTCCCGTGGTGTGGCTGGCTCGGGTTCCCTCCTTCTGTTTGTTTCTTTTAGCCAGTCCTCCAGACCTCTTTTCTTTGCCCAAGTGCTTGTGAGTACTTTAAATAAATGATCGTTATCAAGTACTGGTTTTTGCGTGTTTTCTTTTATGTTGCGGGTCTCCCCGCGAGCCACTATCACGGAGTAGAGGGCGGGTCGTAACAGATGTGAATAAATGCTTCGTCCTTTTCCATGATTTCTGCCTGGGTCAGGTCAGATAGCCTTCCATCTGTAATGCTGGTTGTTTGACCCTTAAGACAACAATTCCCATGATCCCACGCTTCACAACAACACCATAGTCCATCTCTTGTTTTTCTTTTGGAAAGATCCTTAGCTACAGAAACGACACTGAGTTTAAGCACAGCCTCGTTTCGTCAAATCGACTTGGTTTCAAGACGTTGGCGAGCCTAGCAGGACATCGATCATCAGCATTCAATACGAGAATTCACAATAACTAACCTCCAATCACACGCGCACACACACACACACACACACACACACACATCGCTAATGAGGGAGCCACAGGGTCTGGTTGTGTGAGCGTGTGTTCTAATTGTCTTATCATTCAAGGTGGCACATTCTTGAGCCAAGGCTTTAATTTAACACCCAGTGCTCATCAAGAGCTGGTGTTATTCACACACACACACACACACACACACACACACACACACACACACACACACACACACACACACACACACACACACACACACACACACACACACACACAAGTGTCCGAAAGTACCCTAACTATCAACCCTCTCTCTCACACCCATGTCCTCTCTCTCTTTTGCCGCACCCCTCCCCCGCTCATGGTGAAATAATTGGCAAGCTGTTGTCATGAGATACGGACTGTAGTGGAAACGAGCATGCACCGATACCCTTTGTTATTCTGTGTGTGTGTAAACTACCACTAAGTGCACGGCGCTGACAGCCAGTCCAAAGTGTTTAGCACCTTTTTGAAGGTTAGAAAACCATAAAGATATGTTTTCGGGACTTTCCACTGCTGTAGCTCGACACAGAAAAGAAAGAAACAGCTTGTTATTCTGACAGGAGAACAGAAATGAGTGCGTCTTTTAAAAATAGACCAAATACTGAGAATTAATAATTGAAAATTGACAAAACAAGGCATGTTTTCTCTAATTGTACAGTCCAAGTTATATTTTCCATATTTACTGCAAATTGTCCCGCAACTAATTAATTTGTTGGTACTGTAGCTGCCTCATGTAATAGACCTTTCTATATATTCAGGAGGGTAATTCAATGATTAAATTACAACTAAACAACTACTTTGATAACTGATGAAGCGTTTAAAAAGCCCTATTATGCTTTACGGGGGTTTTCTAGGTGTGTTTTCTAGGGTTTGGTGCATGTAAATGGTCTGCAAAGGCTAAAATGTCATAGTTCCCTCCCTCTTTAAATACATTTTTCAGTGGTAGCCCTCATTGAGTGATGCAATTACACATTTAACTTTGTCCCAAGTAAGTTTTATCCAAATCTTTTAGGAGATGCTTGAAATATCATTACAAAACACAGCGTCACACTCCAGCCACACGACTAATCTAGTTTTTCATATCCAGCCTTTCCATCTGTGACACAAAAGGACAATGTGTTGAAATTGATCCTCGATGAATCCATGAGTAGGAGGTCTCTCGTCGGGGGTTTTCACAATTGAACAGTCGGCGCACTTACAGCGTTTTCAATACTGCACAAGCTTCCAGAAATCGATGCGAGATGCAAACAAGCAGCATCGAGCGAACACATCGGAGAGGGTAAACGGCTGCAGGTGCACCAAGTTTAATCAGGCAAACTTTGACAAACCTATTACGTTCCCTCACAATAGCTCACATTGCAATATCTGTTGTCCTATTATTGCAGCATCTAAGACATATTGGCAACCTCTTCTTTCCTTTCTCCATTCCTCTTATTCTCCGTTTCCCTGTCTTTCTTAAGCCACAGAGCACAGATTTTGACAGTATATGCGAATGAGGTCCCTCGGAGAGACATTAGCTCCCCACTGGGAGTTCTTCTGCTAAACTCCCGGCGGGCTTTTCTCCTTAACACAACGCAATCAATAACTCTTAATATTATCCACTGGCAAACACAGTCACAGCTGAAGGTGGCAGGAGGCTCTGGGACAGACCGAGGCAAGGTGAGTATTAGTTATTACACCTCTACAAAAGCAGCAGCAGCAGCAACTACCTTGTGTTCTGGTCACAGATTTCACTATAAAGTGGTGCAGGAATGAGTCCTAAAACCCGGGAAGGATTCAGCATTTTAACATTTCCGATTACCTCGTCTTGAAGTCAACGTTTCTCAGACTTTTGTGGGTTTAATGTCTTCAATAAGTTGTCCATGATTAATTGTATGACACCTCTTTACCAGGATACCTAAGAGATTGATGCACGAATGAGTCCTTAACCCGAGGAATGAGTTAGCATTCTAGCACTTCTGGTTCAGAAGTCAATAGTTTTTGGTTATAAGCCTAAAGAAAATTCTGTGGATAACAGAAGCTGAAGAGTTTTAATGTTTTGTTCCACAATATAAAGTTTGTCAGTAAATACCCAACTGTTGAATCGAAAAACAAGTGTCTAAATTAAATTGCTTAATGCCATCACGCCCAACATTAGCCACCTTTAGCTTAGCGGTGCTGACGTGAAGTCATGTGACTCTGCTGTAGTTCGTTTATAGCCTAGCATTAGCTTTTTACTTCTGGAGATTGCATTTATGCTTCAACTATTATTAAAGATTTGTTAATATGTGGAGTTTATCGTGCTGAACAAATTGTGTAAATATCATAAATGTGTGTTTGCTACAGATCTTATTCGCTGCTATATTCCAAAATCCAATGGAAAAATCCCATTGGCTTTTTGTTGAAGGAGCCCTTGAGATGCTAATTTCCTGTCCAGTTCAAAAAAACAAGTCATCACTGCACTCTATTACAACATCAAAAACAGGCTTTTAGAGATTTTTGAGTGCGTGTGTTGCTCAGCTGATGACGCACCATCATCCAATCTCATAGCAATGACAAGGGGGGTTTGGTAGAATACTGTATCGGGGGAGAAAGTAATCCCTTTTCTGGTAGAGAATGAAAAACGGAGGTTATGGAGTGGAGACGGAGAAAAATAAGTATTACTTAGTTTGCAGCTTCTGCACAACAAGACATTGATCAACTCCTGTAAGTGTGACATGAATCCTGACACAGCTGTTATTATCCAAACTAAATCTTGATCACAAGAGTTGCCCCTAAATCAATGATGACAACACAAGTTGAACACAGTTATGTAAAACCTACATTTAGACTGCGCTACAACTGAGAAACACAATATAACAAGTTTTGGGAGTGAGTCAAAGTTTTCTGTTCTAGTATTGAGGATTTTCTGTCTCACTGCCCTTCGACTCTACAGTTTATAAATAAAGTGTTTGGATGACAACACGAGCTGCTCTGAGTTCAACAGAGTTTTGTTAAATCTACATTTAGTCAGGGGTGACAGGTAATGAAAGCTAAAGAAGGCTAAGCTCTTACTTAATTATTGTTCTCTATGCTATTGTGCACCAAATATAAAGAGGGAGGCAGTAGCTCAGTTTGGAGGCGCTTGTAAACCAATGGGATGGCTTGGATACCAATGAGATAGCTTGGAATCCAATGGGATGGCTTGAAAACCAATGGGTCGGCTTGGAAACCAATGGGATGGCTTGGAAACCAATGGGTGGGCTTGAAGACCAATGGGTCTGCTTGGAAACCAATGGGTCTGCTTGGAAACCAATGGGATGGCTTGGAAACCAATGGGTCTGCTTGGAAACCAATGGGATGGCTTGGAAACCAATGGGTTAGCGTGGAAACCAATGGGATGGCTTAGAAACCAATGGGTTAGCGTGGAAACCAATGGGTCTGCTTGGAAACCAATGGGATGGCTTGGAAACCAATGGGTCGCCGGTTCAAGTCCTGATCGGACCAAAAATATGGAGCACTTTCAAGGTGTCCATGAGCAATATATATGTATTCAGACCTAATGTGTATTGTACTGTGTGTGTACTAGCAGTGAACAACCGAATTATAAAGGGTCTTTATATCTGGCAAACCCATCAGCCTAATATACTCCAAATAAAGGACAACGATTTCATAATCACAGAATACATATAATGCATCGGATAACTCCTGGTCGCATATCGTAGCATGCTGGTGCACGGCTGCAGTTTTTTACTTAATCCAATGATTTATATTGTGGTTCTGGTCCTGCCGTAATTCCAAGTTTTTCTTAGTTTTCCTGGGTGTTTAAAATCAGCTGCACCCTCCTCCTCCTCCTCCTCCTCCTCCTCCTCCTCCTCCTCCTCCTCCTCCTCCTCCTCCTCCTCCTCTCCACGAAGGATAACGTTGCCATGGCTGTGGGCTACAACTTGACCTGTTTTTTTTTTGCCCATATTTGTTTAAAATTGGCAAATTGGTAGCATGAAAAGCTTTCAGAGGATGTTGTGCAGGCTCTTTGAGTTAATTCTTTAAAAATAGATTGGATATATTCTGCTCAACAAAAGAGATTTTATATGAATATAAAGCCGACTTTTTGTGGTTTTCCCTTTCCTGTAGTGTGTTATATAGGTTTGTATGCATGTAAATGGTCTGCTAATCAACCATAACAATGATCTGTGTGTGTATAAGTGTGTGTTCAATTCATATGTTTATACTTGTGTGCATGCATTTAACTGTTTCATTATATACTGCATGTACTGTATATAAATATGCATATTAAAACAGATGTCTGGTCCTGTGTGTGAGCAGCTGTCTGCGCTCGGCTGTATCTGACATGTTGTTTTCTGGCCTCACCTAGAGGTTGTGCTGCTGAAGCGAGTGAATGATTTGTTTTGGAGTGTGTGTGTGTGTGTGATGTCTGTGTCACAGGTCAGCAACTTTACGCAGCCCTGATCGACAAGAGACACTCGCGCTCACGCCTGCAGGACCAACAGCGCACCGTGTCCGAGGGTTTGGCTGAATAGTCGAGACAAAGGGTGATAAACATTTTCTTTATTTCTAAACTTGAGTTAAGACAGAAATACAAAGTAGTGGGGCTCGCAACTACAACACAACGTCTTTGATTCACTCTCAACTAGGGATGGGAACGATTCATCGAATAATTATTCTTTATAGGATATGTACATTTCGGTTAACCGTTTTTTGGGGGTTGAATATTCAAATATACATTTGCTTTCAAATTCCCATCCTTACTCTCAACCTTGTTATCCCCCCCCCCCCCCCTGCCTGAAATGCCTCCATTGGGATCCTTTGTGTACTTCTGTAACATAGTGACATCACTATGTACATTGTACGTGATAGGCTAAGGGTCGGGACATCTCTAAACGGGTGACCAATCACAACAGAGCCGGCCAGCTAACCAATCAGAGCAGACTGGGCTCTGGTTTCAGACAGAGGGTGAAAAGAGGTGCTGCAGCACAGAGAAAAATAAAGAGCTTTTTGAACATTAAAGCATGGAGACATGTCCCAGTAGAGACACTACATACTGATATACACCTGAACATCAGCAGGAGAGGACTCTTTAAAGTAGAGACACTACTAATATACACCTGAACATCAGCAGGAGAGGACTCTTTAAAGTAGAGACACTACATACTGATATACACCACACACTGATATACACCTGAACATCATCAGGAGAGGACTCTTTAAAGTAGAGACACTACTGATATACACCTGAATATCAGCAGGAGAGGACTCTTTAAAGTAGAGACACTACATACTGATATACACCTGAACATCAGCAGGAGAGGACTCTTTAAAGTAGAGACACTACATACTGATATACACCTGAACATCAGCAGGAGAGGACTCTTTAAAGTAGAGACACTACACACTGATATACACCACACACTGATATACACCTGAACATCATCAGGAGAGGACTCTTTAAAGTAGAGACACTACTGATATACACCTGAATATCAGCAGGAGAGGACTCTTTAAAGTAGAGACACTACATACTGATATACACCTGAACATCAGCAGGAGAGGACTCTTTAAAGTAGAGACACTACACACTGATATACACCACACACTGATATACACCTGAACATCATCAGGAGAGGACTCTTTAAAGTAGAGACACTACTGATATACACCTGAACATCATCAGGAGAGGACTCTTCAAAGTAGAGACACTACATACTGATATACACCTGAACATCAGCAGGAGAGGACTCTTTAAAGTAGAGACACTACATACTGATATACACCTGAACATCAGCAGGAGAGGGACTCTTTAAAGTAGAGACCACTACATACTGATATACACCTGAACATCAGCAGGAGAGGACTCTTTAAAGTAGAGACACTACACACTGATATACACCACACACTGATATACACCTGAACATCATCAGGAGAGGACTCTTTAAAGTAGAGACACTACTGATATACACCTGAATATCAGCAGGAGAGGACTCTTTAAAGTAGAGACACTACATACTGATATACACCTGAACATCAGCAGGAGAGGACTCTTTAAAGTAGAGACACTACACACTGATATACACCTGAACATCATCAGGAGAGGACTCTTTAAAGTAGAGACACTACACACTGATATACACCTGAACATCATCAGGAGTGGACTCTTTAAAGTAGAGACACTACTGATATACACCTGAACATCATCAGGAGAGGACTCTTTAAAGTAGAGACACTACATACTGATATACACCTGAACATCAGCAGGAGAGGACTCTTTAAAGTAGAGACACTACATACTGATATACACCTGAGAGGAGCACAATATGTCTTCTTTAAAAGGTGCCGTACCCACATTTATTGTTATAATAACTATTCCATAAACGAAAGACTCAAATCCTCACATCTAAGCGGCTGGAACTGCTTTACGTTGACATCTTAAAAAACTGACCTACACATTTTTGAAAAAATTGCTGTTGATTAAATTCCTGTTGATGGACTTTGGTGATATATCCACCCAACAACTGGAGCCCAAACACAGACGGCACCTGAAGCCTCGGCACAGCAGCATCCGATGACGAGCTAGAATATAACAGATGTTACCAAAGCAAATGTTGGGAGTGCAGCTCTGCAGCTAATGAGTGGATCTGCGGGCTCTTTTCCAGGTGACTTATGTTAGTGCTCAGCTGCTGCGCACGAGGATGAGTGGGGCTGTATTGATCCGCTGTTTTGAACCCCGATCGATGCCACCGCACAGATCTTAGCCGTGTTTTTCCAGGTCAAGCCTGATACGACACGTGATCTCCCTGTCCAGATTCAATTAATATCAAATGATACTGTGAGATAAATGACCTGCCGGAGACGTACACTCGCCCCGCTGCTGCACGGTACGAGTTTATTCAATTACGAGATAATTGAACATCAGTGAAGCCGAGGTGCAACAATATGATTGGGATTCATTACAGAGAGAAAACGTGCCGGGGCGACTCAAAAGTTTCTTTGAATAAGAATGAGTTCCTGAATTAATCAGATATGCCTACAGACAAGAAGTCAAGCTTAAAAAACTCACTGCTTCTCTCTCTATCCTCCACTACCCAGAAACAGCCTGTCTCCTATCAATAGCTCTATTTCAGGAATGAACTGTCTGTGTGTACACTATGAACTATGAGTTATGGTGAGTAACAAGATGTGTTCACAAAACAACCCGAACACACCCTCTTGAATTTGCTCTAATTTAGAGAAACAGTTTGAGGAAAACAGAAAAAAAAATTCCTATTTTCTATTTCTATAAAAAGGCATCGAAATGTACAATGGTGCCATTTAAGAATTTCCCCCCAAATAAGCCAAAAAAAACAACCTATCCATCTTAAACCTATCATGATTTCTGCGCTGTTCCCATCCTGTAGTGTGTGTAGTGCCTCCATTGGACTCCTCTGTTCACTTCTGTAACATAGTGACATCACCCTGTAACACTTGTGCTTCTATTGGCTAGCGCTCCTACACATTGTACGCGATAGACTAACGGCCCGTCCACACACAGGCATGAAAAAAATCTTTCAAAGCTTCGCCCATTGAATGGGGTGACGTAGAAGATTTTTAATCTTCGCCGAACTGCATTGTGGGGAGCGGAGCATGGCTTTGCATCACGAGCATCTAAAGTTGAGCAATGTTCAACTTTTGATACTCCCGATGCTTTCGAAGCTGGCGTCAGCCAATCAAATCCCATTTATGCAAATCCTGCCAGTAGAAGCACAAGCCAATCAAACCGCGTGCAAGCTGGGAGAGCCAGACCGCCGTTCATTTCCTCATATTCCAAACGAGAAATTACGGGAGCAAATCACCCGGTTCTTTACGACCAGACTATTTACCGGGATACAAACCGGAGGAACCAGGCATGGAGGGAGGTGGCAGAGACAGGAGGCAGGAGGCAGGAGGCAGAGACAGGAGGCAGGAGGCAGAGACAGGAGGCAGGAGGCAGAGACAGGAGGCAGAGACAGGAGGCAGGAGGCAGGAGGCAGAGACAGGAGGCAGAGACAGGAGGCAGAGACAGGAGGCAGAGACAGGAGGCAGGAGGCAGAGACAGGAGGCAGGAGGCAGAGACAGGAGGCAGGAGGCAGAGACAGGAGGCAGGAGGCAGAGACAGGAGGCAGGAGGCAGAGACAGGAGGCAGAGACAGAGGAGGCAGAGACAGGAGGCAGAGACAGGAGGCAGAGACAGGAGGCAGAGACAGGAGGCAGGAGGCATGAGGCAGAGACAGGAGGCAGGAGGCAGGAGGCAGAGACAGGAGGCAGAGACAGGAGGCAGAGACAGGAGGCAGGAGGCAGAGACAGGAGGGAGGAGGCAGAGACAGGAGGCAGAGACAGGAGGCAGAGACAGGAGGCAGAGACAGGAGGCAGGAGGCAGAGACAGGAGGCAGAGACAGGAGGCAGGAGGCAGAGACAGGAGGCAGAGGCAGGAGGCAGGAGGCAGAGACAGGAGGCAGAGGCAGGAGGCAGAGACAGGAGGCAGAGACAGGAGGCAGAGACAGGAGGCAGAGACAGGAGGCAGAGACAGGAGGCAGGAGGCAGAGACAGGAGGCAGAGGACAGGAGGCAGGAGGCAGGAGGCAGAGACAGGAGGCAGGAGGCAGGAGGCAGGAGGCAGAGACAGGAGGCAGGAGGCAGAGACAGGAGGGAGGTGGCAGAGACAGGAGGCAGAGACAGGAGGCAGAGACAGGAGGCAGGAGGCAGAGACAGGAGGCAGGAGGCAGAGACAGTGGGTGAAACTGGTAGGTTTTCGCCTGTTTGGGGATTTTATATCCAGTTTACTTCGTTTTAACATTGCTATTGCTTTGTATGTCGGGGGCGGGAGATTCATGTGATTGGTTGTTGGTCGCCTTGGGCGCGTGAAATCGCCAAGCTTCAGACACGCCCAGCATCAAGATTTTTTTCATGCCTGTGTGTGGACGGGCCGTAAGAGGCGGGACATCTCTAAGATTCCAAAATCTCTAAGATTCCTAAATTTTCCCACACCACTCCTTCGCTCCCTTCACTGGCTCCCGGTAACTGCTAGAATCCACTTCAAGACACTGGTACTTGCATACCATGCTGCGAATGGATCTGGCCCTTCCTACATCCAGGACATGGTTAAACTGTACACCCCAGCACGTGCACTCCGCTCTGCATCAGCCAAACGACTCGCTGCACCCGCACTGCGAGGTGGACCCAAGTTCCCATCAGCAGAAACACGTGGGTTTGCTATCCTGGCTCCAAAATGGTGGAATGAGCTCCCCATTGACATCAGGACAGCAGAAAGCCTGCACATCTTCCGGCGCAGACTGAAAACTCATCTCTTTCGACTCCACTTCGAGCGATAGAATGACTAACAAAGCACTTATATACTAATAAAGGACTGGCTTCTCTAAAGCCAGTTGAGTAGCACTTGAAATGTTTGGCTCTATGAAACCTGATGTACTTTATGATTCTGTTTTCTTCAAGGTTGTGTCTTCCTGGTCGTATGTACTTATTGTAAGTCGCTTTGGACAAAAGCGTCAGCTAAATGCAATGTAATGTAAGCAGTTAACCAATCACAACAGGCCAGCTAACCAATCAGAGCAGACTGGGCTCTGGTTTCAGACAGAGGGTGAAAAGAGGTGTGCAGTATGAGAACAATAAAGAGCTTTTTGAACATCAAAATAAATCAAGTGTATTGCCAGGTACATTTACACATACAAGGAATCTGCTTTAGTGTTAGAATGCAACACCAGACTATAACACACTACAGGCGGAGGAAGACAAATACCCAAGAGGTGCTCATCTGTCTCACTGTTACACATCACTACAGAAATCCTCCATTAATTACTTTCAGCAGGAAGGAGAGAGGGGACTTTATCTCCCCCATCACAGAGGGGATAGTCAGTTCTGTGCATTGGGTATAATTGATGACGTGGCGTTTAAATAACAGTCTGTTGTTAATTGGATTTGACTGAAAAATGAGCCACGCTGCACTTAATCAATGTCGCCGAGTGTCTGTGATGTAATGACGGCCAAAATCCCATTTAGGTTCGGCATGCGAGGCCTGGAGATAACGCTTTTAGAAAAAAAACCTCATTGTTATTTAATATATCTTAACTATTATTCATTCCTAAACAGATTATGTAATACTTGCATAATAGGCAGGCTAATAAGAGTGTTCTCAAAGAAGGTATGGCGGTTAATGAGATTCACCACCACCGCCGTTTAATTCATCTATATGGTAATGTTTATGACGCGAGGCAATAGTAGAGCGGTGTGCAGAGTCAGCAGGAGCCGTGGGACTTTCAGCTGGAGACGGAGGGCCGAGGGTTTCATCACGGAGCCGCTCTGGATCAGAGTCACAGTGAGGAGAGGCTGTGTGGTGGCAGCGTGCGTGCAGTGCACAGCAACCAGTGCATCCCAGAAGAACACATTTCTCTCAACGAAAGAAAAATGATTAGCTGATTCTGCGATGAGATACGTTTTTATTCATTCGTCAATTTCACTGCAGACTCGTCTCTGAATGTCCCTTAACGTCAGCCTGAGTATGTAGAGGTGGAATTACATTTACTCAAATACTACATTTTTGAGGTCCTTGTACTGATATGTTATTTAGGTACTTTTATCCAAAGCGACTTACATTTCAGACTGAGAGGAAAATCATATTCAAGACTCTCTCTGTGCTTTTATTCTGAAATACACTAGACACTAAAATGACTTTTACTCTGAAAATCAAGAGGCAAAAAATCCACTATCAGTTTTAAAGGTCTGCTATTATTCTGAATCCACTTTTATACATAAATAGGTCCCGAATGTGTTAAGAGACATGATGTATGAAAATGCAGTACTGTAATGCATATCTACACCGTCTTTTAAAAGTAAATTGTAAGTACATTGACTTTAAATGGACAAACTACAACATACCAGTATTTGTTGGTGACAAAACAGGTTAATATTATATTCTGTGGAAAGAGCCATTGAGCCGCTGAGGACTTTTGATACTTCTGTTCTTCTATTCAGGACTTTTACTTGAAAGAGCTTATACTTTCAATTTGGTATTTCCACTTATACTTAAGTATAGTATCCGAGTAGTATTTCCACCGTTGTTAATAGTGCATGGGATAAAAAGAGGAAGAAAGGTTGTAGTAGCAATTAAAAAAGCTGAGCACCGAGGAGATGAAGTTACGAGGAAAAGATGGAATCTGCTGATATGATAATGGGCCCTCATCGGCCCTTGTTGGCGAATACACACACCTCCATTGGGATCCTTCCACCATCAAAATCTCATCCTACAAATCCCTTGATTACCTGATCAATGGCTGTAGAGCCATGCAAATTAAGCCGATAGTCGATGGGGTCGGTGTTGAACGTCCACTGATGCCTCTGATCAAAGTGCACACTGTGCTAAAAACCCCTGGGATTAAAGCGTTCATCTGTAGGCTCCACCTTGAACCATTATCCTGACCCTTAAGCAAGCCTGGCGTGAGATACAGAGCGAAGACAAGCCTTTGGAAGTTCTACACCATCCATCCCCGAGCTCTTAGGAAAGGCTCGCACTTAGGGAGGCGGAAAACACACGCAGGTGAGATCAGACGGGATGTTTTCAGCGGCGCTCTGCCGGGACGAGGCGAGGAAACTAAAATAAAAACAGCTGTGGAGATGCCTCATGCATCAACAATGTCTTACCTTGTGTTTTGCAAGCCAAAGTCTCATCCCGGCGTCTCAGAAGTAGCATGATGGTGCGGCCTGGGACTCCTCTCTCCCTCTCATAGCCTCAGACTGAGGGAGGCTGAACTGAACGAGAGAGAAACAGAAAAACAACATAAATATTGATTTCAAGATGCAGAAAGAATGAGCAGAAAAGTTAGCAATTGTTCTTTTTAAAAGGCTCGAAGCACAACGAAACCCAGAAGACTCTTGCTGAAACTTTCAGATGTCTATCCAGCAAGATGGTTTCCTTGATTAATAAATGACACCTCATTATCAAGATACCAAATAGAGAGGTGCAGGAATGAGTCATTAAACCCAGAAATGAGTTGAATGAGTCAGCATTTTAGCACTTCCGGTTGTCTTTTCTTAAAATCAATGGTTTTATATGCGTTGATTCTGTAGTCCTGAAGGCAACATTGTTCAGATTTGTTTTTGGTTTAATGCCCTAAATAAGGTGTCCATGTTTAATGAATGATACGTCTTTATCAGGATACCTAAGACAGTGAAGCAGGAATGAGTTCTAATACCCAGAAATTAGTTTGCATCTCCGGGGCCCCTAGTCTTAGTCCAATGTTTTTGTTGGTTAGATTTGTTCGTCTTGAAGTCAACGTTTCTCAGATGTATTCTTGATGTAATGGCTTTAATAAGGTGTCCATGATTAATGAATGAAATCGTGATAGGGTGGCGTAGGAATCAGGAATCAGTTCAGGTGTTGTGTGTAGTTAGAAGACTGAACTAAGGTTTGTAGAGAACACAAGCTTACGAGATTTCTCAGGTTTATTCTACGACATAAAATACCTCAGTTAATACCCCACTGGTGAACCTCTGAAGGTTCTAATGTATGTGCCATAAATAAGGGTGGTTACTAACAAGTGTCTTAATGAGACGACTAAACGTCATCACGCCAAATAGCTAACTTAGCGGTGGTGACGTGAAGTCATGTGACCGTGATGCAGTTCCTTTATAGCCTAACGTTAGCTTTTTGCATTTCAGCTTCATAAAGTAAAGTGGTGTTGATATGGGGAGATTATCCTGCCGATCAAAAAAGTGTAAGTATAAACGTTTGCTTGTCACAGATCTTATTTTCGGAAATATTCCAAAATCCAATTAGCTTTTCGTCAAGGGAACCATGCGATGCTAAATTCCTGTCTGGCTACAGCCATACGTCGTCACTGCACCACTCTATTTGGCTTTTGTTGAAGCAAATTCAGATGTCCATGAGCGTTTTAATCTCTCCTCCACGTCGTAATCCTTTCAGTTGATTGGGAACAAAGAGTTGGCACTGGGAGGGGAGGAAACTCACAGCAGTTTTAGGTAAAATCCTCGACGGGTCAAGAGGGTAAAGCAGCAATTTCGAGGTAATTGTACTCCACAGGAGCAGCTTCACTAGGGTTCTCCCCTTCGCTCCTCCGAAGAGACGTTTGGCGTCGCTTGTTTTTCCGACGTCCGCCAGTCTGTTATTGGAAAAGCAGAAGATGGAGGACGGAGGGTTAGAAACGGGTCAGTCAGTTAGACTCTAATAAAAACCATAATGCTCTCTGCAACCTCTGACTTGCCCCCTCAGAATGAATAATGATTCAATGAGGTGAATTTAAAACGCCTAACTCAATCTGAATAAAGCTATTTCTGCTAGAGGTGGGAGAAGTACTCAGATCTTGAGTAAAAGTAGAAGTACTCAGATCTTGTACTTGAGTAAAAGTAGAAGTACCAGAGTGTAGGAATACTCTGTTACAGTAAAAGTCCTGCATTCAAAATGTTCCTCAAGTGAAAGTAGGAAAGTATTCTCATCTAAATATAGTGAAAGACAGTAAAAGTAGTCGTTGTGCAGATTGGTCCATTTCAGAATAATATCTATGATATGTTTTCTAATGATTGATCAGTAAAGTGTTCTCAAAGCTGGTGAAGGTGCAGCTAGTTTGAATGGCTTTGTAGACTGCAGGGTAGCTGGTGAAGGTGCAGCTAGTCTGAATGGCTTTGTAGACTGCAGGGTAGCTGGTGGATTTACTCCAGGTGGAACTAAAGTCTGATTCAACACTTGATTAGATTTCACATCATTCATCCAGATCTGTGAAGTAACTAAAGTTATTAAATACATGTAGTGGAGAGAAAGTACACCATGGGTGAGCTGTACTGGAGTAGAAGTACAAATGATCATAAAATGGAAATACTGAAGTAATATTTTGAGAGACTGAACTTAGTTAATTTACACTTCTGATTTCTACTCTGTAAAAACAACGCCTCATTAATTTGTTTAAATGCATCTCACATCTCTCTTTAGTGAACTGTGTGTGTGAGCGAGGATAGAGGAGAATCCAGCCCAGTGTTATAAATAATACATTTCCTCCCAAATTTGCTGTAGTACTAAATTGTCTCTGCCTTCATCCCCCCCGAAAACCGCCCAACTACAGCACGTACTACATCAGAAGAATAATAAATAGCTTTTATTAATCCAGATTATACAAACGCTATGAACCCCACACAGAGTCCATATGAGGGTGTGAATTGAAGAGCCATACTTAGGTAAATTAATGATTAATTGAAATATGTCGATGAATAATAAAGGAGTCTCTGCGGGGTAACAGATTGTACTTTTCATATTTAATAGATTGATGGGCCCTCGCGCAAATTGCACAACATGTACACACACGCAGTAATCACGGATTTGTCACGTGTGTTGTGCAACCCTTCACGAAACAGAAGAGGTGAATGTACAGTAGATTAAAACATCAAAGCAGCCCCAGGATTTCTTAGCTTCCACTAATCCCACAAAGGGTGCTAAATGTTGCTTTCCTGTACACACTCCCACATCTTCTCATGGACAGTGTCTCCGTCGATACAAGTCCTCTTAATCAGCTCCGATGAATTATTGAGAAGCCCTTTTTATATCAGATCATGACCCATATTCCACTCGCTTCAAGTGAATGTGCTGCCAATGAAATCGAGATGTACTTCTTTTTTTAAGTCGCCCCACATAGCTCGCTCTCTATTGGCCGAACAGGATTCAGACGCACACTTTGCAGAAAGTCACGAGTGTCACATTGATGCTCTGCGGACAGATTTAACAACATGATGGACACACAATGTGAATCTGAGGTTTTTAAAAGGGCTGTGAACCCTTGTGATTCATCTGGAAACTTCATCACATTACCAACCTTGACCTAAAGTTGCTCTGGCAATACCAACACCTAAGTTTACCGTGGATTGATGTCAGTGAAAAGGCAAAGGAAGCGGAGAAAGCGGCACGAGCTACATGTGTTTACTGACTGGAGACCGCCGGATATCAGAAAGAACCGTCACTACCAAACGGCAAACCACGCGTCAGTTCCTTAAGATGAGTGTGAGATAACCAACAGGGTCACCACTGATAATGGTTGCAATATGATAGCGGCAGAGAATATTCCCTGTGTAACTCACATATTAAACAGAGGGCAATCACTTTACAGATACTACTTCGACCATATGTTTAGCGCACATTATACAGAGGGCAATCAGAGTGTCTCTCTTTTACAGCTGGTTTGTCGATGTCGAAAATGTGTCTGACTTCATGCCAATAATTCCGAAATGATGTTCTCTGATTTCCGTAACAATTTCTCATGCCTTTCTTTATCACATCACCACACGTGTATTTACTTTATCTCCCGTTAAAATACACGTAAATACTAGCATAGACTAGCAACTAATTGTTATTTTTCTGAATCGATCGACAGCACTAGTTTTAACCCCAATCATTTTGACATGATTTCGTTGTCTGACGTTGCTTTAAAAACACAGCGATCCCTAGAGTGGACGTTACTTGAAGATAAGATATCTAATATTGCCGGTTTCATTAACTCCGACGCTCAGAGGCAGACACAGGAGTCGTATTGTCGTCTCATTAGGTGTAGCACATTCGGAGGAAGGAAAGACGGAGAGAGAATCCGTAGGAAGAGGGGATGGGATTATGAATCTCCTTATACCCTGCTGTCTCCTCTCCTGGCCTGTTTATCAATGACGACTGCAAACACGGTGCCTGAGAAATCTCTTAAGCTCTGTTTGGAGACTTTTGGCAGGCTCCTTTTTCCACGTAAGCCTCTGGCATCAGACACTAAAAATTGACAGCAGGCTTGAAATATGTGCTCGTGCCCCCCGGTCACCAATAAAAATTTGGTGGCCATGCTTACACAAACATTATTCATTCAGTATTAGGATATTACAGTAAAGAACAAACATTAACTACCGTGTCACTTTTGGCAGGAACGTTCGTTTAGAAATACCAGGAATAGGATGCGACTTTCCTGGAAAAAGGTAAAAAAACATTCTTGTTTTTCTCATAAATGATCACAAATGAATGAATGGTCAACTACATAATAGAAAAATAATCACTTATTGCTTATATGCCAATGTATTAATACTTTAAAAGTAATTTTATCATGCAAAAATGGCAAAGAAAACGTTTGAAGCCTCTCTTGTTTAAATTAAATCAATACCTTCTGGTTATTGACTCACAAAATAAGACATTTTAAGTCATCACCTTGGACTTAAGAAACTGGGATGGACATGTTTCACTATTTGTTTAGATTATATAACACTATTAAATCAATGTATCTAGAAAACATTAGTTGTTTGCAGACCCTAATCCATAACATGACAAAAACCCATAATCGCCATCAAATCACCATTCTTCAATTTGCATAAAAATGTCATTTCTAAATAGTTTAGACAACTAAAAGATCAATTATGATGTAACCATCTATTTCTGATATTTATAATTAATTTTATCAATTTATCAATTTATCTATAATAATGGAAATAATGGCCAAACGCCGGACCTGACCACAAAACGATGTTTCTCTCCGAACTCGCCAACAAATCAACATTGCATCAAAGTGAGTTTTCTAAACTGTGTAGACGCCCAAAGGATCGGTTAAGACTTAAAAACACCCATTTTCTGAGATTACAACACGATTAAATGGATTAATCTAGAAAATAATCTGCAGATTAATCGGTAATGGAAATTATCCTAATCCAAAACCTTTCAATGTATGGCTATTAGGGGTGTTGAAAATAATCGTTTCTACAATGCATTGCGATGCGGACGTGGACGATTCGGTACCGATGCAGTGACGGAAGATAATCGGTTATAGCGTAGTAACGTTGCTTCCTGATTTTCCGGCCGCGGCTTTATACTATAAAGTTTTTTTTTTTCTGTCACTTTAATATCAAATCGGTCCGTGAAGCAGAGATCAGGGAACAGACGTGACAGCGGCACAGCAACACCAAACACGGAGCAGTCTGCTTTATCCACCAACACAACACCACCAGTCCAGAACCAACAGCAGAAGGACCCGCTCTGAATCACTCCGTGTCGCTGCGGCTCAGAGACACAGGGATTTATGTTTTTCAAAAATAATCGCGTTACAATCATGTCAGGTTTTTGGTGGATTTAATTAAGTCTTGGATTACAAAGTATGAATGTCCTCTAGCAATTTTCAGATGATATATACGTGTGTAAAGTTTGTGAAGGCAGGAGGAAAAAAGCTTCCGCGATCACCGTCTCCTCTCCGTTCCTCCAAACCCCGCCCCCTCCCTGAAAATAATGAGTGACAGGCTGATAGTGACCCGATTGAAACTTTATTATTCACTTAATCACTGAGATATAATGAAGCTAATTTAATCTCATACATTCATGGGATTTATGTAACAGTAAGACAGAGAATGTAAGTGTGCACCCACATGCAGTATTTTAGTTTGTATATGCTATTGTAAATACTCCTGTTGTCTGCTGTGTTCAGACTCAAGTCCACACAGTATCACACACAGATATAGGGAGGCTAGACCTATACAATTCATTTATTTTGGTTTATAAATTAATGTCAAGACATTTATGTTATTGATTTCTGAAGCACTTTCTAAATAATAAAAAGAGAGTTCATATGTATTTACTGCATGTATGCATTGATGAAAAATAAGCCATGTGCAGTAATATAGAAAATTGAGGATGCAATGCATTGGTATGAATCGTGATGCATCGGGATGCATCGGGATATCGAATTGAATCGAATCGTTGACAGGATAATCGTAATCGAATCGAATCGTGAGACCAGTGAAGATGCGCAGCCCTAATGGCTATGTTTTCCTCCATCACCTCTGTCCAGTTGCATCAAGGTGAGGTTTCCATACTGTTCATTTTGACACTCAAAAGATCGGTTCAAACCATCTACTTTCAGACATTTCACAACGTGATCAAATCGATTTCTCTAGAGCTTCGGCCAATTCATCGTTAACGGAGGTGATCGTAACTTTCAACCCCAATCCAAAAACTGACAAATCGATGTTTTTCACCGACAAACCACCGTATTTGCATCAAAGGGATGTTTCTAAACTGATAATGGAAGTAGTAGTTGCAGCACTAATCCAAAACCTGACAGATAACTGCGTTTCCCGCCTAACCCTAACCCTAACCCTAAACCCTAACCCTAACCCTAAACCCTAACCCTAACCCTAAACCCTAATGCATCAAAGTGAAGTTTCCAATCGGTTCTTTCGGACACTCCTAGGACTGGTCAACCTTTGCATCACTATCGTCAAATCAACTACAGTTCTCCACCATCTCATCAATGCCAGTTTTGCTTCTGTATCCCTCTTCTACAGTCAAGGATATTACATTGTACATTAAGTTCCTCATAGTATTGCATCAAAGTGATGGTCACAAGTTGTTTGGTTGTACACTCAAAGGATCTATTTCCAGATATTTTATAAAATTGATCGATAATTGAAGTACTAGTTGCAGCCCTAATCCAAAACCTTCTAAAAAACCGTGTTCCCTCCATAATCGGCAACGAATGCATACATTTGATGTTTCATTTGGACACTCACAGGATTGGTTAAAACCTAACCATCCATTCTACATTCTCCAATGCAAATTAAATCAATTAATCTAGAAAATTATCAACAGATTAATCGATCATGGAAGTAGCAGTTGCAGCCCTAATCCAAAACTTGGCTATAAATAAACCATCCACCTTTGCATAACTAAAGTCAAACAACTACAGATTTCCAGCTAAAATGGGACAAACCCATCCCATCAACGCCAGTTTTGCTTCTGCCTCCCCCTACCCCATTATCAAGAACATTACATCACAAAGCCAGTGTCTCCTCTTCATGAAGACCGTACTGTCCGTGTGACGGTTACAGTAAAACACAGCCGTGTGTCAGAGGCAGACGTCCATTTTGCAGCAGGCAGCTTTGACAGCTCTGACACACTACCTGAGCTTAAGTGCCCATCTGTAGATCCACTACAGGGGTCACATGTGTGCCGAGCAGAATGGGTAATGGTCCCGGGTTAAGGGAGCAGGTCCCAGGTGGATTTCACAGGTACGGAGCCTGTAACCTTGACTGTGCACTGACACACACACACACACACACACACACACACACACTGTATAAATCCAGAGTGCTGTCAGCCAAATGATGGGAAAGTTAATCAGAGAAAAGGGGTCAATCGTCGATGCACCTATGATGGATAGATGGACAAAGTGTGTGTGTGTGTGTGTGTGTGTGTGTGTGTGTGTGTGTGTGTGTGTGTGTGTGTGTGTGTGTGTGTGTGTGTGTGTGTGTGTGTGTGTGTGTGTGTGTGTGTGTGTGTGTGTGTGTGTGTGTGTGTAGAGAGAGTGGGCTGAGTGGCGTTTTGCTGCAGACACACAGAGTCTAAGATTTATTTTCAACACTAAGATATTCTCCCGCTGTGAAGCACTTTGTGTTTCTTTGAAAGATAAATATAATTGCATTGAGAGAAGGGCAATGCAGTCTGTCTCTTTATGCAGATTACCATATTGATCTGCCTATACATTCCTCACACACACACACACACACACACACACACACAATCCTCAGCTTTAATTAAGAGCGTGGAGCAGTACTGAGCAGATGATTTGATAGGCAGAAGTGGCTGCTCTGTCAGGTGGAGTGTGGCTAATAACTCCAGGAGAAAGATGGAGGGGAATATTTTAATGAATAAAATGTATTGTAAAAAAATACAAAAGAATAAATGATGAAGTCTGAGGGAAATTACTGATAATCCACCATTCATATCCCACCTAACCCTCGTACATTACACACGCACACACGCATGCAGAGATAGTGTATTAATAATATAAAAGAATACTATAGTGAAATCTACATCCATTAATCATCCAAAACATGCAACAGCAATAGCATGTGTGGATTTAAAGCGCCGTACTCACCGATTTAACCCCTTAATAATAACAATATTAACTAATGGATTTGTAGGCCGGAGAAATTGTACGGATCGTAGCTATTACAGCAACTCATAGACAAAGATGTTGCTTGAGTCTTTAATCCGCGTTAGTGAAATCCCATTAAGATTCAATGGTCGACAATGGAAATCAGCTTCAGTCCATTCGGAAAAAAAGGTTCCAGAATTTAGGACAGTTTTACTAAATGTTAATTATTTTTTTCTTTTTCAATCAAATCCAGGATTTAAAGGGTAATTCCACGGGAAAGCTGCTATATCCAGAGTCGCTCAAGAAGTCCCACTTGTCATTATCTTCGTGTAATGAAGCGGAGAAGTCTCCTTTAGGATAAAGACATATGTATAAAGAGAGAAGGAGATGAACAAGGGAATGAGTTGTGTTTGCATCTGTCTAATGCCTCTCACACACACACACACACACACACACACACACACACACACCAGATTATCACTTTACAGCCAGCCTATCTTTCGTAATGCAAAATTATTCCCCGACACTATTTCGATAAATAGAAGTAGTCGAGGCGAGGAATTGCTCAAATTACGTCACAAATAATGCAAGCAAGTCAATGACGTGTGAGAGGTGAAGACATGTTTGACACTACGGATGAAACATGAGAAGTAAATCAACGAGTGGATACAGAGGGGGGTGGAAGGACGGGAGAAAATGATGCGGAAAGTGAAATTAAATGAGATTAAGAAGTGGATTAAAAAGTGAACGGGGGAAACAAACGGGGAAAATCCTTTGGATGATGAAGCCAGGTTCTTTTTGACTAGTCCATTCTCTTTGAGTGCTTGTGTGGCTTGTGCGGAAATGAGCGTCAGTTTAGAAAGAGAGGAGACCGAGAGGGAGGGAGGGAGGGAGGAAAAGAGGGCAGGAAGTGTAAAAACACAGATGACAGAAAGCGGACAAGCGCTGGATTACAGATTTGCTTTTTCAACAATTTAGCCTTTCCTCACTTTGACCTGCCCTCAGGCGAGGGAACTGAAACGCACCTGGTTTCATAACAATGTGCATTTCTTCCCCAAGTTCAGATGTGTGTTAGCAGCAAGATGGCACACAAAAGGACACGTGTGGAGGACGGGGTGTTTTTAAAAAAGGGGGTGTTTCACACGTTTTTAATGGAAGACTTTTTGCAACAACACAGAAATGGGGCAGTCACAAACATGTCACTTTTTGGCAGGAACGTTGGTTTAGATACAAAATAGGAGGCTATATCCTTATAAAAAGCTCAAAAGTACACTCTTGTCTTTCTTATCGATAATCACGAATACAATCCAGGTTATTTTGTTAATGGATTTATGATTAAAAGCACATTTGTCATGCAAAGAATGGCATTGTCAATCCCTCGAGTGTGGACATGTGCTGATTTTCTGTCATTTTAAAGTGGATATCTTTGGGTTTCGGAGCGACGAAACAAGACATTTAAAGTCCACACAGACGTGAAGTGTGTTCCCGTGACGGCGGCTGGAGAAGGTGTCTGCTTGATGAGTCACTTGGTGTGTTGACAACATGAGAGAAAAGTCAGGGAACACAGATAAATGTATGCAGCGGGGTGACGTGAAGATGACATGGCATGAGGCAAGGCATCAGCTGATGGGGAGGGGGAGCCATGGTTACACCACAGATTGTAGACCGTGTGTGTGTGTGTGTGTGTGTGTGTGTGTGTGTGTGTGTGTGTGTGTGTGTGTGTGTGTGTGTGTGTGTGTGTGTGTGTGACAATACACAGAAAGAAACAGAGACAGACGCTAAATAGACCTACCTATGGTTAGAATAAAGAAGCGGCCCAAAAAGATGAATAGGAGGAAGGTGGGAGGAAAAAAGAGGAGGGGGAAATAGGAAATAAGAAAAGGTACAAAAGTGAATAAATAGAAATTAATGTCCTTAAATGGGAGGAAATTAAAACAGTGGGGGAGCCAGAGAAGTAGACAAAGTTACGGGTGGACAGCGAGTGGGGGGGGGGGGGGGGGGAGGGGAGGAGGGAGCGTGGGTTGCGAAGGCAGTGAGAGCGATGGGCGAGGGAAGGGGAGACCGAATGAAATAAATAGAAAGGGGAGAAAATAAAAATAAAAAAATAGAAAAGTCCCCCTCCTCTTTCTCTTTCTCTCTCTCCCTCCTTGTCTGGCTCATAAATAGAAGAAATTGTTGACCAGGTAAATGGCGAAATAGATGAGGAGACAGAGGACGGAGAGAGCGAGCAAATGAAAAGGCAAAGCACCTCCCAGGAGCGCGATGAGGAAAAAAAAGAACAAAAAACGAAAGATAAAAGCAAATACTCCAGTGGCCTCCGTCGTCTCCAGTCTGAGTGCGGAGGGGGGGATTGGCGAGTGCCAGTTGTTCCCCTTCCCCGGCTGCCTTTCTTCTGCCTCTCCTCCCAAAAAACACTTCCCATCCAGATTGACACACAGCAAAAAGAAATCCCTTTCCTTCCTCCTCTAGACTCTGAACTCTGGTCTGACTCACACAGGTTAGACGCTGTTGCAGCAGGGGTGTGTGAGGAAGAGGAGATACAAAAAGACCTTGCTGCTGCTGTAGTGAAGCGCTGCCTGCCTCATGAGGAAGGATACTGAGCCCCCCTCTCTCTCTCTCCCGCCCATCCCTGCGAAAAAAGATGGGAGGAGGGCCCACTCGCTGCATTAGTATTCATTGAAAGAGTGTGAGAGAGAGAGAGAGATGAGGAAGAGGAGGAGGAGGGAGTGCAACACATGTCGAGGAACACGCCGGTGTGTGAAACTGATAAGAGGCTGGCTCCCCCTACAGTCATCAATACACAGGCTCTGATGATGGGAGCGCTGGGAATATGTAGTGGTGTCAATTAAAAGCACTACTTACTAAATACACACGTGGTGTTGGAATAAAGAAGCTTTTGATTTGTGATGTAAGTCTGAACATCTTCCGACACTTCGTTAAAGTAAGGACGAAGCCACTGTCACACTTTAAAGGTGGAGTAGGTAAGTCTGAGAAACCGGCTCGAGATACACTTGTTGTTATATTCCATGGAATGCTCTTAACATCCCGATAGCAATGAATATCTGAAGTGCTTTGACAAAAAATCCATTAAGAAATTTCATCAGTGGAAGCCGTGGCGCTGTAAAAAGCACGACCAATCATCTGAGCCGGCTAAAGTAACTGGATGGCCTACCTGCCTGTCAGCCTTCCATCTGGGCACAAACTTATCTCGTGCCCTCATTGGTCATGTGCGCGTTTGTGTGTGTTGGAGGAGGGGCTCTGTGAGGAAGTGGCAGATTTCTTCCGGCTGTGTATTTTCAGATTCTAGCGCACTCGAGCTGGTTTCTCCAAAAGTACCGACCCCACCTTTAAAGTCTACAGCGCTAGTTTCAAGCAGAAATGCAGAAAAGATTACACACTAAAATGTGGAGATTTCCTTCTTTCCTCCGTTTCATATCCAATTAATATCCGATTTATAATATAATACCCAATAGTATTTGGTTCCCATACTTAAAAAACATGACTCAATCAGCCTTAGGATTTACTCTAAAGAACCAACATAAACTACGATGTCACTTTTGATGTAGAAATAGGCAAGATAGGATGCTACCAAATAACTGGGTCATAAAATATAGCAGCAACAAGTGAAAGATAATTGCCTATTACTATTTCGGTAATGAATTCACCTGTAAAAGTGATTTCCCTGCCTCTCAGGTATGGATATAAGTTGAATATTACATTAAAGTTCATATCTTCGAAAAAAATAAGCCATTACCTTAGATTTTAGAAACAAGGATGGACATGTTTTACTATTTTCGGACACTTTATAACGCAATTAAACATAATAATAACAAATAATCGTCACATTAAACGATATTGCAAGTATTCGTTAGTTACTGGACTGATCCATAACCTGACAGAAAGCTACGTTTCGTCAACATCGGTATTAAACAAAACGTCTTTGGGCTTTGGACTGAAAAAGACATTTAAATCCATGACCTTAGATTTGAGACACTGGGATGGACATTTCATCACACGACTCAATCGATTTATCCAGAGAATTATCCATACATTAATCAATAATGGAAGTAGTTGCAGCCCTAATCCATAACCTGACAAAAAGCTATGTTTCATTCCATAATCGCCTTCAAATCACCAATACATTTGCATTCAATTGATGTTTCCATTCAGACATCCAGGCTTCAAAGGATGGGTTAAGAGCATAGACTGTATGGTTCAGAGTTAACATCCACCTTTGCATAATTAAAGTTAAATGACTTGCAGTTTCCCAGCTAAATGGGACATAACCAATCAATAACCAACCCGTGTTATGCCCCCTTAGATGAAACGTCTCTGCAGCGTCACTCAGATGTCCCTTTAATCCACCAACAGAATACTAAATAACTCAAATACAAAGTGTGTGTTTATCATCAGAGTGTGACGAACCACTGCTTCACTCTCTGTGCCTTCAAATGAGACGTTAAGAAGGAATTTGGGTTCACAACGTCTGCGGTGTTGTGAAAGCAGACGGATCCTCTCCTCTGCATTTTGCCCTCAGCTAAACTCAGTGTTGCCATGGTGACAGATGGCCGCGCTCGAGTGTCAAAATCAAAGCAGCTCACGGAGAGATATAGGAGGTGAAAAACACACATTGATAAAAAGAAGGAAAAGGTAAAGACTGCAGAGTTCCTCCACATTAGATACATGTGTGTTCCTGTTTCGCCCATAAGGAAAGCCAGGGAACGCATTACTGTATTTACTGCCACAGATCACGCTATACTGCATGATTAGTTTGGTCTGTATCGATGATAAAGAGGCCCTATTCTGCTTTTTGTGGTCTTCCCTTTCCTGTAGTGTGTTATATAGGTGTGTGTGCAAGTCAATGGTCTGCAAAGGCTTAAAGAAACGTGTCTAACACTTTAGCTTCTATTGGCTAGCGCTCCAACACATTGTACGTGATAGGCTAAGGGGCGGGACATCTCTAAGAGGTTGACCAATCACAACAGAGCCGGCCAGCGAACCAATCAGAGCAGACTGGGCTCTGGTTTCAGACAGAGGGTGAAAAGAGGTGCTGCAGCACAGGCAGTATGAGAAAAATAAAGGACTTTTTGAACATTAAAGCATGGAGACATGTAGAGACACTACATACTGATATACACCTGAACATCAGCAGGAGAGGACTCTTTAAAGTAGAGACACTACATACTGATATACACCTGAACATCAGCAGGAGAGGACTCTTTAAAGTAGAGACACTACATACTGATATACACCTGAACATCAGCAGGAGAGGACTCTTTAAAGTAGAGACACTACATACTGATATACACCTGAACATCAGCAGGAGAGGACTCTTTAAAGTAGAGACACTACATACTGATATAAACCTGAACATCAGCAGGAGAGGACTCTTTAAAGTAGAGACACTACATACTGATATACACCTGAACATCAGCAGGAGAGGACTCTTTAAAGTAGAGACACTACATACTGATATACACCTGAACATCAGCAGGAGAGAACTCTTTAAAGTAGAGACACTACATACTGATATACACCTGAACATAAGCAGGAGAGGACTCTTTAAAGTAGAGACACTACATACTGATATACACCTGAACATCAGCAGGAGAGGACTCTTCAAAGTAGAGACACTACATACTCTCCACAGTGCCCTTTTCTCCTCCGCCGACCCGTTAATCAGACACTTAGCTCGCAATCAAACTCAAGCCCAATTGTATTTACAATGGCAAGTGGCGTGTGTCAGGATGAGTGAAGAGTGCAGGATGTTCAGTGGGTGTTTCTCAATGTCGAAGACGCTTCCCTGGTAGGACATGTCCCTCCGAGTCAGGTCCTTCAGAAGCGAGGCAAGAATCCTTCCTAGCCTCGGAAAATGAAGAATGGTGCAACAGGCGTCATATGCGAGGCCCCCGCCTTAAATGGAGCGAGTATTTCAAGTAAAATTGAAATACTATGTAAAAATGATCTGTAAACTGTTGGCAAATCTTATTGATAACAAAACATAATATTTTGTGGTGCTGGTAGATTGCGGACTATTAAAAGTAACAAAAGAAAGAAAAATAAAATAAAAATAATAATGTTTGAAAAATACGTTTTTAGATGTAAACCTATCATCCACCACCCCGTTAGCAGGTGCCACTTGATTGACGTATATTTGAGACACCTCAATAATATAATACATTAACCGTGCTTTACGTGAACCTCATCATGACACAAGAGAGGACGGCAGGACTGCAATTTCCCATGTTCAGTGAATGCAACAGAGGCAAGTCACCAGACCAATCAGAGAGTTGCATGGAAATACACGTGTGCTTGTGTCATTCAAGCTCGGCTCTGGGTGTGTGTGGCAATAGCGCATTTAGTGTGAGAGGGAGAGAGAGAGAGAGGGAGAGAGAGGGACCGGTGCTAGCGGGAACCGTGATGTTAGCATCTGGTTAGCTAGCTGCACTAACGGACATAAGGAGCTGTTTCCACAACAAGCTGGAGGAGAGTCCTCCCCTGTCAGACTGAGGGGCTCAGGTGAGCTAAAGGACTCTCTGAGTGTTTAGAACGGTTTTGTCACAAATTGTTCAAAAGATTATTTCCGCGGCACACCTTCATATGATCATTATAGTTATACAAACAACAAGAGAATAAAGGAAAAACAGTTATGAAATACTATATGGCAGTAAAACAAGAATACAGTTTGAAAGGGGAGTGATTTGTAAAATATCCATAAAGAAAAAGAAAATCTGTTTACAGTTCTGTTTCATCTGGGTGCTGAGAGATGTATCCATAGATCTCTTCATGTTGCTCTCAAAGTGCACCAGATTGATGCTTTCAACTTCAATATTTAAAAAGAAATCTTCCCGGGGGAGCATCCCCCCGGACCCCCCTCGAGGAGGTGAGAACCTAGAGGAGGTGAGGACCCCCCTAGAGGAGGTGAGGTCCGCCCCCAACTCACAAAAAATAGCACTTTACCCCTGCCTATATGACGTGAGCTGATTATGGAGCCTTCATTGTAACAGTAATTCAGATGCAATTAGCATATTTAAAAGGCCTCAAATTGGAAGCACTGTCTGGGCCGTCTTTTTCACTCAATTCTGCAATAGGTAGATCTCGCCTTTCACCTAGGCCGACGTTGGTGATCTTGGGCTTAAAAAGGTTGGTCACCACTGGCGTAGAAGCATACATTTACAGTAAAGAAGATACTTAGGCAAAAGTACCTCATAAATCTTACTTAAGAATAAGCACATTAAGAAATTACCTTACAATAGAAGCAGGAATCCATGTCAGGGAGGCTTTGAGTGTGACCGAGGACAGTCGTTGCAGATTTCCTCTGTTTTTGGATGGACACACCACGTGGTTCCTCGACCCAATAAACCATCTCTGCATGACCTTTTTCAGAGTTTTAGACAACATCTGTGAACCTGAATTAGAATATACAATTAAAAATGTATTATAAAGAAGAACTCCTGGACAGTTATGGTGCTGAAGTAACAATTCATGTTTTAAAATGTGCACATTTTGACTTTTATTTATATAAATACTTTTGACATTCTTACTTTAACTTCTTATGTGTATATAGATTGTTTATTCAAATTATTTTATTATTTATTTATTACATTCTTAAATGGTGCAATTGTCACAAAACCCAGGATTAATTCATGAGTTTACATGTTCATTTCTCTATCCACTATGTTATTACAGTACACAGTATTCATTCTACTATACAGTATTTAATTTAGCATTCAGTTTTACCTTATTCTTTTGAGTATATTATATGTTCATTGTTGAAGGAGCCAGGAACTGATAATGTTCATTGCCAAAAACCATGCTATAGCTATTGTGCATATGAAAATAAAGCCTTTGAATCTTTCAATCTAATAGTCCTACATACTTTAGCACCTGTTGATCTATCAGTTCAGCCACAGCAAAGCAGGGTACACTTTTTACAACCATTAGAGATGGTAAAACATTAGGATTATAAATACACACAAGACAAATACTAACACAATCATTTACAGAAGTGTTTGGAGTCCATTAAATGCACCTTGTTACCTTAGAAATAGGGCAGGAACGTGTTTGTTGGGGAAGAAGCATCATTTGAGTCTTCGTGGATTTATTAGTGGGACATATCGCCGCCACGTGGTCGCTGTGAGGTAGTTAGATCGGTTGCTCTGCGTTGGATTGAGTGAGCCTGGCTTCACAATAAAACACCATAACAACACGGTGTAAAGATGGCAGCGGTGGCACCAGCGTTACGAGTGTGCAGAGGAATACTAAAAGAACTGCGTGCCAGCATAGGACCGACCTATAATAAGTCTCTGGCTTACAACTATGTCATGGACCAGTTCCGTAAGAATAAGGCGAGTTTCACACCAATTGCGTTTAAGCTAAAGTTAGCAAGCTGTCATCCAAAACAGCATGGCTAACGTGAGCTAACCTGATAACTCTGTAATCACTGTTTTACGTGCTAGTTTAAAATGATATAATGGTGTTTAATAGTGCACAGAAGTAGGAATAGAGTATATTCAACTGAATATGATTGTGGGGCTTTGTTATTGCCTTTTTAAATCATATTTGACAGTTAACAGTTCACCACAAGGTTACTGTAGGACATGCTAACATTAGCTAGCCGCTAACAAGCATTAGCATAGCTCAGTGTTAATACACAGGTTATAAAACTTCCTGATAGTTATTAAGCTTAATAAATGAGTTCCTACGCACCAAAGTGCAGCCTTTTACATAGGAGTAATAAGCCATTCATTGTGTCAATTATTGTAGTTTATTTACGTTTGTATACTTTACATTTTAACAGTAATACACTAAATATATTTCATATAAATCATTAAGTTATATTTGTGGTTATCAAGGTTGTTGTGTTATCCGCGGGGTTAAATAGATCCTTGTTAAAACGCGTTTATCAGTTATTAGCAATGGATTTGTTTAGTCCTTCTTGCATGACCACATTGCAATTACAATAATGAATTGAACTAATATGTATTAATTGTAATTCATATGTAGAAGTAGAACTACTCTCCAATCTGTCCTCATGCTATCTTAGTGTTTGGCCTCCCACTTGGTTTTCGTTTCTCACCCAAAACACAGTCGAGCTGCTATTTCATATTAAATGTTTGTGTGTTTCTTTAGCATATATTGGCTTAAAGCTTGTATTATTAATGCTTGGCAGATCATGTCTCACCAGGCTGGTCGAAAGTCACTGGAGCAAAATAGCTTGGAGCAAGTCTTGGTTGTCACTGTGTATTTGTCCAAGCCCCTAAAAACCCCCAGGCATTTTAATGTATACGTTAATGTCTATAGAGGGACTGTCACCCAATGCTCACTGTCAATGTATGGTTGATGAAGGAAGAAAGCATAGTGGCAGGAGAGAGTGCGATGTATATAGGCGAGTTAGTTTATGTTACATAGTCTGGAGACATGCAAACTCCATGTCGCCCACCAGCTACACCTTAAGGCTTTTTCTACATAACCTTGATTTCATGTGGTGCAGTGATGAAGTATTTTTGCAGGCCGAACTAAAACCATCCTATAGGCTCACCCGACTAACAGCAGGGGGATTTTTCAATTTGAATTAGGAATATTGTAGAAAGCACGTTTTGTTCAACAGGATATTCTCAACATATTAACACCACTTTTTGTATGTGTAAATGCAATCCCCAGAACTAACTATCTAACATTAGGTTATAAAGGAACTTCATCACGGTCACATGAATTCACGTCACCACCGCTAAGCTAAGGCGGCTAATGTTTCGGCGTGATAATATTAAGTCGTCTCATTTAGACACTTGTCAGAAACCACTGTTTTTATGACACGTACAAGCTTCAAATATTCACCAGTGGGGGATTTTATGTCTTAAAAAAATATGAAGCTTGAGTAAACAGACCTTATTTGAGGCCTCTTACCAAAAACACATTCAGAAAACCATTGATTCAAGACGGGGAACCGGAGGTGCTAAAATGCTAACTCATTCCCAGGTGTAAGGACATTCCCACACCACTCTATTGCAAACCTGTGTATGTTATCTATTTATGCTACCATCTTCATTTGATCTTCACTAACATTTCCCTTCCCCCCCCCCCCCCCACAGATAACAGGTGAAAGGTACTGCCGGGCCCAGCAGGAGGCGCACCACGACTCCAACACCTACCTGTGTCTGCTCGGCTCCACCAGGACTCACCTGGCTCTGCACAAACTGTACCACGCGAAGGGCGAATGCAGCCAGGAGTCAGCAGCTGCCATGGTGGGGCTCAGGCTGCCCACACAGCCGGGGGGGAAAGGCTGGGAGAAGTGAGGACAGCGGGAGAAAGTCCTGAGATCTCAGCTTTGGTCTATTCACCACATGAAAAGCAATCTGTAAAGGGATAACTGTTTGGATGGCAGACTGTGCCATCATGGACTGCTTTGAGGCCATTTCACTTATTCCTGTTGTGTTGTTCGACCAATACGAGTAACATTTGAGTATTTAAAGCAACTGTGAAATATGTTATAATTAAAAATCTGTTTAGTTGACCCCTGCTTTTGTTGGTGTTTCGGCAACCGTTCAAACATACTCTTTTTTTATTCATCTGTCACATTAAATAATATAAATATTAGTCACTGTTTCTGAGTTATTCAAAAAAACATGGCCACAGATTATCCAGAATACATTTTATTGAGTTCTATTTCAATACATTTTCACGTTGGTATTCAAGAATGGTTTCATAATTTCTTATAACTAAGCGGGTATTGTTGGAGACAGATTCAATTATTAGGTGAAAGTGAGGTGAACTACCTTAAAGACAATCAGAACGAACGGTACAAAACCATTGAACAGAAATAGGTAGCAGCCTTCCTAAAAGTAAGTGGCAGCAGATTATAATATAAATTGTGTGTAAGAATTAAAGTGTGTCTCGCACATAGACTTTAATACTTATTTTGTTATTTCTAAATAAAAACAGACAAGACAAGACATGTTCTAATAAACAAGAGTAAATGCATATATAATTAAGTTAGAAAGTACTGAGTTTGTTTGACATACAACCTGCTCACATATTGTTTTTAATCTAAGGTTACTTTAAAGGTCACCTATCATGCTATTTTAGGCAATAGCTAAAGGTCTCAGATATATAGAAATATATAAAACATATGTCTATGAAGTGTTTTGCTCAAAACACCAAACAGATCACCCATTCTAGCCATGCCTCATATCCCTCTGTTTCACTTCCTGTTTCAAAAGTGCTGATTCTGGGTATAAAGCTAAAAAAAAAAATTGTTAAAAAAGGAGGGTCTGAGCTCATGTGGGACCCGGCAGCTACCGTCTAAACTAAATGCTGCCGTGATGAAACGCCATATCATGGATTATCAAGGATCTGAAACAGTATGGAGCTCAAAGGCTTTCTCTCTTGCCGGTTATACCACAAGGTGAGTTCCTTTTTACTTCCTGCTTCTTCACACACATGCTCTCCAGTACAGGTTAGCTCTGAGTGTTAGCGATGCTAATGTAAACACCGACCATATTACGTCCAAAACAGTCGGGCATTGTTTCTGATTGGGCCGTGGGTCCACATTTCAGATATTACATCGTATCGGACGCAAATCTGAATCAGCTCCGTTGTTCCCCGTTTTTAGAGATTTGGGTACGGAGGAAAAGAGAGAGGGGTTTATTTTCTGACGCTGCGTGAGTTCCCTGACGCACCAGGGACACATTATAAGACATCAGAAAGTGCATTTTGCATGACAGGTCCCCTTTAGGGTATCTAGTTTTAAGTGAAAATACGGCAGGCTAACTAATCCAATGTTGTCAAAGAAGAATTTTGGAGTGGGAAATGATGAATTCACATGGGCGTGGTGGTTTAATTGTCACAGCAATTTGCACAGTTGATTATTTAAATCCCATCAGACTGATCCACTGGAGCATATACTGCCTTTCTATTGGCTGTCATCTACTCTCATGAGAGTGTGTCAGGGTGGACAACAAGGGTGTCAATGTTTACTTATTAGTTGATGATGCATATTTTGAATGATCTTATCATCTGGATTGAAAGTAACTAAAGCTGTTAAATAAATGTGGTGGAGTAAAAAGTGCAATATTGGCTCCTAATATAGTGGAGTAAGAGACAAACAGAACCTCAGCTCCTCACCCTGTGTCGTCCATCACACTTTTTTCATTAAATCTGCCCTTCCTGTTTCTCCTTGCTCTCCAGTGGTGACTAACATAGCCTTCAGTGTGAATTTAAATAGACCAACCCTAAAGCAAAGCAACGCACAGTGACACAGGGAATAAGACCCAAACACACACACACACACACACACACACTCAGTCCTGGAAGAACAGAAAGTCCAATGCATTCTGACAAACCAACAGCTTGTGTCAACATTAGTTCTGCGTAAAAAGCAGTGTAACGCCTCCTGGAGCAGGAAACCATGACAAGCTGAATGAGAGAGAAACAGGGCGGCTCTGAGATTCACTGTTTTTGGGGAGGGGGGTTCGGAGGAGGTGACTCCCCGTAGATCTGATGCACCCTGGGAAAAACATTTTTATGTCAGCATTTATGAATGTAGGGTATAAAATAATACACAGTACAAAATATGCAGAATAAGTTAGAATACTTTATAATAGACTGATTTTCCTGCAAATAAAAACAGCTAAATATATATTTTTAATTTCGAGTTACATTTTGAATATTGTGCAAAAGTAGTTGCATTTTTTTTAGAATTAAAATTAAAATTATTTACCTCTATTTATAGAATAATAAAGAATAAAACTGTTTATTAAATAAAATTAAAATAATAATATGCACACATAAAAAAATACACAATATAAAAATATGCAAAATAAAAGGTAGAAAGTAATAAGTATTTGCATTTGTTATATTTAAAATAACATTAAATTATGTGTGGTCGTAAAGTGCAATGCCAAAAAATTGAATACAATTATTAAAATAAATTAAATAAATTGTATTTTTTTTAAAAATACAATTAAAATGCATTGAGGTAGTCAGGAGTTCCCCTTGGAGATCAATAAGGTGTATTATTATGGTATGTGTATACTGTAGTGTACAGGAGGAGAGCAGAGGGGGCGGGCTCTCCTGTCAGAGAGGGGCTGGTCCTCTTCTGGAGGAGTCAGGCAGCATCTCAGGAACTTCTGCCTGACATAAAAGCATCTGTTGAGAGCTCGCTGGAGACAATAAGGCGTGCGCACTTTACGCATTTGGGCATCTGTATACCATTACCTCGTGTTTATCCAGGGTCTTTAAAGAATTGGATGCTCACATTAAGGAGCAATCGGAGAGTAAACTGTTTGCAGGAAAAACTGCAAGGACGATACTAAAGGAGGATAAACAAGAAGCCACAAAAAAGGATCGGAGAGGGGAGAGGGGACGACATGTTTGGCATGATGAAGAACTCGCTGTTCGGTAACACCGAGGAGACGGAATACAAACTGCTGAGCAGCGAGATCAAGGTAACACACATCCGGTCAGATACAACTTCATATAGCTGCTATCCAGGCCTGGGGAGTAACGGGATAAATGTAACGCGGTTACGTTATCAGGATACTAAAAATGTAGACGTATTTCCTTCCTTCAAAACATGACTATGACAGGTGCCATTTCAAAGAAAGGAGGGCATCGTGATGTGATGCATTTCAAAAATAAAAAACGTAATATTACAAACAGGTATGGGGAGTAACAGATTACAGGTAACAGGATTACGTAATCAGGATCCCTTACATCAAAAAATATGTAATCAGATTACTGGTATTTTAAAAATAAATAACGATAGGCTACGAACAGGTTGGGGAGAAACGGAGTTAGTTTATCAGGATACCACATTTGTTTTACTGTGTTCCCCTAACATTATACAAATGTAATCAGATTACTGGTAGCCCACCTTGAAAGACAATTTATAATAAAAGTACAGGTTCATTTCAAAATAATGGGATTATAATCACGATTAGGATGTCACAATACATTGTAAAATAAATATATTACAAACCACCTTGTTATTACATGTTAAACTTCATCAGGGTACAAAAAAGGTAACTGCATTCCCTTACGTCAAATGTAATCAGATTACTGGTTAAATCAATTAAAGTGGGCATTACTAGCAGCATGACAATGTGACAATACGTTTAAAATAAATAATGATATAGTACGAAGAGGCTTGGGGAGTAATGGATTACATGTAACAGGTTTACCTAAATAGGACTAAAAAAAGGTAACTGTGATTCCTTACAATTAGGCGACATAAAAAAGGACGTAATCAGATTACTGTCATGCAAACATTTAAAAAAAACTGGGGATTACTATCAGGTTTTCATTGTTACAATACCTTTTACAAAACTATATATATTATAAAGCACATGCTTCAAGTGAAAACATACTGTAGCCGATTTACTCATTTGTAGTCCATTCATTGGAAAGCTGCCGGAATCTGCTTTTGGTTTTCATTTAGGTTCATTCCTCTTCTTGTCATTGCAGTAGATGGACACCTGATATCTTTTCTTTATATGTATGATATTCTTTTCTCTTAAACTTATTTGCATTACATCTGATATTGAGGTAATCCAAAAGTACTGGAAAGGAATCAGGTTACTTTTATATTGTGATACTCAGATTACTTTTACAGGTAATTCCTCAAATTATACTTTACACCCTTTTCTCCGCGGCTGACTACACTCAGTAATCCTGTTGTGTTGTGTTTTGTAAAAGGTGCACGGTTTCCTCTTCTGCTGCGTAAATATTTAACAACACTTAACATGGTGATGTTATGACAATTGTGTTTAAAATGTTCCTGTCAGGGACTTTGCGACGTTTCTCCTGCTGCTGTCACAACCTCTGGAACAGGAAGTGACAGCCGTGCAGCTAATTGCCTCTGACCTATAAAGATGCCTGCTGAGCCGCACAGTGGGGGGGCAAAGGGGCAAAGCAGCCAGAGGTCCAATCAGCAATACAGATGGTGATGTCCTGGGTAACCTTAAAATAAAAACACACAGACACACACTTCAGCAGAGATGGAAGGAGCACTCAGATATTTGACGTTTGGCGCAGCTTTCAAGACGAGGCAATTCAAAGTAAACATTAAACGCTTTGAACAGAAACACATTATAACATGACATCCAAAGCCAGGAGCCACATCCTTTCCTCACGTCAAAGTTGAATTACAACGGTCTAAAAATACTCCATTACAAGTAAAAGTCCTGCATTCAGTAGAAGGAAATACGTTGTATCAGCTAAATATACTTAAAGTATCAACAGTTAAAGTACTTGTTATAAATAATGTCTCCTTTTACAGTATCTGTTCAGTATTGAATGTCATATTATCCAGTTGTATTACTAACAAGAAAGTATCTAAGAGTAGTTTTGTAATTTGCCAATGTGGTTTACTTTTCAAATACTGTGTGGATGAGAAGTAGAGCATCATAACTTATAAGCATGTACCATGTTTTAATATTTATAAAAAAGTAACTATGAGTGTTAAATAAATGTAGGGGAGTAACAAGTACAATATTTGCCTCTGAAATCAAGTGGAGTAGAAGTATATGGTAACATAAATTGAAAACGCTCAGTAAGTTACAGGTTATTTAAGTCCAGCACTTGAGTAAATGTACTTTCCACCACTGTACTTCATGTGTGACATGTTGTGTGCTCCAGCGTGACACTGTAGATGTGTGTGGTTAACCTCTGAGCTCAGGTTTATGGAGTCAGAGCACATGTGTCAAACTCAAGGCCCGGAAGGAAGAATCTCTGATGCTGTGTCTCCCTGGTCGTATGTACTTATTGTAAGTCGCTTTGGACAAAAGCGTCAGCTAAATGCAATGTAATGTAAAAATGTAATGATGGATTGGGGTAGTGAGTTCCAGAGGGTGGGTGCAGCAACGGAGAAGGCTCTGCCGCCCCAGGACTTGAGGTTGGTCCGGGTGGGGAGGGACAGGAGGTTGGCAGCAGCAGAGCGGAGGGAGCGAGTGGGAGTGTGTCTGCGGAGGAGGTCAGTCAGGTAGGATGGGGCAGCCAGGTTATGGAGGGCTTTGTACGTCATCAGGAGGATTTTGTACTGAATTATGTGGGGGATGGGGAGCCAGTGGAGCTTGATGAGGACGGGTGTAATGTGTTCACGGATTCGGGTGTGGGTGAGTAGACGGGCGGCGGAGTTCTGGATGTATTGAAGTTTGTTGAGGATTTTTGCAGGTGAACCATAGAGGAGGCTGTTGCAATAGTCCAGACGGGAGGTGATGAAGACGTGGATGAGGGTTTCGGCAGCAGTGGGGGAGAGGGATGGACGTAGACGGGCGATGTTTTTGAAGTGGAAGAAGGCTGTCTTTGTTATCTGTTTGATGTATTTGTTGTAGGCGAGAGTTTGGTCAAATCAGGCCCTTGGTGGATTTAATTTCGGCCCGCAGGATAATTTCTAATTACTATTAGATCTGGCCCGCCGGTATATTGCACGCACACCTTCTCTCCATCCTGAGGGTCTCCTCCGCTCAGAGCCTGAGCCCAAACATTGATGACCTTGCCCCCAAGATGAGATGCCAAGTATCTGAGCTAGCATCACAGAGCAGCACACTGAGTTCAAAGGATGCTTCCTTCTGCACTTTCTCTCTCACGACAACAGGACATGTTTGGTTTCTCTTTGAGGGAAATAGTTTTGTTGAAGCTGTTGTTGGCCTGTGGGAAAATGTAATCATAAGAAATGACTCTGGAAAAGCTGCAGATAGAGCCATAAGAAATGAATGCAGCTGATTATTTAATGTTGTTTTTATAGGCAATCATTTAATCTTTGTTAGTTCCAGGTTTAATATGTGCAACAAGTTCATTTCAATAAGTTCTGCAAGAAACATTGAACCAGACCGGCCCTCGACTAGTACCCATTTTTAAATTTTGGCCCACTGTGTATTTGAGTTTGACATCCCTGGGTTAGAGTGTACACTGATACACTGATACACTGATACACTGACGGGCTGGGGAAGTAACATTGTAAATGTAACAGGATGACGTTATCAGGATGAAAAGATAACTGTGTTCCTTCATTAGTAATTGAGTGTGTCAGTGATGACATTCCTTTGTAGGCCAACCTGGCAGTTAGCATCGCAAGGAGGACTCCCTCAACAGAAAGCCAATGGGAGTTTTCCATTGGATTGTGGAATATTTCAGAAAGTGGCATTTATGATATTTACACGTTTTGTTCAGCAGGATAATCTCTACATATAAACACCAATTGTATAATAGATTAAATGTTAAATAAATCGGCAGAAGTCCACAGCTAATATTAGGCTATAAAGGAACTACAGCACGGTCACATGACTTCACGTCCCACCGCTAAGCTAAAGGCGGCTAATGTTGGGCTATAAAGGAACTACAGCACAGTCACATGACTTCACGTCACCACCGCTAAGCTAAAGGCGGCTAATGTTGGGCTATAAAGGAACTACAGCACGGTCACATGACTTCACGTCACCACCGCTAAGCTAAAGGCGGCTAATGTTGGGCTATAAAGGAACTACAGCACGGTCACATGACTTCACGTCACCACCGCTAAGCTAAAGGCGGCTAATGTTGGGCTATAAAGGAACTACAGCACGGTCACATGACTTCACGTCAAAAACCGCTAAGCTAAAGGCAGCTAATGTTGGGCTATAAAGGAACTACAGCACGGTCACATGACTTCACGTCAAAAACCGCTAAGCTAAAGGTGGCTAATGTTGGCCTATAAAGGAACTACAGCACGGTCACATGACTTCACGCCACCACCGCTAAGCTAAAGGCGGCTAATGTTCGGCGTGATGACGTTTAGTCGTCTCATTGAGCCACCTGTTAGTAACCGTAATTTTGAAGACACATAAAAGCTTTCACCAGTGTTGTAATTTTGAAGGAGACGTTTGTACTTTCATGTCAACACCCCCACTGCCACCTTGTTATGTACATGTTCCCATTTTTAATGTATGCGCACACAGTGGATGGATTCCAGTGAGCTCAGTGATGTGTGTTGTTTACCGATGCGATGCCCTACAGGCATTTTTGAGGTTCTTCTCTCGTGCCCTGTTGACCCACAATGCACTACTGTAAATGTGCACAAAGCCATGAAATGTCAAGGTTTGCATGTTCTATTGTTGTTGTTTTTTAAATCAGCTGTTGTGTGTGTTTAACCCTGAAGAGCAGCTTACAAAGACACACAGACGGAGAGGCCTCTGCCAAACTGACCAGACAGGCAGGGAATCAAATGACCCAAAGTGACACGATTTAACACACACACACACACACACACACACACACACACACACACACACACACACACACACACACAGGAAAGCAGATCTGTTCTGACACTACATACTAACATCTTTTGCCGAAGCCAGAAGTATTCGTAAATAACTGATGATTTCAAGTACTCACATTTTAAAAGGGGACAAAGGAGATCCTAATTAGTGATCATTTCTGTTACTGATCCAAATGCAGCACGATGTCAAAGGTCACCACGGTACACACACTTCGTCCAAGTGTCTATTAAAAGCAGGCTTGGGGAGTAATATGTAACAGGATAACGTAATAAGAATAAAAACAAAAGGTTACTTTACAGTTTCATAAAAAATACCTAATCAGATTACTGTTACACTTCTAAAAATGGGGGATGACAATGTTAACAAAACATTACAAAAGTTTAAGGTTACATTATATTGTTGTGTTGAGTAACCAGGTTACATTACTTTACTTCATTTAGTAACATAAGGACAATTACTTAAAGAAGACATATTATGCTCATTTTCAGATCTCATATTAGTATGGAGCGTCTCAGATTGGTGACGCCTTTTTGGCCGAAAGGCAGTCGGCGAAAGAAATCACTCTGATTGGCTGTTCAGCTAGCGAATCAGTGCATGAGAAGCGAAACGGAAGTGAGGGACCCAAACAAACGATTAAGAAGGCAAATCTGAGACTTCATTTAACTCCAGCTCTCGACAGGTTCGGGAAAGCCCCGTGAGCTTCTCGCTGTAGAGAGAAAACGCAGTCTGTTCTTCTTCCCTCGGTGTATCACGCAGTCTGTCTTCCGGTTGTTGCCTCTTTTGAATGACGAATACACACTACCGCCGCCTGCTGGTAAGGAGAGTTATTGCCACTCACGCATGCGCAGTTCGTACGTGCTACTTGGCCGTCAGCTGAAGTCTTTGCGGTGTGTTCCAGTGCGACACATGGCCAAGACGCAGAGACGCGAGGCGACGCAACAGTCGGGTCCGTCTGTGTCAGTTCTTTGGTGTCAGCTTGGTGTGTCCGAGCCTTTAGCCTATCACGTACAATGTTTCAAAGTGCCAGCCAATAGAAGCGCAGGTTTTGCATAGTGATGTCACTATGTTATGGAAGTAAACAAGGGAGTCAAATGAAGGCGTTTCAGGCACCAGGGAATGTAGTCTTTGTAGACCATTAACATGCACAGAAACTATATAACACACTACAGGAAAGGGAAAACCCCTACAAAGCGTAGTGGGCCCCTTTAAGAAAGGATCCGTGTCCTCCTTCCACCTCGGTTTTCTTTTACAGGTGCCTGGTAATCGTAACAGAATACATTTAACCCTCCCAACCCTGATTAAAAGAGAGAGGTCAAATGTCTTTAAATCTCTGGATCTGACTGCTTTCATTGAACAGTCGGTATTGAAATCAGAGCCAGTCACATGATCTGTGCAGCACTCTCCTGACTGTGACACCTAACACTCTTAATTAAAACAGAAACAGAGGAGTTGGCAAGTCAAACAGCAGAATAACAGCAGCTAGAAGTTTGCTAATGAATGCAGAGGATTCTTTTAACAGCTCATGAAATGGCTGTAACAGTCGCAGTGTTGATCGGGCCCCTGTGTGCTCCCCTCAGGCACGGTGTTATTATCGTCGTATAAGATGGCATAAGGTGCCAGCTAAACACACACAGGCACAGACACAATAATTGCAAGGCTTAACTAAAGTCAGGCTGTGCTTTGTCCTTATGTCAGTGTCACCCATATATAATGTTAATAGTGAGCCCCACTGACAAGAGGTACAGAGTGCAAAGCTTGTAATTACTAAGCAGGAGCCCGTGTACCTGTCACAAGTTAGAGCTTAATGATAACCCTGTGTTATCTTGTATTCTCTGAGTCTCTATCTTCTGTAACATGACCTCTGTTTACCACTGTGATGGGTTTCGAATAGGACAAGTTAGATACAAGTTGTTAGAGATACAAATAGAGAGGACGTGTTTTGGTAGTCGGACCCAGAAGTTAGCATTGCAAAACTTAGTAGGCTATGATCTTTCCATTGGGTGTTACAATATTGCAGAAAATAAGTCCTATAGCAGACACACGTTTATGAAATGTACTTGTTTTGTTCAGCGGGATAATCTCCACATCTTAACACAACAATTATGATTTTCAAAAAGTAAATCCAACCCCCAAAAGGCTATAAAGGAACTACATCACGGTCACATGAATTCACTCAACACTGCTAAGCTAAAGGCGGGTAATGTTTAGCATAGTCCCTTGTTAGCAACCGCCATTTTTAGCTTCATCAGCTTGACCTTATCAGAGACCTTATTTCAGACATCCAACTAAAAACACATTAAAAAAAACATTGACTTTGAGACGAGAGAACCAGAAGTGCTAAAATGCTAACTCATTCCATTGGAGGACATTTAAACACCCTGTATGAAAAATAGAGCATTATTCAGAGATTCAAGGATTCAAAGGTCATCTTTCTGTTGTCCTGCAGCACAGGGTTGACTTATGAAATACAGACGTAGCCCACATATGCTACACAAGGAAAAACAGGAAAGATAAAAGCAACTCCACTGAATTCTCTTATCACAAAACATCAGGGAAACATTTGTCCATCAACCTTGACATTTGAGCACCAACGGACATGGATGAAAACAGAGAGTCCGCCTCCTCTCGTCCCACCACTGTTCCTCCGGTCATATACAAGACAAAGACAAAATCATTTGCATGATATTTTTAGGTTTCTGTTTTCCCTCAGGGATAAGAAAACACGCTTAGGAAGCCCACGTGAAAACCACAATATGCAGAAGGAATTATGCCTGGAGTGTATTTGCATTATTGTCTTCTTTGCAGCTACAATTTCAAAGATATACAAAACCACATCCTCTGCAAAAAACAAACCGTATATTTAACAGCTGCCTCTTACATACAGTAAACACTGTTAGGAAAACCATATCACAATGTCATACACACAGAGCTCAATCACATGAATGGAACGAGCAGCTGTATGTGAAACCTGCAGCGGACAGATTCCTTCACAACATATTAAAGTTATTGCCCAGCTGCATTAGAGTCAACTGACCGTGCTCCACATTAGCCCCACTTAATCATACTTAATGCAAAACTGTTGCATCATTTTAATGCAGCGAGTCTGTGTGTGTATTTCTGTGTGTGTGTGTGTGTGTGTGTGTGTGTGTGTGTGTGTGTGTGTGTGTGTGTGCATGTGTGCGTGTGTGTGTGGGGGGAATCATTCATTTTAGGGTGAGGACTTGGTTAGGTTTAGGATTAGGGTTAGGGTTAGGCATGTGTTGGTTATGGTTAAGGTTAGGATAAGTCTCCAGGAAATGCATGTAAGTCAATGTAATGTCGCCTGCAGTGATGTATACATGGTATGTGTGTGTGTGTGTGTGTGTGTGTGTGTGTGTGTGTGTGTGTGTGTGTGTGTGTGTGTGTGTGTGTGTGTGTGTGTGTGTGTGTGTGTGTGTGTGTGTGTGTGTGTGTGTGTGTGTGTTTCCCTGCGCGCTGTTATGTAAGACATCTCTTGCCCATTATTCTCTGCAGGCTGACTGAACCCTGCCGAGCAGAAGAAACCAAATCAAATCAGTGTAAATACGTTTCATCTGCATCTCATTGTTTTGGCTGCCCACATCGGTTTCACACACCCACACATGTGTGCAGTCAAACGTGCAAACACACACAACCCCTCAGAGTGTTAACCCCCGCAAGTTCAAGGCTTTTAGATTGTCAACATCAGTGTGTCAGGGGTGAATCATTTCTGAGCTAAAGCCTTCCCTGGTAAAGAGAATAACTCAGTTTCTGTGTGGGTGTGTGGGTGTGCCTCAAAGCGATGTGTGTATGCCTTAATGTTTCAGCTGTGTTCGGCCTGCTGATGGTAAATCCACCCCCTGATTTTTCTGTTCCTTTCCCAGGATGGAGTTAGCTTTGAGGTGCGGCGGTACGATGGCGCCAAATACGCCGTGGTGTCCTCTGAAGGGCGGACCTTCGACCAGGTGACGGGCGAGCTGGTGAGGAAGCTGCTCATGTACATCGGAGGGAGCAACGAACAAGGTGAAATCTGATATTAAACTCTGCTCAGATATCTTAATACTCATCGACATCCATGTTATCCAAGTGTTACAAGAGATGCATGAAACAAAAGTACCAATTCATTTAATGGCAAAGAAGGATTTTATAATGTAATGCAGGCCACAGATACTAACAATTAAGTCAATACAAAACAAAATAATGACATTTTTATATATATATTTTTGTATTTTCATATATTTTTGGATTTATTTTAGGTTATTTATTTAATTTATTCTAATTAATTAAGTTTTTAGGGGAAATTGGGTCTCTCCAGATGTGCTCCTTTTTAAAATTGAAATAAAGTTCAGATTTATTTTTAAATATATTAAGATATTTATGTAAAGGATAAGTAAAATATATAATAAAATATGAAATACAATAAAAAACGATATTTCTATTAACATCTGAAGTTAAAGTAAGAATGCATTACATTATATAAAATGTATATTACAATTTGTACAGTGGTGTGTTAGTATCTATAAGATATTTCTTATAGTTACAGTGTAACCTGGCTTTCCTAACATGGGTTATCTGTATTAAAGGATACATTATAATATGAGTAATTCCCCACTGTAGGTCAACAGACATATAAACCGACTGAAAGCGCACTCTGAAAACTAAGCCGGGGTCTTATAAAAACACAGACCTCGACTTTTAGATGTGGTTATTTCCTTTTAAGGAGGATAGCGGTGTTCTCTCCTCTACGTTCCCCACGTTTTTAAACTCCCTCTCTGTCTCATCCTCTCAGCTGTTGCCATGGGTACAGCTGCTCCCATCATCGTCACAGTTTACCCGAGAAATGACGGTGTCCTGTCTCGCCGTTTGGTGGTCGCCATCAGAATCCCCACCAGCTACCAGCAGGAGCCCCCGACCCCCAGCGACACTGCCATCACCGTGGAGGACCGGCCCGGCATGACCGTCTACGCTCTGTAAGTCTCAGGTTAAAGGTCACCTATTATGCAAAATCCACTTCTTCATGTCTCTTCTTCCTCAACATGTGTCCCCTCTTCTCCATGTCTCTTCTACATCAACATGTGTCCCCTCTTCTCCATGTCTCTTCTACATCAACATGTGTCCCCTCTTCTTCATGTCTTTTCTACATCAACATGTGTCCCCTCTTCTTCATGTCTCTTCTACATCAACATGTGTCCCCTCTTCTTCATGTCTCTCTACATCAACATGTGTCCCCTCTTCTTCATGTCTCTTCTACATCAACATGTGTCCCCTCTTCTTCATGTCTCTTCTACATCAACATGTGTCCCCTCTTCTTCATGTCTCTTCTACATCAACATGCGTCCCCTCTTCTTCATGTCTCTTCTACATCAACATGTGTCCCCTCTTCTCCATGTCTCTTCTACATCAACATGTGTCCCCTCTTCTTCATGTCTCTTCTACATCAACATGTGTCCCCTCTTCTTCATGTCTCTTCTACATCAACATGTGTCCCCTCTTCTTCATGTCTCTTCTACATCAACATGTGTCCCCTCTTCTTCATGTCTCTTCTACATCAACATGTGTCCCCTCTTCTTCATGTCTCTCTACATCAACATGTGTCCCCTCTTCTTCATGTCTCTTCTACATCAACATGTGTCCCCTCTTCTTCATGTCTCTTCTACATCACCATGTGTCCCCTCTTCTTCATGTCTCTTCTACATCAACACGTGTCCCCTCTTCTTCATGTCTCTTCTACATCAACACGTGTCCCCTCTTCTTCATGTCTCTTCTACATCAACACGTGTCCCCTCTTCTTCATGTCTCTTCTACATCAAACACGTGTCCCCTCTTCTTCATATCTCTTCTACATCAACACTGTGTCCCCTCTTCTTCATGTCTCTTCTACATCAACATGTGTCCCCTCTTCTTCATGTCTCTTCTACATCAACATGTGTCCCCTCTTCTTCATGTCTCCTTCTACATCAACATGTGTCCCCTCTTCTTCATGTCTCTTCTACATCAACACGTGTCCCCTCTTCTTCATGTCTCTTCTACATCAACACGTGTCCCCTCTTCTTCATGTCTCTTCTACATCAACATGTGTCCCCTCTTCTTCATGTCTCTTCTACATCAACATGTGTCCCCTCTTCTTCATGTCTCTTTCTACATCAACATGTGTCCCCTCTTCTTCATGTCTCTTCTACATCAACACGTGTCCCCTCTTCTTCATGTCTCTTCTACATCAACACGTGTCCCCTCTTCTTCATGTCTCTTCTACATCAACATGTGTCCCTCTTCTTCATGTCTCTTCTACATCAACATGTGTCCCCTCTTCTTCATGTCTCTTCTACATCAACATGTGTCCCCTCTTCTTCATGTCTCTTCTACATCAACATGTGTCCCCTCTTCTTCATGTCTCTTCTTACATCAACATGTGTCCCCTCTTCTTCATGTCTCTTCTACATCAACATGTGTCCCCTCTTCTCATGTCTCTTCTTACATCAACATGTGTCCCCTCTTCTTCATGTCTCTTCTACATCAACATGTGTCCCCCTCTTCTTCATGTCTCTTCTACATCAACATGTGTCCCCTCTTCTTCATGTCTCTTCTACATCAACATGTGTCCCCTCTTCTTCATGTCTCTTCTACATCAAACACGTGTCCCCTCTTCTTCATGTCTCTTCTACATCAACACGTGTCCCCTCTTCTTCATGTCTCTTCTACATCAACACGTGTCCCCTCTTCTTCATATCTCTTCTACATCAACACGTGTCCCCTCTTCTTCATGTCTCTTCTACATCAACATGTGTCCCCTCTTCTTCATGTCTCTTCTACATCAACATGTGTCCCCTCTTCTTCATGTCTCTTCTACATCAACATGTGTCCCCTCTTCTTCATGTCTCTTCTACATCAACATGTGTCCCCTCTTCTTCATGTCTCTTCTACATCAACATGTGTCCCCCTCTTCCTTCATGTCTCTTCTACATCAACATGTGTCCCCTCTTCTTCATGTCTCTTCTACATCAACATGTGTCCCCTCTTCTTCATGTCTCTTCTACATCAACATGTGTCTCCCTCTTCTTCATATTCTCTTCTACATCAACATGTGTCCCCTCTTCCTCATGTCTCTTCTACATCAACATGTGTCCCCTCTTCTTCATGTCTCTTCTACATCAACATGTGTCCCCTTCTTCTTCATGTCTCTTCTACATCAACATGTGTCCCCTCTTCTTCATGTCTCTTCTACATCAACATGTGTCCCCTCTTCTTCATGTCTCTTCTACATCAACATGTGTCCCCTCTTCTTCATGTCTCTTCTACATCAACATGTGTCCCCTCTTCTTCATGTCTCTTCTACATCAACATGTGTCCCTCTTCTTCAGGTCTCTTCTACATCAACATGGTGTCCCCTCTTCTTCATGTCTCTTCTTCATCAACATGTGTCCCCTCTCTTCATGTCTCTAATGGTCCCCTCTTCTTCATGTCTCTCTACATCAACATGTCTCCCCTCTTCTTCATGTCTCTTCTACATAACATGTGTCCCCTTCTTCATGTCTCTTCTACATCAACATGTGTCCCCTCTGTGGAAAAGAGACTCTGAAAGTTTCAGGAACAAAGATTCTCTCTCTTTTTTGATCCATTTCTATAAAACCTGTCTGAAAATGAGTGATCAGATTTGGCCACTGATGAGTCATAACGATGTTTTGTCTTGTGTAACCATAGCCAATCAGCAACCAAGGTAGCCCCCCCCCCCTTATCACCTGAATCTCCTCTAGAGCACCATTGAGTTCTTTGTAACCAAATGTCTCTCAGAGGGGCGTGGGAGGGGCTCCCTTATTTTCATCTAAAGTAACAGACAGAGAATCAGCACTTTGGAAAACAGGCTGAAACAGAGGGGATTATGGGTAATGCTGCAAAGATCTATTTGGTGTTTCAGCCAATCAGAGACAGACTCTGTATATATCTGAGACCTGTAATATATTGATGAAAAACAGTGTAATAGGAGACCTTTAAATATATACAAGGTATAGAGCCGTTAGAGACATTTTCTTGTTAAGTGTAAAAGGTCAAATAATATCCCCGCCTTGAGGCAAACTCTGTAGTCCATAGAAGATACAAAGACTACAATTCCCACGGTGCCGTACAGCACATTAAATCATGGAGACATGTCACAGTAGAGACACTAAATACTCATATGAACCTGAAGATGATAATAGGACCCCTTTAACTAGTGGCACAAATACAGTACCTCTGATTCTGAAACAGACACTGTAATCCTCCACCTTTTTAAGATTTCTATTTCCATTTCAGCCGGCAGTTTGGAGGCTTCGCGGCGGAGAGTGAGTACCGAGCGGAGGCCTTGCGTCTGACTCGTACTCTGGGTGAGACGGCTCCCTTCCAGCGTAAGCAGTATTTCTGCTGCAGCTACGACCCGCCGCTGAAGCCTTACGGACGCCGAAACGAGGTGTGGTTTCTACAGGAGGAGCCGTAGGAGACAATCAATCCAATCCGAGTCAAATCTGATGCCGAGTCCTTGATCTAACCTTCATTACACTTTCACTGCCGACACTCCTGTAGCTCGAACAGTATTTGATTGGTAAGAGCACTTGACAAACCATAGCCCAAATGGACGGATAGAGATTATAGGCGTCTGTTGAGCAGAAATGTATTTTAGCGAGTAATTTAATCTGCATTTCAATACAACCAAATAGAGTTTTTCGGTCCTAGAATAGCACGTAAATCCATATAGTCCCTGTAATGCTCTCATCTCGCTAAATTACACACAGTAGGGCTTTGCACATCTTTCATTTGGTTTACAATGTTGAACGTCTACAGAGATTATATATAGAATGATAGATTATTAAATGGGAGTAAAAAAACACACTTCCTTTTCCTGAGTAAGGACTGGGAAAGAAATAGGATTTGAGCCATAAAGTAGATCTAGTCTTTATGAATTGAGTGGAAATCAGCTAGCTCGCTATATGTTGTTATACACTCTGTGATCAGATGTGAATCCAGGAAGCATTTATGTGTTGTGAATATTTTGTGTTTAGTGCATGACAATGCCATCTTTATTTATTGTGTAAAGCGATACATCTGTACCGTGTGATTTACCTGTGAAAAGTGAATATAATGTTCAGGTTTGATAGTGTTTCATAATATAATAAATATATTATTCAGTACGTATAATTCTAGTTGTATTTATTTATTTAATCTGTAAAACATTGTATTGAAAACACACATATTGGCTAGCGCTCCAACACATTGTACGTGATAAAGGGGCTAAGGGGCGGGATATCTCTAAGCGGTTGACCAATCACAACAGAGCCGGCCAGCTAACCAATCAGAGCAGACTGGGCTCTGGTTTCAGACAGAGGGTGACAAGAGGTGCTGCAGCACAGGCAGTATGAGATAAATAAAGAGCTTTTTGAACATTAAAGCATGGAGACATGTAGTAGAGACACTACATACTGATATGAACCTGAACATCAGCAGGAGATGACTCTTTAAAGTAGAGACACTACATACTGATATACACCTGAACATCAGCAGGAGAGGACTCTTTAAAGTAGAGACGCTACATACTGATATACACCTGAACATCAGCAGGAGAGGACTCTTTAAAGTAGAGACACTACATACTGATATGAACCTGTACATCATCAGGAGAGGTCTCTTTAAAGTAGAGACACTACATACTGATATACACCTGAACATCATCAGGAGAGGACTCTTTAAAGTAGAGACACTACATACTGATATACACCTGAACATCATCAGGAGAGGTCTCTTTAAAGTAGAGACACTACATACTGATATACACCTGAACATCAGCAGGAGAGGACTCTTTAAAGTAGAGACACTACATACTGATATACACCTGAACATCAGCAGGAGAGGACTCTTTAAAGTAGAGACACTACATACTGATATACACCTGAACATCATCAGGAGAGGACTCTTTAAAGTAGAGACACTACATACTGATATACACCTGAACATCAGCAGGAGAGGACTCTTCAAAGTAGAGACACTACATACTGATATACACATGAACATCAGCAGGAGAGGACTCTTTAAAGTAGAGACACTACATACTGATATGAACCTGAACATCATCAGGAGAGGACTCTTTAAAGTAGAGACACTACATACTGATATACACCTGAACATCAGCAGGAGAGGACTCTTTAAAGTAGAGACACTACATACTGATATGAACCTGAACATCATCAGGAGAGGACTCTTTAAAGTAGTGACACTACATACTGATATACACCTGAACATCAGCAGGAGAGGACTCTTTAAAGTAGAGACACTACATACTGATATACACCTGAACATCAGCAGGAGAGGACTCTTTAAAGTAGAGACACTACATACTGATATTAACCTGAACATCATCAGGAGAGGACTCTTTAAAGTAGAGACACTACATAATGATATGAACCTGGAAATGAACATAATAGCACCCCCTTTAACAGTATTATAAATATCATTCTATTATTCTGTTTTTATCACCGATAAATACATGTGGTATTACATTACATTTAGCTGACGCTTTTATCCAAAGCGACTTACAATAAGTGCATTCGACCAAGAAGATACAAACTTGAAGAAAACAGAATCATATACAGTGGGGCAAAAAAGTATTTAGTCAGCCACCAATTGTGCAAGTTCTCTCACTTAAAAAGATGAGAGAGGCCTGTAATTTTCATCCTAGGTACACTTCAACTATGAGAGACAGAATGGGGGGAAAGAATCCAGGAAATCACATTGTCTGATTTTTAAAGAATTTATTTGCAAATGATGGTGGAAAATAAGTATTTGGTCAGTAACAAAAGTTCATCTCAATACTTTGTTATATACCCTTTGTTACCAATGACAGAGGTCAAACGTTTTCTGTAAGTCTTCACAAGGTTTTCACACACTGTTGCTGGTATTTTGGCCCATTCCTCCATGCAGATCTCCTCTAGAGCAGTGATGTTTTGGGGCTGTCGCTGGGCAACACGGACTTTCAACTCCCTCCAAAGATTTTCTATGGGGTTGAGATCTGGAGACTGGCTAGGCCACTCCAGGACCTTGAAATGCTTCTTACGAAGCCACTCCTTCGTTGCCCGGGCAGTGTGTTTGGGATCATTGTCTTGCTGAAAGACCCAGCCACGTTTCATCTTCAATGCCCTTGCTGATGGAAGGAGGTTGTCACTCAAAATCTCACGATACATGGCCCCATTCATTCTTTCCTTTACACGGATCAGTCGTCCTGGTCCCTTTGCAGAGAAACAGCCCCAAAGCATGATGTTTCCACCCCCATGTTTCACAGTAGGTATGGTGTTCTTTGGATGCAACTCAGCATTCTTTCTCCTCCAAACACATCTAGTTGAGTTTTCACCAAAAAGTTCTATTTTGGTTTCATCTGACCATATGACATTCTCCCAATCCTCTTCTGGATCATCTAAATGCTCTGTAGCAAACTTCAGACGGGCCTGGACATGTACTGGCTTAAGCAGGGGGACACGTGCAGGATTTGAGTCCCTGGCGGCGTAGTGTGTTACTAACGGCCCGTCCACACAGCGGCGTGCGTTGACGCTTGCCGGCGGGCGTGTCTGACACTCGACCAACAAACAATCACATGAATCTCCCGCCCCAGACACACAAGCACGCGGTTTGATTGGCTAGAGCTTGTACTGGCATATGATTCATATGCAACGCTCCATTTTTTCTCACCGTTCTTGTGATCATTTTGACCCCACGGGGTGAGATCTTGCGTGGAGCCCCAGATCGAGGGAGATTATCAGTGGTCTTGTATGTCTTCCATTTTCTAATAATTGCTCCCACAGTTGATTTCTTCACACCAAAATCAAAATCAAATCAAATCAAGTTTTATTTATAGAGCACATTTAAAAACGATGTTTGGTCGAGCCAAAGTGCTGTACATGTAATAAAAACACTTTACTGCAGTGCAATTGTAACAAAGACAGTCATTTTGCAACAGCAAATATAAAAACAATACACAGGTAAATGTCAGAAGTCGTGCTCCGCTCTAGCTAGAAAGCCTGAGAGAAGAAGTGTGTTTTTAGATAGGATTTAAAAACCCCTAGGGTCTGGGCCGACCTCACATGGAGGGGCAGAGTGTTCCAGAGCCTCGGGCCGGCTGCTGCGAAGGCTCGGTGCCCTCGGGTTTTGAGCCTAGTCTTCGGCACTACCAGCAGCAGCTGGTCAGCAGACCTTAAAGCTCTGGCTGGGGTGGTAGCGCTGGAGGAGTTCAACTATATAGGAAGGAGCCAGCCCATTTAGAGCTTTAAAAACAAATAAAAGGATTTTAAAATCAATTCTGAACTGAACTGGAAGCCAGTGTAGTGAGGCCAGAATTGGGTGATGTGGTCGCGCTTTTTGTGTCCAGTCAGCAAACTTGCAGCTGCATTTTGGACCAGCTGCAGGCGTTTAATTGACGCGTGGTCCATACCCACATACAGAGCGTTGCAATAGTCCAGCCTTGAGGTAACAAAGGCGTTGATGACCCTTTCCATGTCTTTAAAAGATAAATAGGACTTGGTTTTGGCCAATAGTCTTATTTTAAAAAAGCAGGATTTGACTACGCTGCTGACCTGCTTATCGAATTTAAAAGTGTTCGTCAAGGTCAAGCCAAGCTGCTTACCTATTGCAGATTCAGTCTTCCCAGCCTGGTGCAGGTCTACAATTTTGTTTCTGGTGTCCTTTGACAGCTCTTTGGTCTTGGCCATAGTGGAGTTTGGAGTGTGACTGTTTGAGGTTGTGGACAGGTGTCTTTTATACTGATAACGAGTTCAAACAGGTGCCATTAATACAGTTAACAAGTGGAGGACAGAGGAGGCTCTTAAAGAAGAAGTTACAGGTCTGTGAGAGCCAGAAATCTTGTTTGTTTGTAGGTGACCAAATACTTATTTTACCGAGGAATTTACCAATTAATTCATTAAAAATCCTACAATGTGATTTCCTGGATTCTTTCCCCCCATTCTGTCTCTCATAGTTGAAGTGTACCTAGGATGAAAATGACAGGCCTCTCTCATCTTTTTAAGTGGGAGAACTTGCACAATTGGTGGCTTACTAAATACTTTTGTGCCCCACTGTAAGTACATCATTAGGTTTCATAGAGCCAAAACATTTCAAGTGCTACTCAACTGGCTTTAGATAAGCCAGTCCTTTGTTAGTATATAAGTGCTTTGTTAGTCATTCTATCGCTCGAAGTGGAGTCGAAAGAGATGAGTTTTCGTCTCCCCCGGAAGATGTGCAGGCTTTCTGCTGTCCTGATGTCAATGGGGAGCTCATTCCACCATCTTGGAGCCAGGATAGCAAACCCACGTGTTTTTGCTGATGGGAACTTGGGTCCCCCTCGCAGTGCGGGTGCAGCGAGTCGTTTGGCTGATGCAGAGCGGAGTGCACGCGCTGGGGTGTACAGTTTAACCATGTCCTGGATGTAGGAAGGGCCAGATCCATTCGCAGCATGGTACGCAAGTACCAGTGTCTTGAAGTGGATTCTAGCAGTTACCGGGAGCCAGTGAAGGGAGCGGAGGAGTGGTGTGGTGTAGCGCATTATATCATAAAAGCATGTTTTTATATGTAAAGAGCAGCTAGTAACTAAGTGTGGTAAATGAATGTAGAGTGGAAGTATATGTCATCATAAAATAGAAAATACTCGGATGAAGCACAAGTATGTCAAAATAAAAAAAGGTAAAACACTAGTAATATTATATATAATATATACAAACAAATGTCAGCGTTTGAAGACTGTCCGATAAATGACAAAAAATACCAAAATTCAATCAATGATTTATTTATTAGATTTAAATCGACAGACAAAATTCAGCAGAAGGGAAAAAAGAACTGCAAAAGAGATATTAATATACACACATTTGGTTAATTCAAGCAAACTAAAACAAGACAAATCCACTTCAACTGTGTGCAAAATAAAACAGCTGTATACTGATGTTCAATGAGGGGGATTACACTTCGATCCAGAGTTAATGGGTTGCATTCAAAGGTTCAAACAGCGAGCCTATAACCTGTAACCTCACACTAGTGCAATTACACAAAGACAGTTCTGGTTTCAGACGTTTCTGACCCCGTTAAGAGAGTTTGAAATATATTGCACATACATAGACTTGTTATGTAAAATGATCCCCCTTTTCCCAACAATGCACTGCTCCTTTTCACAACAAAAACCTCTCCTTCATATATTAAATTGAGAATTAATGGAATTATTTGGACCGTGATATAGTGCAGGATCACATTTAGTCACAGTATGGGAATCAATCATATCACTAAACACATATTTATATTGTATTTTGATGCATAACTGTATAGGAAACACTGTGCCTACAATGATACTGCAAAATACTTATTTGATAATAATAATAGTTGCTATTGTTAATAACTACAGGAACCGCAATCCAGAAATTGCTAGAAAATGTTTTGGTAATAAATCCGTCTTAAAAAATACATTCCCCATAATGCACTCTGTTTTCCGCTCTTCCCTACATGCTAGAGAATCAGACAGAAGTAAACCCCATCATTGAGAATGTTAATGAGTTTAGCTATGGTTACAAGTTGTCAATCATTTTACATGAACTTAAGTAAATTGGTATTTAAAGATGTGATTGATTTTGTAAAATGTTAGTGGATTATCGCTGACATCTTTGAACCGTCTGTTAACTTGCTTTTTCTTTTCTGAGTATCCATCATCCTTGCTTTAGGGTTTGTTTCAGATACAGAGGAGGAGTGTGGTTGAAGTGATGTTGCTTCAGTTGCTTTTCTTCTCAGGAGAGTTTGGGTAAGGTGCGTATGGTGGAGGTCGCTCCTGTGAGGGAAAGGAAACGGTTAGGATGCGGTTTGTCTCTGAGGAAGGTTGCTAACGGAGAGACATTTCAGGGTATCAGTGTGTAGCACGGTTTAAGCGTGCCGTGCCAAACCCGGCCTGTTGTTTTTGCGTTTCCACAAGGGGTAGTTCTGGCTAACGGGTACCGTTTCAGTTTTTCTGGCCCTCCAAAATCCAGTTTCTTTCCGGGCCAACAACCGGACTGAGTCGGGTTGAGTGCTAAACTAGAGAGAATCGCTGGCAAGGGGGCTACAGCTACAACAAGATGACATATTTGACCGTGATTTAATTGTAATACACGTTTCAAAATGATGCCGAACCAACAACATACTGATACCGGTTAGTAAATGATCATATAAAAGTGTGCCTCGGAAATACTTATTTATATAAATGATTACCAAAGCGTTTGAGACCCACTACTTAGACTAAAGTGAACTATCTAAACCCTCAGAGAGTCCTTTACCTCACTGAGCTGTAGTTATCAGCCTCTCAGTCTGACAGGAGAGGACTCTCCTCCACCTCTTTAATAACAGCGCCTTATATCCGGGTGCTAGTGGAGCACGCTCGTGAACTGTTAGCGTTGGAGCCTCGCAACGTGGAAATTATTTTATAACTTGGTACAAAGTAGCAGTGAAAACATGGAACGGAGTTTCATTGATTTGGGCATTCTCCCAATAAGCAAGTGGAATGGATTTGATAGTGAAGCACTGACACAGCGCGGCGAGTGGATAGACCGATTCACGGACTTTCCGCATAGTAAAAGTGGGGGGGGGGGGGGGGGTCTAAACTAATCATTTTAAAAAGGTTGGGGGACTTGTCCCACCCTCATATAATGGCTGCGACGCCCATGGATATGAGGAGCTGTGAGCTCTGAGTGCTAACAGCTAACGGTTTTCTGTGGTTCTCATTGAAGATGACGTCACGGCTCCGCCTACACTGCGTTACTATAGTTACTGCCCCAGCTCCTAAACTGTAATGGAAACGCAGCAGAAAGTGAGCCTGACCTACGAAGGCCTAACGAGGCCTAGCCATACAGTACTAAGCCCTGCAGTGGAAATGCGCCATAATGTGGCAGCCATGATAAGAGCTGTTTTGATTTCTTTAGATGATAGGAAAGGAGCTTCAATGCTTCCTTTATTATCTCCTTTAGCATAGGATACACTGGAGCATCCTTTACGAAAGGAGAGGAGATAATGCCGTCCTACACATGTATAAAAACCATTGTAATGGAGTCAGGTTGAAAGAAGAAACCACGATTACAAACTACAACTGCCTCAGTAAGCTGAACTGACATTTGGTTTGTTATTTGTAGAAATGGCTGCCTTGTCTTTGACTTGTTACGGCATGTTGATGTTTCCAAGCGGTTTTCACATGTTAATTATGTAAAAACAATAAGCATGAAAGAAATAACCATGGTAATAAACTGTATGTTTCTGTCCGTGTTTATAAAGCCCCAATTAAAACAACATGGGAAAGTCAAGGGGTAATGGTTCCCTGAATAAATGTTTTATAAATGAAGACTGAAAGGGCGAAGTATTTAGAAAAGTGTAGTGTTCGCCAAAGCAGACTCACATCAATAACATCGACTGGTGAATCACCATTTTGTTGCCGAGTGTCAAGGCAGTCTGTTTTCCTAAACCCTGATGAATTCTCCTTCACATCGTTCCATAACCTCATGATAGTTACTCTGTGGTTTAGGTTGAAGTTGACATAGGACCAGATTTGTTCACTTCTACACAACCTTTAACCGAGGAGAAAAACAACAGAACACCTTACCATGGGCATGTAGACATTGTGAGGGTTGCTAGGATTGTAGTACGCAGAGCCCGCAGCTTCAGCCGCCTTGGAGTTACCTGTGCAGAAAATGAGAAGTGACAAAGACGGGGAGATTAGGACGGACAGCGATGACTACTGGACGTATTTAGGAACAGACGCTGCGGCTCCAAAACACTGCGAGGGGCGCATTAGTCATGGGAAGCACAAACAAGCTCCAGGAATCATTTGGACGAAAGCCTGCAGGCAAACCCCGAGAACTCCAGCTCTTCCTAAAATAAAGATACGCCAAACTGACAGAGTGTATTAAGCCCATCCCAATGCAGAGGGAGCCTGACATCCACAAGGTGCAGGGGAACTAAGTGGGCCAAGGAGAGGTAGAGTTTAAATGTGGAGTTTGGACGTGTAACGGATGAGACATCAGCACCCCTTTTTAGGTGGCGTGCTACGAAGTGATTCACTTTGAGGCAGACGGATCCAATCTGACGGGTGCAGTGACACAGACACACAGAGATCATACATTCAGAAATAAACAGAGATGGTAGGAGACCTTGAGGTGCTTGTGGTGCTGCGGCCCAGTTCTGGGGGGGGGCAGCAGCCCAGTTTTGGGGAGGCCCAGGGTACGGGGGAGGCGGGGCCATGTAGTCAAAACCAGCCGGGTACATTCCTGAAACACAGAGAGGACAAAGAAGGTTACAGTCTGTTTGGGGAAATGAGTAAAAAACAACAGGGCCTCGAGCCGGGGGTTTACGAGGACATTGGAGGAGGCTTAAGGCTAAAAGAAACGACGGGTATAAACTGGATCGTTCTACATTATAGGAACGGTTGCAACAATAATTGGACAAATGGATGAGTTGATAACCAGAAAAAATATGGCAAACTATTATTATTTGTATCTTTATGAAGGGCTCGTTCTAGGTTAAAACATACCGTGTATCCTACGCTAAAGGAGATAATAAAGGAAGCATTGAAGCTCCTTTCCTATCATCTAAAGAAATCAAAACGGCTCTTATCATGGCTGCCACATTATGGCGCATTTCCACTGCAGGGCCTCGCACGGCTTAGTACGGTATGCATAGCAAGAAAAACACAATACTGTTTATTCAAATTGGAGCTGCAGCTATTTTTGATTGACAGAAACAATTTAGCCAGATATCTTGATAATAGATAATGATCAAACTCATTTTTCATGCAAAAATGTCATTACATTTGTTTTTTTAGTAACTCAAATATTGAGATGTTCTGATTGTCTCTGCTTTATTTGACATTGAAGTTAATATCGTTATGTTTTGTTCTGACAAAACAAGACATTTTAAGACATCAATTGGATTTTTGAGGAACTGGGATGGACTTTTTCTTTTATCTGACATGTTGTATATCAAACAATTAATCAAGATGAATTGTTGCAGCACCAATTAAAAAGGTATTCACTGTGAGAGAGAAAGAACTAGAACAAGAACTAAACAAAAAACTAGTCAGTAGACCTTGAGTTCATATTATTTAAGTTATGTACACAAGCTGTTTGACAAACCTTCAAGCATCACACTACAAAGGACTGAATTGTGTACCTGTAGCAGGCATCGGCATGGGGTAGCCCATGTTGGCAGCTGGAGGGGGGGGGCCCTGGTAGAACCCATTCTGCTGGGGAGAGGGTGTGTAGGTGTACCCCTGAGGAGCGGGGGGAGCGGGAGGAGCTGGACCGTAGCCGTTCATGGTGCCAGGAGAAGGATAGCCGAAGGAGGCGGCACCGTTTTGTGCAGGGGCCGCGCGAGAAGCTGAAACAGGAGGAGGAGAAAAGGTGTTACGCAACAAATACACAGGGATACCAAAGAGTGTGGGTTTTATCGGTTAACAGAGCTGCCAGTCATTGTGAAGGAAGAGACTTATTTCATGACCAAAGCGTGATGGGATTCCTACCATGGGGAACAAGCTGTGAGTCAGATGATAGGACGTAACGGGTGTTCACGCCAAGAAAGCCAAAGCTTTGGAGACTGTATAACATAACCAGGAAATGCTAAACTCATGATAATTAGATTTTAAATGATAATCTATCCATGAAAACTAATATGTTTTAGGGTAGGTTTAGAGCAGGAAAATGTCACCTGTATTTTACCCAGAATACATTTCTTGAACAACCTACATTTTAACCGCATTGTTCCACTTTACACAATTGACTTAAGTCATAATAATTAATCAGACAGAGAACAATACGACGCCCATGTTTTTCCTACGTTTGCTTTTTGCGTTAAAACTCAAGTTGAGCTGGTGGATGAGGGGGTTAGAAATACAAAGATTGGGTAAGGGCAGATATGAGTTAATGCTAGTCGGTCAGGTACAGTGGGGAAAACACTGATAGCAATGTTTTGGTTGTCTGACTGTCAGCACCTTCAATCATAGATATAGTCTGAAACCCTTGTAGATAACCTTGTAGGAGAAGTAAAGGAATATTAAGCATTGTAAAACATTAGATAAGTATTATACCAACCATTAGTGGCCAGTTTGAAGAGATGCTGTCCCACCTCTATGGCTCCTCCGCTGGGGAATGACATCTTGAAGCTGGCCTGGCCCTCCCAGCCACCTGAGGAGACACAACAACTTTTAATAGAAAATACAGAAAGCTTGAGTCCGACATTTCATCCAATCCAACTTTATTTATATAGCACATTTAAAAACAACAGAGTTGACCAAAGTGCTGTGCATCAATACAAAAAAGCAGCATACATACATTTAGGTCGCATTCACACCTAATAGTCCGCTTCTCTGGTGCGCACCAGACCACAGTTTGTTTCATTGTTTCATTTCTCAGAAGGTTCGGTTTGCGTTCACACGGGCAAAACTCAAACGGACTATAAACTTTAAACACAAGTCATGTGCACGGAAATGCTGTTCAACCATTGGTCAGACATTAAGGGGGTAAAAACGCAAATCCCGGCGATTTCTACTGGAGCCTCCGCCATGGAGCATCGGCAGGTTATTTTCATGCTGCTGTTAATCTGGAGAGCATATCAACAGCAACGGCGCATATGATTATATCAAATCAAATCAAAGTTTATTTATAAAGTGCTGTACATGTAATAAATACTACAATCACTTAAAAACACATTACTACATTCATAATAAAAGACAATAAATGACAACAGATATATAGAAAACACAGGGAAAAGTCAGGAGTCGTGCTCCGCTCTGACTAAAAGGCCAGGGAGAAGAAGTGTGTTTTAAGCGTAGATTTAAAAACCCCTAGGGTCTGGGCCGACCTCACGTGGAGGGGCAGAGTGTTCCAGAGCCTGGGGCCAGCTGCTGCGAAGGCTCGGTGCCCTCGGGTTTTGAGCCTGGTCTTGGGCACTAACTGCAGCAGCTGGTCAGCAGACCTTAAAGCTCTGGCTGGGGTGTAGCGCTGGAGGAGTTCGGCTATAGGCCGGAGCCAGCCCATTTAGTGCTTTGAAAACAAATAAAAGGAGTTTAAAATCTATTCTGAACCGAATTGGAAGCCAGTGCATTGAGGCCAGAATTGGGGTGATGTGGTCACGCTTTTTGTGGCCAGTGAGAAGACGTGCAGCTGCGTTCTGAACTAGCTGCAGACGTTTAATTGACGCCTGGTCCATATCCACGTACAGAGCGTTGCAGTAATCCAGTCTCGAGGTAACAAAGGCGTTAATAACCCTTTCTAGGTCTTTAAAAGATAAAAACGACTTGGTGCTTATCGAATTTAAAAGAGCGGTCACTCCAAGGTTCGTGACAGAGGGGAGGATGTTATTTTTGAGGGAGCCCAGAATATCAACCTGGAAGGCTGGAGGTTGGGGTCCAAAAAAGATAACCTCAGTCTTGCTCTCATTGAGGTTGAGGAAATGTTGGCTCAGCCAGGATTTGATCTCTGCTAAGCAGTTCATCAATAGCTGTAATGAGTTGTCATTTGAATTGAGTGGCAGATAGATGTTGTGTTTTGTGAGAATTGAACCTAGGGGCAGTATATATAGTAGAAAAAGGATGGGGTCCAGAATCGAGCCTTGGGGAACCCCACAGGTAAGAGGGGCTTTTGCAGAGGAGAAGGCACCCAACTGCACTGAGAGGCTACGGTCTGTCAGGTAGGACCTGAACCATGCAAGGGCAGAGCCTCTGATGCCAGCGGACTGTTCAAGCCGTGACAACAGGATGCTATGGTCCACGGTGTCGAAGGCAGCTGTCAGGTCTAACAGCACCAGGACAGCTGGGCTACCTGAGTCGGCGGCTAGGAGCAGATCATTAAAAACTCTTAAAAGGGCTGTTTCAGTGCTGTGCATGGGTTTGAAGCCAGACTGAAACTTTGTATGGATGCCATGCGTGGTTAAAAAAGACTGCAGCTGGGCGTAGACTACTCGCTTTGATTATATAATCAGACAACGTGCAATAGAAAACATTATAACACATATAATGAGACGTTCTGCAGTAAGGAGGGCGTTTCACCGACGACAGGTGGCTCTGACTTTTATGTATAGTTTTTAGTTTGATAGTTGTTTTTAATTTACACGACACTGTTCAACACTTCATTCTGCTTCACTCTTTCACTCACGATTTTGAAGACATCCACGTTCTTATGACACATAAATACTACGCTTCCTATGTTTTGGTGCGGACTGCGTTCACACCAGCGATTAACCGCTCCAGAGTTCACTAGCAAGCGTTCCGAGACCACCTCTTTAGGCGGGCCAGAGTCCGGTTGTTTAGTTCACTTCAGAGGTCTCGGACTGCGTTCACACCGACCCAAATGAACCGCACAAAGCGGCTAAACGCACCAGGGTTCGATTCAACCGGACTATACAAGGCTGGTGTGAATGCGACCTTAAACAACCCGATAGGACAATTCAATTCATAACAGAAATCATATTTTTATCATATCATATTATCATATTTTTGTGGTTCTGAGTGAAAATCAAAGGTCACTTACCACCAGCCTCAGCGGACACCGTCCCTTTAATGTAGTTTGCATTAAAGACTGGCTGCTCAATGCTGCAGCCCTTCATCAGATAATAGGGGAACATGGCTGACCCCATGCAATCCTTGGTATTACTGGACACAAACAGCAGCTACACAAGGGAAGAGACGAGAGATCAGGTGAGGAGAGTTACAGCACGATGCCCACTTTCCATTCAAGAAAACAGCAGCAAAACATACGACATATATTTAATGTATTTCTGGTTGTACCCTGTATGGTGTGAGATAAACGGTGCCCTTTTTGGTCCCTTTAAGCAGGTCTGTCTTGCAGTTGACATCGCTGAATGACAGCTCCACATTCTTGCATTCCCTTAAAACACTGTGAAAGGAAGAAAAGCAGCAGGTCAAACAATTAGACAGTCATTGGAAAATATCTAATGTACGACTATGTAAGAATTGGCATGTGAGCAATGCTTGAAACTACTGTACTTCAAAACATGCAGCTAACACACTTCACACAACAGTCTGATAATTTCCTGGCTGTGAAAAAGAAAGCAAAATATATGACTTCTATAGATTGGAAACACAAAGGAATGAATTAACGTGGAGCAAGAAAACCTTGATAAAAGCAGGAAGAATTCATTAAACATCAATTAGATATATAACAAGAGGTGGTACTCTTATATTGTACTTAAGCACAAGTAAAAAATACCACAGTGTAGGAATACTCTGGAAAACTTCAGTAAAAGTAAATAAGTAATAACATCAAAATGTACTTAAGTATCAAAAGTAAAATAAGTCATTATGAAGATTGGCACATTTAAGCACCATATATTTTCAATTATTGTAAATATTGATGCACTAATTTGCTCATCTCTTCAATGTTGCACTTGCTAAAAGAGGGGTTGATTTGTATTACTTCATATAATACTGGGTAGCTGAACCTCTAATGATATAAGCTAATTAAGTATTTGATTTATATTCACATTCTAGATCTGCAAAGTAACTAAAGCTTTAAAAAAAATGTAGTGGAGTGAAAGTATGAAGTAGCACAGTATGAAAACACCCAAGACAAGTAAAAGGTACCTCAATTTGGTACAGTTCAAGTACAGTACTTGAGTAAATATACTTATAGTAACATTACACCGCTGCTTCTAACCCACATTATACAATACATTGGATAACTGTTATGTCAACAACACCCCAACGAAAGGTAACGCTACTTCCGGTTCTGTAGTAGGCTAACGTAACAAGTTAGCCTTCTAGCTAAATAGCTAAACCAACTGTCAACATATACAGAGGCTATAAAGCCAGTCAATATTGTAAAGCCCGCATTCAAACACTAATAACAATATTTCAATTGTCCGGACATGACATACACCGCTGACGCAAACGTCAACAGTGGAACAAATGCGTTAGCTATTTATGCTAATGTTAGCCAGGCCGGCTAGCATGATGTTGACTACGCACTGGGAAAGTAGAAAGGTAAACAAGCCAGGAAAAAGAGGCAAAAGCTAGATGATAAATTCAGTAAACATCATTCGAGGAGTGTAACACACGTACCTTTCTCCGTTGTTTATCAAAACGCCGCCGTTTTGCGAGTGATTCCGATTCAGAGCCATGTTTTGGAGACGTTTTCTGATCTCCTGCTTCTGTGCTAAAGTCTGACCACCGGGGAAGCCCAACAAACTGACGTCACGGCCTACGTCACGACACGGTGCCACAACTCGTGATTGACCGTGGAGTGGAGATTAAACCCTATTATCATAAGAGCTGCCGAGTCATCAAACTGTCCATTAGATCACTGTTGGACATGTGATGGAGGGTCAAATAACAGTGTTGACTTCCATTGGAGTTCATCATGTCTGCTTTTATATTTTACATGCATTTAGTTGACATATTTCTGCTTTTTACTTGCACCATTGTGACACTTGTAATAATAATAATAATAATAATACTACATTTATTTTGGGGGGCGCCTTTCATAACACCCAAGGACACCTTACAAGGTTACAGATTTACAATCACATTTACAATTTTACCTTACAAATTAAAACAGCGGATTTAGTGAAGTATCAGCCGGGGTAAGACAAGACAAACAACAGGAAATTGACTACAAAAGGACACAAAAGGACACAGGGTACAGATTATAAAGAAAATGCCAGTTTGAACAGGTGGGTTTTGAGTTGGGGTTTGAATGTTGTTATGGAATCAGACTGTCGGATGTGTCGTGGCAGGGAGTTCCAGAGTCTGGGAGCCGAGCAGCTGAAAGCTCGAGCACCCATGGTTTTTGTACCATTCTCTTGCAGGATTGTATTCCTATTTCTTCTTGCACTATTTCATTTTGTAGGTTTATTAGACTTTGCATTGTTCGAGGAGCCTTAGACATAAAATGCATTGTATTGCCAAAAATACGCTATTGTGCATATGACAATAAAGCCTTTGAATCTTGAATCTGAATCTTTAATGTTCTGGTATCCCCATAGTCGTATAGAAATAATTTATTATAGAGTAACGGTGTCTATGATGTGATTGACACCATCTTATTCCCATAACATGTAACCAATATGATTTATAAATTAGAGGAAGGGTATAGGGTTCCCGTTGGAATTTAATATGTGAGCTTATTAAGTGTTCATTGAAATCACAGATGTGTCAGGACAGAGTATAAAGACACTCATTGATGCAGCAGTGAATACAGGTTGTAATAATCATATGGGAGTAAGAACTGCCAAAGGGAGATGGGGTAAGGTTAGCGAGACCTTTAAGTTATGCAATGATTTCCTTTAATGGCTCCCTCGGGACAAAAGATGTCCCCAGCATGATATGTATTATTTAATCTTATTTAATTATTGAAACATTGACCTTCTTTATTAATAACCAACTCGTGATGAATTACGTTGCAAAGCAGTTTTAACCCCAGCAGCTCTTTCTGTCTTTCTCAATATTAATTCTTTTTTTTTGTATAGAAATGTATGTGACAAATGTAAATATTTTTGTTTAATACATACATACATTATAAGCAAAACACTTATTATTTTTGTAATTATTTTTCAAATATATAGTTTTTGGTATGAAACTATATTTTAAAGATAATATTCATATTTCTTAGACACACTTCTTTGAGTAAAGTTTAACTTCTGACATGCATTAATATTTTCTTTTTTGACATCATTTCAACTTTTAAAATATAAATAAGCACATACTTCCACGTGCTGAATCTCTCGCTCTGGTAGAAAACCCAACAAGCTTCAAACTAATTAACTCTAATTAACACCAGTCACGTGACCTCTTCCCAGCGTCAGAGAAAGGACGTGATATGTCCAGGACTTAAAAACCCGTAAACTCAACATACCTAAACCACAAGAAGATGAATTATCACTGTGAGAAACTGTGTTGGATTACTTTATTGTTCGCCATGATGACGCAGCACTGCTGGTGTTCCTCCGCCATCCGGCTAAGGGAAACACCTGAGGAGCAGCACGTGCCCAGAGTCACCTGCTCTGACCGGAGGATCCGAGCTGTGTTTGGTCCTCTGGTCAGGAGTAATGTGCACGTTAAAGGTGAGATTGGATTATACGTTGCAGGACTCTATTTCCCACCCGTAAAATGCAGTGGTGTAAATCAGTCAGTCAACTTTATTGTCGATCTTTCCGTTTGTGTTCATTACATTACATTGCATTTAGCTGACGCTTTTATCCAAAGCGACTTACAATAAGTACAATCGACCAGGAAGACACAACCTTGAAGAAAACCGAATCATATAAGTACATCAGGTATCATAGAGCCAAACACTTCAAGTGCTACTCAACTGGCTATAGAGAAGCCAGTCCTTTATTAGTATATATATGTTCACAGACGGAGAGAACGAAATACCGTTTCCCACAATCCCGAATACATAAATGTATAAAATATGTATATCCTACATTCAACAGACACATTTATACATATGCACACATTAATATAAAAACACAACAATCAATATAATAGTCACTTCAATAACTTGTACATGTACATTAGTGCAAGATTGTCCATAGCAGGGTAAAAAGTGTCTGGTGCTGGTAAAGTAACTAAGTAGAATTATTTACCCAAGTACTGTACTTAAATAAACATATATGCAATTATTTGCATACAATATACATTCTAAACTTTATTGTGTATTATTAACATTATTGTTATGTTTTTTTTATACAATCTTGTGATCTTCTTATCTTATTATAATTTAGAATTATATTTCAAGTAAAGTTACTTGAATATATAACACTTTTTCATGATCAATCATTATAAAACATATTATTCTGAAATGGACCAATCTGCACAAAGACTACTTTTACTGTCGCTACTTTAACTATATTTTGATGCTGATACTTTTCTACTTTTACTTGAGGAATGCAATGTATTTACTTTTACTGTAACAGAGTATTCCTACACTCTGGTACTTCTACTTTTACTCAAGTACAAGATCTGAGTACTTCTACTTTTACTCAAGTACAAGATCTGAGTACTTCTCTCACCTCTGTTAATATGGGTGGCAATCATTTAACTTCTAAGTACCCCCACCATTGAATCTATCAATACTGTTGTTTTATTAGATAAGACGGGGGCCGCCATCCCAGTGCCTGAGTCTGAGGGCTCCTGTGGGGTGGGACTGGGCCGAAAGAGGAACCAGAGCCTGGCCTTCTACAGCAGATATGACAGCTGCTATGCACAGATTGAGGTAAAATAAGGGACTGTATGAAAGTATTTTGGATGTGTTCAACGTTGTGTTTCTCTTATGTCTCTCCTACAATATCTGCAAGTAATGCAACACTATTGATTGGTAAAAATAGTGAAACATTTATGGATATTTCAAGCTCAAAGTGCACTATTTTCTATATATTGAGAGGTCTACAAAAGAAGGAATATACACATGCACTATGGATGAGGATTAGGGCTACATAATGTGACAAATCTATCCGAGTTCTCAGTCTGTTTTCTGGCTTTGTTCTTAATTCTTAAAATGTTTAGGTGCCTCTAATCATCTTCCATAGTGCATTTGTATATTACCCTTATGTCGACTTAAAAATGTACAGGAAATAGGACATTTAAAGTCACAGACAATCACAAAGAGACTCAGAACGACTACAAAGAGACACAATCTACTATATACAAAGAGACACAATCTACTACGCAACATGTGTACATAGCTTCTTAACGTAAATATTGACATGCCTTTTGATCCTCAGGGCAGCAGAGTCATCGTCCTTCTGAACGTTCAGCTAACAGGAGAGGACGGGTGGTTCAATGTAACCATCGGCTGTCCTCTGATAAAGAGACACAACGAGAGGACCAAACGCATCCCAGAGTGTGAGTGGAGACAGCTGATGAGTGTAACAATCATATTGACACCGTTATATTTTCTATAAGTGAAGTCAGCCTTCATTTTTCATCCGTTTCTATCACTTAAATCCACACATTTCCTGTTGAATCCTGGTCTTAGCCTGGCTTTTTAGCATGACACCATTCACTGTGCCAGATTCAGACTCTAATGCATCCTCTCCTCTAGCTTTCCCTGGAGACTGTGCCACAGAACGAGTTCTCAGAGTGGACTGTGGTTACCAAAGCATCTCTAGAGAGGCCTGCATCAAACAGGGATGCTGCTACGACGCTGAAGATGTAACCTGCTACTACAGACTCAATGGTAAGGTGGCCATTTGTACAAGTGAAGTGCTGTTCATGAGGATTAATAATGGTGTCATTTCCCACCAAATAAGGCCATATGTTGACCATGCTTGCTGAGATGGCAAAAGTACACACATCCTTTACTCAAGTAGAAGTACAGATATTCGTGTTTAAAAATACTCTGGTGAAAGTAGAAGTACTGACTAAACTTCTTTACTCAAGTCAAAGTAAAGAGGCTTTGAAATGTACTTCAGTAGAAAGTACCCATAACTAGCAGCTGTTTTAAAGAGTACCTGACCTCCCTTTATATTAATAGAACAATAATGTCATTGTTAGCTAATGAATGTTTCCATGCTGAACAACGGCAACATGACAACGTTTCCATTGGTCCCTCTTCTTTAGAGAAGACCAGGAAGTGATGGATACACGGATCGTGTTCAAATCAATAGGCACGCAATGACTCTAAAGAATAATGATCACGCCTCAAACACACATTCAGACTAAAGGAACCAGCTGTTTGGAAAATGAGAGAAGTAGAAAGTACAGGTATTTGAGTTCAACATGTAAGAAGTAGAAAGTACAGGTATTTGAGTTCAACATGTAAGAAGTAGAAAGTACAGGTATTTGAGTTCAACATGTAAGAAGTAGAAAGTACAGGTATTTGAGTTCAACATGTAAGAAGTAGAAAGTACAGGTATTTGTGTTCAACATGTAAGAAGTAGAAAGTACAGGTATTTGTGTTCAACATGTAAGAAGTAGAAAGTACAGGTATTTTAATTCACCATGTAAGAAGTAGAAGGTACAGGTATTTGTGTTCAACATGTAAAAAGTCGTTAGAATAAGTAGTGGAGTAAAGTACTGATACCAGAAACATTTAGTTAAGTGCAGTAACGAAGTATTTGTACTCCACTACTTCCCACCTCTGCATGCTTGTTTGTAAAGCTGACATGTCCCTGTGTCCCTCAGCCTGTTCTGTGGACGGACACTTTGTCTTCTCCGTGGCGGCCTCAGACACAGAGAAGACCTTTGATCCCAGCCGCCTCATAGTGAAGGACCAGCCTCGGTGTTTCCCTGTGATCACCACACCAGATACAGCTGTCTTCAAGATCAGACTCACGGAGTGTGGGGCAAAGTTAAGGGTAATGCTTCTGTTTGATTCCAACTTAAGATATCTAGAATTAGGACAAAATAGCAGACTTTTCTCGGTTCTAATTTGGATTATGTTGCATGACATTTGCATTTGGCTTGGAGAAGTTTGTTTTTGCTTGAGTCTGTATCCTTTCTTCTCTGCTTGGCGTTTAGGTGGATGCAGATGTGACGATCTATGAGGTGGAAGTGGAAGAGCTGCACACGAAAAGTACAAGCAATCCTTCTCCATTTAGGTGAGGTTTGCTTTTGAACATCTTCTGCACACTACTGTTAGGCTGATGGAAACATGTTGTCTTCTCTTGTCAGGAAGACACTCAAAATCACCACGAAGAAACATGATAGGACTACAAAGAGACATTAAAAAGACTACAAATAAACCAATGCAAAACTGCTGCAAAGAGACAACAGAGACTCATAAAGATTATGAAGGGGGAAAATAAAATCCATAGACTCGAAGCAACTACAAAGAGTGTGAGACAAACTGAAAAAGACTTTGAAACTACTAAGAAAATGGTAAAAACAACCACAAAGACTTAAACCCACTACAAAAAAGGGGGAAATAACCACAGAGGCATCCTTTGTGATATTGGGCTATAAAAAAAGACCACTATAAGAGGTTAAACAACTATTACGTCCGTGTGGCTTTTTAGTCTAAGCCTCACAATCTTCCCATGATTCAGTGTAAGTAAAGTTTTCCTGTTGCGAAAGATGAACTGATTTTTCTGGTACTTTCAGTCTCCAGGTGCAGTGCGAGTACGACGCCTCGGATCTAAAGCGTGCAGATGGGTTTCGCTCCTTGTTTCCGGTGACCAACCCCCCCACTGTGGTCGGACTGGGAACCATCGGAGTGCAGATGAGGATATCCAAAGGTAATAATGTCCAGTATGGAAATGCATTGAGCTTCCCAGTCATTCCTGATTCAACTTTTGCATTTTGGAGGGGTCCCAACGCTGGACGGGTTGTCGTGGGGAAGAGGTGCTGCCGTCGTGCTGACAGTTATTGTTATTGACATTTTTGTTTTAACTGACTGGTTTTCTATTTATTTATTTGTTGTTTGTCCGTTTTTGTTTGTCTTCTGTCTGTGTGAGATTTAGTTTGCTCTGGTTGCTCTATTTTTCTATAAAGTGTAGATTTGTTTACCTACTTTTGATACATGCTCTGATAGAATAACTGTATGCTGTTGAAAAAACCCAATTTAATAAAAAAGGAAATTCATTGAACTAAACCTTCATGCCTGTGTTTGACTATGTGCTCCTCTAGATGCATCCTTCACATCCTTCGTCCCTGAGGACCAGCTTCCTGTGTCCTTTCCGCTGCGCAAGATTCTGTACGTGGAGATCTCCATCGTCCAGCCGTCACTAGACCCAACTCTGTCCCTACGAGTGAGGGACTGCTTCGCCTATCCTGCGTCCAGACAATCTGTGTGGACGCTGCTCTATGACGGGTAAGGTGGAGAGGAGTTCAGACGTGACATCAGAGGAGATTGGGAAATATTAAGAGGCATGCAGGATAGGGCTGTCGAATTTGATTCATGAATTTAGATTACATGATTTATTTTCATCCAAAGTGACAATAGGTGCAATCAGCCATGAAGACACAAACTACAATGACAAACATCCTGCAAGTCCATTAGCTTTCGACCATTTGAAGTGCTACTGCCTTGGTTTTAAAGAGGACATATTCTGCTCATTTTCAGGTTCATATCAGTATGTAGTGTCTCTACTTTAAAGAGTCCTCTCCAGCTGATGTTCAGGTGTATATCAGTATGTAGTGTCTCTACTTTAAAGAGTCCTCTCCAGCTGATGTTCAGGTGTATATCAGTATGTAGTGTCTCTACTTTAAAGAGTCCTCTCCTGCTGATGTTCAGGTGTATATCAGTATGTAGTGTCTCTACTTTAAAGAGTCCTCTCCTGCTGATGTTCAGGTGTATATCAGTATGTAGTGTGTCTACTTTAAAGAGTCCTCTCCTGCTGATGTTCAGGTGCATATCAGTATGTAGTGTGTCTACTTTAAAGAGTCCTCTCCTGCTGATGTTCAGGTGTATATCAGTATGTATTGTCTCTACTTTAAAGAGTCCTCTCCTGCTGATGTTCAGGTGTATATCAGTATGTCGTGTCTCTACTTTAAAGAGTCCTCTCCTGCTGATGTTCAGGTGTATATCAGTATGTATTGTCTCTCCTTTAAAGAGTCCTCTCCTGCTGATGTTCAGGTGTATATCAGTATGTAGTGTCTCTACTTTAAAGAGTCCTCTCCTGCTGATGTTCAGGTGTATATCAGTATGTAGTGTCTCTACTTTAAAGAGTCCTCTCCTGCTGATGTTCAGGTGTATATCAGTATATAGTGTCTCTACTTTAAAGAGTCCTCTCCTGCTGATGTTCAGGTGTATATCAGTATGTTGTCTCTCTACTTTAAAGAGTCCTCTCCTGCTGATGTTCAGGTGTATATCAGTATGTAGTGTCTCTACTTTAAAGAGTCCTCTCCTGCTGATGTTCAGGTGTATATCAGTATGTATTGTCTCTCCTTTAAAGAGTCCTCTCCTGCTGATGTTCAGGTGTATATCAGTATGTAGTGTCTCTACTTTAAAGAGTCCTCTCCTGCTGATGTTCAGGTGTATATCAGTATGTAGTGTCTCTACTTTAAAGAGTCCTCTCCTGCTGATGTTCAGGTGTATATCAGTATGTACTGTCTTCATGCTTTAATGTTCAAAAAGCTCTTTATTTTTCTCATTCTGCCTGTACTGCAGCACCTCTTTTCACCCTCTGTCTGAAACCAGACCCCAGTCTGCTCTGATTGGTTAGTTGGCTGGCTCTGTTGTTGGTTGGTCAACCAGCTTATTGATGTTCCCCCCCTTAGCATATCACCTACAATGTGTTGGAGCGCTAGCCAATAGAAGCATTAAGTGTTACTTAGTGATGTCACTTCGTTCAGGAAGTAAACAAAGTATTTCAACAATATTGTGCTTCCTGCCATTTGAATATTGCAACTTCAATAAAATGTGGAATAATTGTGGAGCCTAAAAGCCTCTATGCCACACTTTCAAATATGTTAGTATATCCCTGTGAAATATTGAACTGATGTGCAGTATCTTGTCCTCCTGGTTAGATGTCCCAACCCTTTGGACAAAACGAGGAGCATCGTCCATGAAAACAACCAGAAGACTTCCAGCCACTCCCAAGTCCGGAGGTTTGATGTAGAGATGTTTGCCTTCTTAGACCCTCATACCGGCAGTCCCAATGTGGAGGAGGTAAGCTTATCACATCCACGTTTCTAAATATGTAAAAACAAGTGTGTATATATATATATATATATATATATATATATATATCTGAAAACATGTATATTCCATCCATCAGATGTACTTCTTCTGTTGGGTGGAAATCTGCATGGATGATGTCGACTGTGAACAGAAATGCTCCATCGTCTGTGAGTACATTACAATATTTGCTGTTTGTATGTGGAAGGGGTGGAAGTGGGAATACTAATTTGTAAATTGTAGTAAAAATGGTATATTAAAAAATGTAAGAAGAAAAGAAATCCAGAGTTAGAAATACTACTTCAGCAAAAGTAATGAAACATTTGAAAATATACTTCTAATACCAAAATAGAATGACTTGTTATGCATAGAAATGGAAACAAATGTATTTAATTGATACTTTCTGTACTGGTGCTGTGTAATATATATGTTTGTTTGTTTTTGTTAGCATACTTTTGCATATTTCTCATAATTGTATATACTTCTTTCCAGGGACTATAGATATGTAGGTACGTAGATGGATGGATAGGTAGGTAGATGGATGGATAGGTAGGTAGATGGATGGATAGGTAGATAGATAGATGGGTGGGTGGGTAGATGGATGGATAGGTAGGTACGTAGATGGGTGGATAGATAGATGGATAGGTAGATAGATGGATAGGTAGGTGGATGGATGGATAGGTACGTAGATGGTATGGATAGGTAGGTACATAGATAGATGGGTAGGTACGTAGATGGATGGATAGGTAGGTACGTAGATGGGTGGGTAGATAGATGGATAGGTACGTAGATAGAGAAGTACTTTATTGATCCCAATTTGGGAAATGTTTGCTTTACTACAGATGAAAAACGAAATAAAGCTTAAACGCATAAATAAAATATAACTCAGTTAAGGTACAAGTATCTCCAAAGTACAGTATTGAGAAAATGTACTTAGTTATATTACAGCCCTGACATGAGGTGTGTAAATGTGGTAAACGTTATCCTCTGCTCCCACAGCCTCTGAGGGGGAGAGACTGAGGAGAGACGCTGAGTCGGACAGGGTCCAGCTGGTCTCTTTAGGACCGCTGCTGCTGGGTCAGAACAGCACCGAGCCAGAGGAGAGTCTGTGTACAAGACAGAAGAAGAGTAAGTCCTGATCTACACTGAAGTTACCACATCTAAACAGAATACTTAAAGGTCACCTATTATGCAAAATCCACTTCTTCATGTCTCTTCTACATCAACATGAGTCTCCTCTTCTTCATGTCTCTCATAATGATGTTTGTCTTGTGTAACCATTAGCCAATCAGCAACCAAGGTAACCCCCCCCCCCACTTATCACCTGAATCTCCTCCTAGAGCACCATTGAGTTCTTTGTAACCAAATGTCTCTCAGAGGGGCGTGGGGAGGGGCTCCTTATTTTCATCTAAAGTAACAGACAGAGAATCAGCACTTTGGAAACGGGGCTGAAACAGAGGGGATTATGGGTAATGCTGCAAAGATCTGTTTGGTGTTTGGAGCCAAACACTTCAGGGACATGTTCTGTATATATCTGAGCCCTGTAATATATAGATGAAAAACAGTATAATGGGGGACCTTTAATCGTTTCCTCTGTTTCTCAGTGTTTCAGGTGACGTTGTATATTCTCTGTGGTGTCGCAATTGCTCTGATCTTCATCCTGACGTTCACTGTGTGGTCCTGCATCAGAAAGAGGCAGAAGCCAGAAGCAAAGAGTGTCCAAGAACAAGTTGACGGTGAAAAATGTCAATAAAAAAACATTTAATCGTATGTAGTTGGCATTGAGTCGAGTTTTGTGCTTTTAATTGAACGTAATATCTTGAGCTATATTGGCATGGCGGTCATGAATGTTGGTATGAATGTGTGTTTGTTTTCATGCCAATTGGCAATGAGAGGAGTCTATAACAAGAAGGCGCACCACCCGGTTTTAATCCTGTTTCTATTGCGAATTTGCCCTTCTTTAATAAAACTTCAAATTGCCATTTTTATGAAAAGTTGTAAAAGTACAACAACGATTTTCCAAAATTCCCCTCTTTTTAATATCTAACGCTGTAGTTAAGCATATGGCTACTTACTTTTTATAAAATCCAGGCCCAAATATTGTTTTTACTAGATAACAGTTTTATTTATAAAAACGGAATTGGTACTTGGTCCCAATTGAAATACATTAGCCGCTTTCACACCAAGTACTTTGCCGTACTTAATTCCCAGCACTTAGTTCTCCCATGGAACTAAGGCTGCGTTTCACTTCGGTTAAATGGATTCCTTGCGTCGTTTCCCTGCGACTAGTATGGAGAGACGCAAGAGAGGTTTCTCAATACTCTAATTTCCCCTCCTCGACTCCTCGGTCCTCCGGTAGTGACCCGGAAATGGATTTCCGTCATGTTGAAGGACATCTCATTTCTCTAAATGCACATCGAGGACAGAGCATCGAGCAACGAGGAGGCTCTCTGGAGGAGCTCTAATCGATGAGACACTGATGGGTCCTCCGCGGACGCATTTCCGGGAACGGTGGAGGCGTTACGCACGGCCGGACTTATCTCAGCCAATGACAGCTCTGCATGCATCCCCTGGATATTATTTTAGTAACTGCTTGAATGGCGACGCGATGTTTACAGTGAGAACAGCTGTGAGGTCCGTGCAGAAAGCAGAGCAGTGTGTAAAATATATATCACTCAGTATAACAGGCCTACATTACTCTCTGTATTTGTATGCTTTAGTTTAGTAGATATCTACAAACAAAGACTCGATATTTTTCGAAGACCATTTAGTGCTTCACATAATAAAATACACAACGGCTGTAGCCTGATTATGCTTTAGGGGCTGTAGGTGTGTTGTACAGTGCGTAGATACGGCGGAGAGACGGGTCTCAGTTGGTTTGGTGTCCTATGCTTTAATGATATCCACTTAAACACAGACAGTGGCAGAACTTCAGTGTTAGTATTATTAGATCTCAGTGCTGCGTTTGACACTGTTGACCACAACATATTACTCGACCAACTGGGTGGGACTTTCGGAAACAGTTCTAAATTGGTTTGAATCCTACTTAAAGGACAGAAACAACTTTGTTTCTATAGGTAAATACACATCTGAGTTGACAAATATGACATGTGGGGTTCCTCAAGGCTCCATCTTGGGGCCTCTTCTCTTTAACATCTACATGCTACCACTGGCTCAGATAATGAAGAACAACAAAATAAGTTACCATAGCTATGCGGATGACACACCAATTTATGTAACAATTTCACCAGGAGATTATGCTCCAATTCAAACACTGAGTAAGTGCATTGAACAAATCAATGACTGGATGTGTCAGAACTTCCTCCAATTAAACAAAGATAAAACTGAGGTAATGGTTTTTGGAGCCAAGGCAGAACGTATAAAAGTTAGCGCTGAGCTTCAGCCTGCAATGTTCAAAACAACAGATAAAGCCAGAAATCTAGGTGTAGTCATGGACTCTGAGTTTCAACAGTCACATTAAAACAGTTACTAAATCAGCCTACTATCACCTAAAGAATATATCTAGGATTAAAAGACTAATGTCACAGCAGGATTTGGAAACACTTGTCCATGCTTTTATCTTCAGTAGACTGGACTACTGCAATGGTGTCTTCACAGGTCTCACTAAAAAATCTATTAGAAAGCTGCACAGCTTATCGTCTGATCGCAGCTCTGTCCCCGTTATTTTCACAAACACCCCCGCCACACATTTACTGACACAAACATTTGTATCATCTGTTGTAGACCCAAATAAATTAAATCGGAACTCTAATAGCTCCTCCATTATCGCTCCTCCGGCAAAAATAAGGCCATTGGGACGCTCCTCAAGATGGCGCAGACAAATCAACTTCCGGTGAGACCGAGGAGTGAGGAAATGAAAAATAAGAGAAGTGAAACGCAGCCTAAGAGCAGATCGCGTTCACATCCTGAAGGAAGATTAATCAAATGAAGCCGATGACGTCACTTCTGCTTCGGGTTTACTGGCAGGCCGCAAACCACTTCACGGCGTATACTGCCACCCGAAGTCCCCGGACTGGCTTCAGTAGAAGCTGCTGGGACTCCCAGCTGCTTCTACTGAAGCCTTCCGAGTAAATCGCCAGAACGCCGACACCTCATCTCCACCTCTCCCATGTTTTCTTTTGTCTTGCCATAAGTTAGTCTGTCTCCGTTGGTGCGCGGGGCTAATGCTAATAATGCTAATGCCAGCAAATACAATGGCGGCTTCAAAAAATTTTTCCGAGTTTTACTGGGCGTGGTTTGCAATTCACCCAGCCAATCAGAAATTGGAACTTTTTCCTCCCCAGGATAGTACCACCTCTTTAGCAGGCACTGAAAAGGGGGTAAAAGTTCTCATGAACTAAGTTCTCTTTTGGTGTGAACGCAAAATCCCAGGAACTATCGGGAAAAGTACTCCGGTGTGAAAGCGCCCATTATTTCCTAAATGTAATTCTTCTCCTTTGAGGTGCCACTAATTCAATAATGATGAAAATAAGTCAGTTTAATAGTTTATTGACAAAGAAATGCTCCAGGTTATAAAGTAACTAAAACACACTAAAGCAGTGAAACGAGAAATGAAAGGAAGTTGATTTAGTAAGGTTTGAACTTTCGCTGCACCCTCAGGAGAGCTATTTTCTGTTTGTCCTCCTCAAACTTTTTCCTTAGTTCAGCAATATCTGAAAACAAATAAAGAATAAACATAGTTAGCCCCAACAAGGCATTGTATTGTGAAAAGCTTCTTTATCTCTTACAATAGTCGGCAGGTAGAGTATCGTTGTCTACTTACGTTCTTTCTGGGTGTTTCTGTGCTGCCAGGTGTAGAAGTTCATGAGCTCCTTCCTCTTGTTCTTCCTGATCACCGCCTGCAGAGTCTTCTTATTGGCTGCTTCGCTGTGGGGGCGGGACTTCGTTCCTCTGGTGACTTTCACCCAGCCCTCCTCATCCTCCTGTTGCTGCTTGGCCTCCTCCTTCTGCGTCTCCTCTTCCTAAGAGACAGAAAACACATCTTAAAGTCCACATGTTGGATAGATGGGATTGAGACACTATGAGCTGCAGATTCCTCACCTCCTTTTTCCGTTTGTCGTAGCCCTCCATGAAGGAGTCGACTATTTTTTGCAGGTTTTCCGTACGAATGAAAGATTCTGTGTACTGCTGAATCCATTCTGGTGTAAACAAGAGACACAAATGAAAGGAATGAGTCAAGAGGTGGATTTTATTTGTGTTTAAATGTGCTCGATAAACACGGATATTGTACTAGACTTATTATACGCAAACCGCCGTATTAATAAACTGATTAATTACACCTGCAAAGATTGGTTAACCAAGGACTTTGTGTTCAACTAAAGATTTATTTTGACTAATTTGATTGATCCTTGAAGTCCTTGTAAATGCAAAAACCGCTGCTTTCAGCCTCAAAACCAAATGTCCTGCTTTTCTCTGTTTCGATATCAAACTCAACATCTGTGGGTTTTGGAAAGACAGAACAAGACGACCTTAGACAGGCTTTTGGAAACTGGGATTAACATTTTCACTATTTTTGGACATTTTATAGACCAAATAATTAAATCTACATAATAACAGGTTAATAGGTACTGAAAATAAAAGTTAGTTGCCGTTACATTCATCACAGTGAGGCAAAACAAGGTCATTTATACAGCACATTTCAACACAAGGCAAAAATAAAATAAAACATTAAATTAAATGATATTTAAATACAGTAGCACTCACTCTGTGTTCCTGTCTTCACCCGACACTTCTCTGTGCAGACCACCAGAGGGACATTATGAGGGTGTGATTTAGCTGCTGCTATACTGGAGGAGTTTTCAAACACAACGTAGCCCACTTTGAAACCCTGGAAGGAACAAACACAAAACATTTCATTTGAATTCAGCTGATGCTTTTAACCAGTGACTTACAATACATGCAATCAACCATGGAGATAAACTCGGAACAAAACGTATCCAGCTTTCAATGAGACAAACTATTTTAAGTGCGACTGCATTGTCTTCAAAAGAGCCAAATGCTACAAAGCTAAGAGATGTTTTATGTGTTTGTTACGGACTGTTTTCTATCTGCTCAGTCATCTGTCTGAGTGTTTTCAGCGCTGTGTGTGAGATATGTAAATGAGCTGTGCGGTAGCCCTGACGTCATTGGCTGCCCATTTCCTGGTCCGCCTCCTGGGGATTGTGATTGGAGCATGCCGGGCCCGATGCGCTCCAATGGCAGCGCACAGCCGGCGCACACCTGCTGCAGATGACTACAAAGCCTGAGGACAAATACCACTCTGGAGGCTCTGTGATGTGGGACAGACGCCTCTAGCCTCTCGTGTACTTTATTTGTTTGGTTGACGCTTAGTGCTTTTGTGTCCTGTGTTAAAGTCGTACTGTTTAGCAGCGTGTTGAACTAGTGTTCCTGTGTTTAGTTAGGTACTGTGGTACGATTGTGTAAATAGGATCCAGGGACGCTTAGCGGTGAGCGCCCGTCGATTAGCAGCAGCTGTGTTTTTGTGCAGCCTTTTCAGTTACTTGTACCACGTTTAACGTGAGGTTTCGTTTCCCTTTTTGGGTAATACTTATTACGCTGTATAATCTGAAAACTCTCTTTTTGTTGATTGTTAAACAATCCGTATTTGGCACTTTGTTTGTGCCAGGCTGTATGCCTTTATTATTTTGTCACCACTATTTAATTATAATCAGGGGTGCACATCATTTGTTTGCCCTGGCTCTCAAAGCAGCACCTGGAGATGTTGCTTGGTGCTCATCCTTAAAATGAAATAAACTGTAACGTTTGAGTGGGTCTTGACTTTATTTGCCAGACACACGGCACTGAACACACATGCAGAGGTGAACACAAGACAACATTAGCACGAGCAGTAATCCTACAAGCTGTCATCACTGTTCTCCTCACTGTCTTCCTCTGTCAGACATGGTAGCTGATGATGTAGGCCTACTTCTTCCTCTCTGGTTGAGTCTGTGATTAGCTGCTTGCATCCACAAGTCAACAGCTGGGTTTGGGTGGAAGGTCTCTGTTGTCATCTTAGATGTGGATGTAATCAAATAAGTATGTGAACATAACCAATAACCTACCATAGCCAATAAAAAATTAATGTAACTTATTTTATTTATGTTGTTAATTTATATCTTATTTTACCTTAACATTTATTTATGCATTTTTTTTTATCTTTCCAGTTTTAAAGGATATTTTTGGTTACTGTCCTATAGTATACATTGGAATGATTTCAAACCTGTTTATCCCAATAATTATAAAGGAGTGCCTTGGAAATATGTGTTTACATAAATTGTGATCAAAACGTTTGAGACCCACTGAGATAACTTAGACTAAAGTGAACTATCTAAACACTCAGAGTCCTTTACCTCACTGAGCCTCTCAGTCTGACTGGAGACGACTCTCCCTCCACATCATTGTAGAAACATCTTCTTCTTATATCCGTTAGAGCAGCTAGCACCAGATTCTAATAACAACAGTACCGGTGCACCCTCCCTTTCTCCCACGCTCACTCGCACTTTGGCTGTGAGCTGCGGGTGCCAGATAAGCCAACATCCCCCATTTTCATCACTTACAGCGCCCATTGTACAGAGCAAATGAAACGTGTAACCGGGGTGAAAAGGGTGTTACGTTTACTTAATTATGAATGTTGTTACATCAAGGCCGAAAATTAGGATGAGCCCCAACGGTCAAAAATGTTTTTTTCCCTCCCAGAGCTGCCAGCGCAGCGCCTCCCCAGATCTGGCGCCCTAGGCGAACATCTATTACGCCAGTGCTACGTGCCGGCCCTGAGTTCATATGCAACTCGCAAATATCTTTCTCTCTCTCATCTCTTCTCTCTTTTCTCTCTCCTTCTCTCTCTCAATGTTGGTACGCAAATGCGCCTTTTTTCAAATCACCCGGTGCTCTTTTTTTTGGTTATGTGCAGCCCTGATTATAATAAACCCTTGTAACTATTACCAATTCCAACTGGTGTGTGTTGGTCCTCTCCACCCCTAGAGAGGGGCGTAACAGTTATCATTGGCCACAGTGCAGAGGAATGGGAGGGCTTTCCGTGGGCAAACAGAAGATATGTAGTCTTTCTGCTGTCCTGGTATCAATAGAGAGCCTTTAAGAGAACTTTATATATACAGTCTATGGCACATGTGTTTCAGCCACATAACTACCGTATATGATAGTAGATGTTTTCTCATTAGAGCAGAAAGAGCTGCTGACCTGTTTGGCAGCTGGTCTGAAGAACTTGGATATCTTGGGTCCAGAGTCCTGAGCTGATGAACCCGGATGGTCCATCAGCTCCACGGACTGAACAGAACCGAACTGAGAGAACATCTGTTTGGCAACATCCTGAAACACAGACAGTAGCATCGCAAGAAAGACTTTATTTAAAGGATAATACATTTTCATATTAAGAAATCATCTAAAAGCAGAGAGTGGTGTAAAGTAAGTACATTTACTCCACTACAAGTCAGTATTGAGTTAAATATTGTACTTTTACTACACTAAATGTATTTAATACCTTAAGTCACTTTGCAGATTTGGACTAATAATAGTATAAAACACAGTTATCACTTAGTAAGAGTTGTTACACCTGGAGAAAATTGACAAACTAAACAGCATTGAATCGAATAATACAAATTAGTTCAACCTATATCAGCTTTGATAACACTTTAATGATCAATAATTAGATATTAGACATATGTGTTATTCTGAAATGGACCAATCTGCACAATGACTACTTTTACTTTTGGTACTTTAAGTATATTTTGATGCTAATACTTTTCTACTTTTACTTGAGTAACATTTTGAATGCAGGACTTTTACTGTAACATAGTATCCCTACACTCTGGTACTTCTGGTGTTTCTATAATACCTCTGAGCAGTATGGAGGGATGTTGAGCACAAACAGCGTCCGGTCCATCGGTCTGTGTGAGCTCCGGTCTGACCGGACTTTGTGCTCCTTCACGTACAGCTTGTGTTGAGCAACACTGTCTGAATTGAACTGTACAGGCAGCACTGAGAAGAGACACAGGAAAGTTAAATTAAAGCCAACACAATTAGACAGTAACTCTGTATACAGCAAACAGACGAACATGTAATACACACTCAAATCATGTAAAACGGCAAGAACACTTCGAGTCAGAGATGTGATCACTATTTTAGGGGAAATCTGATAATAATATAATGAATTGTGATGATAAATACCTGTAAATCCTCCAGGAATAACACAAGCCTGGTTACTAGCATGTTTCTTCTTGGACGGCGCCATTTTGGAATGACCTCTCACACCGGAAGTAGAATTAAAACGAAGTGCGTAGCGAAAATATTTTTTTAAATAATAAAATAAATACTTCTAATGAATAAAAGCATCAACCACTTCTTATTAAAACATTTTAAATCAATAAAAAAATATTTGGCATATGCACAAGTGATCTATTCAAGATTTTAAAAATAAAGGTAATTCAGATGCAATAAATATGTATATATAAGTGTTATTACTGGTAGATTATTTTTACATGAAAATGCCAAACCAAATACAACTGTATTACCATTTCAGGGGCAATCATAAATATGTTACCAAAAATAGGAAATGATCTGCTGCTGAAACTATAGTAACTACAGAAAAGCAAATTTACGGAAACTTCAAGTAGCTTATATGATGCCATGAGAATATTGCTGAAGAGACCCAGGGGCGGACTGGTATGGCAAGCCATTTGAGTATTTATTCCATATCCTTGATATCACACGGCAGCTGCCTACACTAGTTGGCTCTTTGATTTCACTTGTTAGATGGTCAAACTAGTTTGGCACTCTGCTTTAGTTGAATAAAACATTACACTCACTCTTTTTCAGCAACTAGTGGCACTTTTGTCCGACTAGTTACCACATAAGCCTTACTAGTGACGCCAGGAGCAGCACTTGTCCCACAGTCCCAACTTGTAAGCTTTTTGATGAACTAGTGACCCTCTGACCGTACTAGTGACGCTAAAAGTCAACTAGTGCGCTGCAAAAGCTCTGACATGTTGTTACAAAAAAGAAGCATAACTAGTTAACTAGTGGCATACATTTGTCTGCACTAGTTAACTAGTAGCACCCAGAATCACTCACTAGTTAACTAGTAAAGGCAAAAGGTTCACTAGTTAACTAGTTGACACCTCTTTTGACCTTACTAGTTAACTAGTGGGGCTCAAAACGTCTACACGTTAACTAGTGAACCCTTTGCCCTTTACTAGTTAACTAGTGAGATACATTTAAATTGAACTAGTGAACTAGTGAGGCTTAAAATGTTCACTAGTAGTACTAGTGGATCCCAAATGTGCACTAGTCACAATAGTTGCACAGAATGCTAATGAGGAGGAGGGGAAAGAATGCATCAAGGTCTCCTATTGGCCCTAAGCTATAGAGCGACACCCAGCCCAAATAGTTTTTAAGAGCTTAAATACACTGTGTTTTAAAATACAGTCATATGACCATATTTACAGAAATATAAAACAACAGTATTTTTGTAATTATGATCATATGACTTTATATCAAATTAGGTAAGAACATTGAAGACTTTCTTAACATTAGAAAGTTGCCTTAGGACTGCAGAGAGGAATATAGATCCTCTTTAAAACATTTTATTAAGCTGCAATTTGAAAGGTGCTTGGATTCGAATGGCATTTGTCAAGCAAGAGCTTGCAAAGAATATCATACGTTTATTATACGGTTTCATGCCGATTTACAGAAGCACGTTGCCCATAAACTACATGTCCCACAATGCATCTCGTTTTGTGACATGCGCACTAAAGAGAATTGCAATTATTTGCCCTGGATTTCTGCTTTCAGACGTAATTAATTATGAAGTTATTAGAGTTGGGTGTAACGCGTTACAAAGTAATTATTATTGGATAGGGTAATTATTATCCTATCCAATAATAATCCAATTCAGAGAAAATAATGTCATATAATACATTATTTTATATATTATATTAAATATTTATATATGTATATTTAATTTATATAGTCTTAAAAGTTACAACCGGCCCTTTGAGTGCAACTATGATGCTAATGTGGCCCGCGATGAAATTGAGTTTGACACCCCTGGTCTAGTGCAAGTGAAATGTTTGTGGCTGCAGGAGTCAATACTCTACAAGCTGTTTTAAGAAATCTCATGCATAAATGTATTTGCCGGCTTAATTACTCTGATAATGAAATCCTCTTGGCCTTATCAAACATAAGGTTTAGTACTACACGCTACCAATCGCAGCTGTGGAGACATTGGTATAGTTGTCTCTTTGTAGGACACCGATTTAAATTATTCTTAAACTATGATTTTTTTTAATGCTGTGTATGTCATTTATTATGTCATTTATTATATGTAATGTCTTGTATCTGGACCCGAGTCTGTAATAAAGTTTTGATTGATATATCACATTTGTTTTTAAAGATGAAGGATTTTATTTATGAAATGTTGAGCACATCAGTACAGTCCAGTTTCCAGTTTCCCCTCATAACTAAAAACGGTAATATTAAAGGTCACCTATCATGCTATTTTTAGGCAATAGCATAGGTCTCATTTTCGTGGCTATTTAATTTTATATGGTAATATTAAAGTTGATGTATTATATTTTTTTTAACTACAAATATAAATTGAACAGCTATGGTTAGTTTATAGAATCGAGAAATTCAAATAAACTAAAAGATAGTAGGAAAGAATAAATGCGGTTAATCAATAAACCCTTCATCCTTCATCACATGGCAGGAAAGACTCAGACAGCAATCTACAAAGCTAGATATTTAATGCTGACATTTCACAGACAGATCTGACCGCTCCAGACTTACATACCAAGAAAGCAACAGAAAGTAATTTACAATCTTTGAACAAAAATCTTGTGTAATGTATACTAGGAAGAATTATACGCATACTGCTTTCTTTACTGGACAACCAAGTAAAACCAATCACAAACGCAGCACACAGGAATCTCGATGCTACAAAGACGGTAAATAAAAAATAAAACAAAACACAATAGGACTGTTTGAAAACTGGTTCACGGAAAACCTGTCGTTTTATGAACATCTGTGATTAACCCACATTGAATGTCTGCTTCATTTTCTGTTCAGAAAAGGTACAGACAAACCTGAACGCAACCGTGTGGACGAGCCTTACACAAAATGTATCCCTAATTTAGTATTCAAAAAAACTTATCATAATGGGCTGGTATTGCATTGACAGAAAAAAAGTCCCAATATAATAATGATTTGGCTTCCCCCAAGACATTGGATTAAACAACACATCACACTTTCCTTCCACTAATCAAGAACAAATCTCATCATGTTGTGCATCCACAAAATGTCCCGTCTGGAGAAGTCACTTTATCAAATGTGTAAAAACCTGTTTCATGAGTAGAATGTGGCCGTTTGTACGAGAACACTGAGAAAGCAGTAATGTGTGAATGAACAGACACTGGATCTATATCTTGATGCGGAAGGCGGTGGCCTGTGCGCTGGGGCTCTCGCTGGAGGAGCTGGACTGAGAGGTGGACTTGAACAGAGCTTTGAGGATCGTCTGAGGATCCACTTCGGGGGTCGGCTGAGAGGAGGCTCGCTGTCCCGCGGTGCGAGACATGAGGGAGGGTGGGAGGCCGTCTTTCTTTGTGCCGCTGCTGCTGGCGCCCGGGGTGTCACTGAGCCTCCTGGAAGACATAAATATATATATAACACATACACAGGGTTCCTGCCGGTTTCACCAACTCAAATGTAAGACTCAAGACCTTTTTAAGAAGAAATACGTCCAATAATTACTTACAAAGTAAATGTATTCATGTTCAACATAAGAACAATGCCTGAACATAGTAGTCACTGAACTGTGTTAGCCTGTTAGACAAAAAGAGTGTGTGTGTGTGTGTGTGTGTGACAAGAGCTATAGTCAGAGTTCTGCTGCCTTCATGCTGTTGTATGATTGGTGTTTAGCTACGGTATTTTAGCGTCCACAGCACCTCTGCTTTTAGGGTTGACGTAGACCCAAACATCGCCCGGAGGTCCCCCGATGTTGTTGCGGGAGCTGCTACATTAGCTAACGCTACATTAGCAAAACAAACGCTAATTTTCTCTGCAAAAAGTGCAGCGGGCTACACACACGTTCCCCATCACTGGTTTCAACCAAGCACTAAATTCGATGTTTCCGGTTGTCAGTTCAACCGTACCAAATACGGTTGAACTGACACTTCCCCATATTTATTTGTAAGTAGATTAGATCAGTGGTTCTCAACTGGTCAGGCCTCGGGACCCACTTTTTACTTGGTCAATACATCGCGACCCAACATTTTGAAGCACTCAAATCTATTCAACAAAAAATCGTGCTGTAATGTATACGCTTTTCGGCATACAATATTAATAAAAGTGAAGTACAGTGCATATATCCCTTCACAGAACTAAAGTATGCTTTTATAAAAGGTTTCATGAGATGATGGAATCAAAGCTGAACTATATAAAAAGGCACACATGCTGAAAACCCAACCCCAGAAGGGGCGTCTGGGAGGATTCTCCCCCAGGAGATTTTTTGAAATACTAACATAAACTATGCATTCTGGTACACTGAGAAGAAAATAAATAAATCTATTACTAGCTGCCCGACATATTAATAATATTTTATGCCATTGTTTGTTTTTCACTTTGTTCTGACATCTTGCTGCGAGAAGAGTAAAGAGGAGATAGTCTGTGTGACTTACTTTAAATTGTGGGTAAGGGTAGATAGCTCCCATTGTTCTGTGACCTGTCAGTCATCAGACCGGGGGTCATATTTCATTATGTGTTGATTTCTATCTGAAGTTGTAACCATGGATGTATAAAGAAGAGTTCTACCGCTAAGTTATTCACCGTGGGGACTTCCGGCAACAATCTTGATTCTGATTGGCCAAAAGACTCGAAAAAACATCAGCAAAGATATTTTATTGAGAAGATGATCACTATGTGACAGAAGTTTTCAAAACTGTTTATGGTTTCCGGTACTTCCAGTCCAACGCTGACTGCATGCACAGCGTTAGAAAATCGGGCCTTCAAAATAAAAGTTTGACTTTTTCCCCCCCAAAAAAAACAAAATTCCAATTTTTTTTTTTTTCTTCACTCACACATCCGCGACCCACTCGAAACGGGTCCGCGACCCACTTTTGGGTCGCGACCCACCAGTTGAGAACCACTGGATTAGAAGATACCTAATTTCTGACTGCCGCTAGCTGAAGCTTGGTTGCTAGGTTACTAACTGGGTGTTCTCCGATAAGGTTACTTTGCAGCCCGGACATTTCCCCCAAAACACATTTAGACGCGATCGCAACACAGAAGCACCTTTCAAATCTTTTTAAGGCCTTCGATTCTGATGATCACATGTAAGACTTTTTAAGACCCCGCGGGGACCCTGCATATAGTGTTTCTGTCAGCTGGTTATTAAACTGGTATGAGGTGGTACAGGCCTACAAATGTTATGCTCCTAATGTCTTTCATTTTAGTAAAGCACTTTGAATTGCCTTGTGTTGACAGTGCTGTATAAATAAACTTGCCTACATGTATGTTGATTTAGCCTTTCATAGTGTTTATTTGTCAGATCGTGTACAGATTGTTATCTTTCACGGTCAACTTGTATAGATTTTCTTTTTAGTTCTGTTTTATTTTCTCTTGTTTCTACTCTTATTTTCGCAGTTTGTGATCAATAAAGTATATCTTACACGTTTTTATTCTGTTCAAATGTAGATGACAATATGTAGGCTAAGAGCTAAGTGATTTCTTTGCCTAGTATTTATATGTTTTTAGTGTTATGCAGGAGTGTAGTGACAGGACAGGATCTATTTGAAAGCCTACTTTTTAATAACACATACATGCCTTCATATCAGTTGTTTTAAGCTCATACGGTTTGATTCATTTCTCTCATTTGTCCGGGATATTGAAATGTCCCGGATACGTTGCCCGGCAACAACATCAACTTTGTTAAAAAAAAAAAGCAGTGACAGTTGCAATGCAAAGAGCCTTACATTCTTACACTGTAGCCAATGCGTTCACATCTCCCTGAAGCTAAAAGTGATTACATTATTTACTTTAATCAAACCGTATTGGGAGTGGCCACATTGGAAACAGAATGACCACTGATTAGACTGAATAACCTAAATACAAAATGTGGTCCGAGTAATTGCCTCATCACAGGCGGCTCAATGTACAACAAGTATTTGCAAATTAAGTAGAAGCAATGTCACTTTTCTTGATAATTAAAATATACGAGTGGTTTAGATTGAGTTAAGATCGAGTGCAGAGGAAACAGAGTATGTGAAGTAAGTACAGATCAATGTGAAATGAACAAATGAAGCCTGGTGGGCTCACTTACAATAGAATGGGCTGATCAGAAGTGATGACATTGCCCTGAATATGGAGGTTACACTTCATGGGTTGACCTGAGGGAGGACAAGAAGACAACATGTTCAAACTCTATAAAGCTTGATAATGGCAGTCCTTTTTAAGACCACTTTGAATAGAATTTAAGACCTATTTCAGGGCAAGAAAGTATGAAGGAAAATTGCTAGGAAAGAACTAGCACTAGCTAACGCTACAGTAGCAAAACAAACGCTCATTTTCTCTGCAAAAGGTGCAGCGGGCTTAAAACATGTTCCCCATCACTGGTTTCAACCAAGCACTAAATTCGATGTTTTCCAACCAAATACGGTTGAACTTAAAATTCCCCATATTTATTTGTAAGTAGATACGAAGATACCTAATTTCTGACTGCCGCTAGCTGAAGCTTGGTTGCTAGGTTACTAGTTGGGTGTTCTCCGATAAGGGGCCGGGGGAAACAAAGTTAGTGATTACTGGTTCCATGTTGATTTATTTCAATACAGATTGTTTGGGGGGAACTGAAAGGCTCTTACCGTACTGGTTACTTCGCAGCCTGGACATTTCCCCCAAAACACATTTAGACACGATCGCAACACAGAAGCACCTTTCAAATCCCATCATTTTTAGGACCGTCTAAATCATATTTAAGACTTTTCTTATTTTTTTTTATCATATTTAAGACCTTTTTAAGGCCTTCAAATGATTATCAAATGTAAGACTTTTTAAGACCCCGCGGGAACCCTGTAAGTAGGTCAAACTTGGAAAATGAAGTCCTAAATCAGAAAACTCCACCCTTTAGTGATTGACAGAAGCCAGTGAAAACCAAGAGAGCCATTTAAAGTGCATCCTCGCTACTGGCACTCACCGTCCAGGCAGCGGTTGTTGTACTTCCTGTATGCGCTAACGGCATCATCTTTACGGACAAACACAACCTCGGCGACGCCCACCTTCGCCAGCCGTGCTCGCTTCAAAGCCCCACACACACAGAACAGTTCCTGAGGACGACCGGGTGAAAACAAACACACTTTAAAAGAGTGATCAAAGCACTACAGCGCTTTACTCAATAGCAAATGTGCCAAAAAGTGATTGGCAGTCACTGAGATGAACTCACCACTATGTCTTCCTCAGTGACGCGGGGGTGCAGGTTGTTCACCGTAATTTTGGTCCCTTCCAGAGGACTGAAACTAGGCTGGAAAAAATATAACATCTCATTATCAAGCACAAAAAAGGCAGACATCAATTCATCTGAGCAAGCACTGTGGTAAGGTTGGAGTCATGTTTGCCATCATTACAGCTACAGCTTTTAACGTCTTGCCAAATGCAGATTACACTGAATATTACCTTTAGCTGCGGTCAATCTACAAAAGATAGGCACGTTTATTTATATAGCACTTTTCAACACAAGGCAATTCAAAGTGAGACAGTAAGAGCATAAAACCCATTAGAAACATTAAAAGTTACAGTGCGGTGTAAGATGTGAATAGTTCAAATAAAAGCAGAGGCAAAAAGAAAAGCCTTCAGCCTGGAGTAGTCAGAGTTGCAGCGGACCTGCAGGTTTCTGGGAGTTTGTTCCAGTATCCCTCACATAAAGGCATGGTGTCCATACTGGTAAATGCTTACCTGTGGGGGGGCGGGAGCAGGGGGGCTGGTTACTGCTGAGCTCTGCTGCAGAGTCCTGGAGACGGGCTTTAGGGCTGCAGCTGAGGGCCGCCCGGCAGACATGCTGGGGTTCGGTCGGGTGGGGGCCACGGGGGCAGGAGGGCGGGAGGGGGCCGTGTACGAATCATTTTGAACCACCTTGGTGATCGGACCTGACATGGAGAATGTGGAGCCCATTGTTCCAGGCTGTGTGAAGGAGAGGAAGTTCATTTCAAGCAGGAGACACACACTCATGTAGCAAAAACACAATCCTTCATTTGGTCAGTGTGCTGATTCAGACCGAGTGCAGCTCTTACCCGTGACTTGAGCATATGATTAGCTGTAGCCATCTTTACTTGTTTATTGTGGGGGCCATCGTGCTCATCTGAGAGAGGCTGTGGGAGACAACAAACATTTGAATACCATGTTTACCAATCTTAGTCACGACTCTCTTTCAGAAAAATATCTTTCTTAAAACATGCCAAAAAAATCACTACCTGTGTATTTGACCGTATTCCACTTGACAGTCCGACTCCCATTGGACGTTGCTGTAAATAAAAGGCATCAAATATTAGAACACAGCATGTCAGTGTGCTTCTACACTTCATCAAGTCTATGCAAGCTGTCTCACTTGCATGTATATTCTAGACACAATAGGCCTATATCACTTCGTTTGGTGTCATAAACAGCTTACTTTTAAATACACATTTCCTATCAGATTACACTAGCCCATTGAAACAATCCACAGAAAGACGAGATAGAAAGAGCCGTTTGATTCTAAGAAGAGAGTCACTTACCTGGATGGTCTTGGTTATTTTGAGGGGGTGTTCAAAATCTGCCTGTGTCGGTGTCCCTCCAATGTTCCTCTTGAGGCTCAGTCTATCCCGAGCATCCATCACTCTCTTACTAGTGCTCAGCTGTGGCGACGCGCTGCCCCTCAAACCAAGTCCTTGTGCAGTCGGGTTAAACTGCCTCGAGTTCAGACCGGCCAGATTATAGTTGCTTTGTATCTGCATCTGTGGCACAAATGTCTGGCCCTGCAGATGTTGTGTTACTGCCATCTTTGGCATTGTCTGTGCAGGGACAGCGAACAGATTTGGCCCCTGTTTGCGTGAGTTGATCATCTGCCGAGCATCCTGCACCCCCCCTCCTCCTCCTGCTCCTCCCCTGCCACGGATTTTAAAGCGAGCATCCTTCTGAACCAGCTTCTCCCTGGCATCTTTCACTTGAAATCCTGAGGGATCAAATGTTGAAAATTAGGAGCGAAAGGTGTATAAATCCTCTAAACTTGATTTGTTTTTTTACTCAATATAAAAAGGCATGTGATTTCAGCCAATGATGCCATTACCTGCTCCTGGTCCAAGCCGCTGTCGGACATCATTAGCCCCAATCTTCTGGCGAGCATCAAAGCTTTTGCCAACCGCTCCTGCACCTCTTCCAAACATTGGTCTGACACACAGAAACACAAGAGTTTATTTAACTTAATCAATGTTCAAGCAAAACCCACCAGGATTCTGAAGACAGGGCTTTATTCAACATTTTAAAGTTCATGAAAACTCACGTGAAAAGTTCAATATTTTGAAAGTAACGCTTAAATTAGAAGAGTTTTCATTTGTATTTGAATGCTGAAACAATGTGTTTTGTCGCCCAGGAAAGGGAAAACCCATTTAAGAGCAGTCATATCGGGCCCTGCTATTTGCACAAACAATTTGAGTATATATATATTCCTCTGTACTTTCTCACACAATAGTGGAGGAAGGACAGTGTGTATACGTTTTAAACAATTGTCTAAACAAGCCACCACCCAAGATTAACCTAGTGATTGTACCTAGAGTAAAAGCTAGCTTGATTCATATTAGCTTGCAAGCTAGCTACACCTGGCGAATGAAGCTACAACGACAAGCTAACTCGTCACAAGAGTTTGTGTTGGTGCGACTTAAATACGTTTTATAGGATATTCCTGAATTTACCCATATTCAGAGGTGGGACAAGTACTCCTATCTTGAGTACAATTAGAAATACCAGCGTGTATGAATACTCTGTTTCAAGTGAAAGTCCTGCATGCAAAATGTTACTCAATTAAAAGTAGAAAGGTATTGGCATCAAATATATACTTAAAAGTAAAAGTACTTATTATACAAATTGGCCCATTTCATAATAATATATATATTATGTTTTATCAAAAATGGTAACGGTGCAGCTAATTTATATTACTTTGTATGCTGCAAATGTACGTAGTTACTTAACACCTCCGCTCATATTTTATACATTTATCAGTGAATGCTTCGGCGAAAAAGGCCTAAATCAAAAATATACATCGTAGCCAAGCTAGCCTTTAGCTTACTGTTAGCTTGCGGTATTTTACCAACAATAAAAGCTCTCAATTCACGTTATTGCTTAAGGAATGTTACTACAAGCTTCCTTGTCCTTGATAAACAAATATTTATCAGCTCGTGGATGTGTTTTCTTACCGTTTCGCTGGTGCCTTAAGGTTAATACCGCGCCGTCGTATAACTTCATCCAGGGAGACGTCTGCCATTTTCTAACACAGCCTCACTGCGCATGCGTATAGGATACGATTTTTGCTGGCGCTACGGTAAACGATTTGGGCCAGAATGCGAACACGGTTTTCGAACCTCACTTTAGTTGTATTGTATTTAAAATAATAATTTACTGATCATGTATTCAGTTATAACTGTTACATGTAAATTGATTGGAAGAGCATTCAGATTTCACAGCAAAACCACTGCCCGTGTGATATAAGAATATTCTGCGATTGATTGCTCTTGACTAACAGCAAATGAGATAATGGTTTCACTACCCATGAGCCTTTGCGCGATATTGTCACAAAAAATGTGGATTGTTATGTGCAATAAATATACTTCACTGTCTTTAAAACATGTAATGAACACATTCAATTCACACACATTACTAACACACACAATGAGCTGTTGGTGGAAGTGAAAATAATATGTTGCCAATGAGCAATGGTTGACACCGTGATCCAGAACACCCGGGCATTGTGTTTAGTCCCGTCTTCGACGTTTGACTATTTATGCCTTAAACTGATGAGTAAGGAAAATAACGACGCGGGGTGACGCCCGTGTCCTCGTAAACATAACGAGAAGAATTTTTGAAGGGGTAAAGGTCTGCTTACTGAGGTGACTCGCCTACTTTGTGAGATGCCTCGTAGGTCTAGGACCTTCCCCGTCTCCTAAACTGTAAAAAGTAAACAACAACAATCTACAGGAACCGTGTTATGTGTTCAGCGGATTGTGCGTATGTGTTCGGATCAGGGGGACACAGATTCAAACCCCACTGCAGTCAGCATGTCGTTGTGTCCCTGAGACACTTCACCCCAAATTGCTCCTGTGGCAATTGCCCACAGTATTGAGTATGTAAATCGCTTTGGATAAAAGCGTCTAACAAGTATCATGTAATGTACAGGACATTTGAGACCTTATCTTAAGATGTTTTTCACACTAACTTACCTAAATGTGACATATAACATTATTACATACTAGAAACAGGTAACAGTATGTATGGGAGTAGCCCCTGTAATACACCAATGGGAAAACAACAACATAAAATACCACTTAGTTGATCCACGATAACAGCACCACGATGCAGGGTAGCCTTCGCAACTTTTTTTTTAAAGAAACAAAGTGTTGAATACTTGAAATTACATTGCTTTTGCCAGATGGTTTTATAATGGTACCTGAATATGTTCTACTAGGTTTCACAGACATAACCCTAAAATAGGCTAATTTCGTTGTAATAGTTTAGTTAGTTTTGTTTTATCAGATAATACAATCGCTTATATGACCTTATAAGTGATTGTACTGCTCCTCCTATGGGTTAAATGCAGACAACACATTTCACTGTTTGTGCTGTCTATGTATTTTAAGTAAGAAACAGATGGTACAAACAAATAAACAGTCCCTTTATTCTTAGTACTGCCCTCTTGCATAAGGTAAACTACCATTAAAACATGTTCTGTATAGTGTCAGGACTGCAAAATATGGAAAACTAAAAATACTTATGTGTATAAGTTATATGTGTAGTTTAGATACAGATTTTCTCCTGGAATTACATCTGCATATTGCTTCGTTTTTTATATCACATTTGCTGTATTGTAAACAACAAACAAAAAAATATATTAGAAAAAAAAGCATGGCAAAAGAAACAAAAAACTCCATGTCCCATGATGCAGCGGGCAGCTCTAACCTGCTGCGCGGTGTTTCTCTTCAGTTGATTATCACCGACCGCTGCCTCTCGTCGCTGCCTCTCGGATCCGTTAGAGGAGAAATGGCTGCAGCACTGTCCCGTGCCCTGAAATTACCCGGTAAGATGCTCTGTGTGTATTCTAAATGACCAGAAACACATTTAAAAACAGACATTAGCGAAACATTAGCGAAACATGTCTCAGTCAGGAGGACTGGGTGTTTATGTCTTGCTACTCTGCTCCAAAAACATTGATTCATTTAAAGCACAGATGTGTCTGCACTGCACGCATTTTTAATGAAATAAGCCCAGATGAATGCACATGTTTTCGCACATGATGTCATTCAAGATGTGTGTGTTGACATCTCTCATTCAAACCGTCACTGCTGGGTTCTGCCCATAGGTTCTGACTCTTAGCCTAGCTGCTAGCTGATGTTGACCTAAACACACCGAGCTGCTGCTGGAGGGCTAAACACGCAATGAATGCTAACAAACACTACACGTGACATCATGAAGGAACCCGTTAGTGTATAATACTAACACGAGGAGGTCGCGAGTAGTGATGTGAATTAGTGTATTTATAGTGGTATTTTTTGTAGTATTTTTCCAAATTATTATTGGTACTGGCTGCTTTTTCACTCTTTTTTATTATGGTGCTGCGTTTTATTTTAAACATGGGAGTGTACTTTTGTGTAATACTTTGTTACTTCAATGTTATTTACCAAAATAAGGTAAACATTATAAGATGTATAAGAAGCCTAGTTGTAGTAGTGAATTGTTTTTAGTGTCCTATATAACGTCCTTTCAGGTTTTCAAATGACACATTTCTAGTTTAAGTTCCTATGTTTTTATATACATATTTTTATTTTATTCTAAAAGGTAGAATCTGTCACAAATCACAATTTCCCCGCTGGATAAGTAAAGTATTTGGATTGTAATTCTGATAAGCCAAAACATATTAAGATATAAATAAAATACTCTTTTTAATTCTGTTCAATATTGAATAGAATTCCTCCACTCATCTTATTTTAATCTTTTAGCTGCACTGTCCCTTTTGCTATAAATGTCCCCACTGTAGGACAAATGAGACAAAAATGACATGTGAAAAACATTAAGTTTATATATATATAACTAGTGATGTGAATTAGCTCAGGGTTTACATAGTGGTATTTTAAGAGACCACTGCAGCATTATCAGTTTCTCTGGTTTTACTATTTATAGGTATGTGTTTGAGTAAAATGAACATTTAAAAACAAAGAATTCTATAAACAACTGGTTGACACCGTGACCCAGAAGACCCGGGCCTTGTCTTTAGTCCCGTCTTTGACCAGGTACTACTTATGCCTTAAACTGATGAGTAAGGAAAATAACGACGCGGGGTGACGCCCGTGTCCTCGTAAACATAACGAGAAGTATTTTTGAAGGGGAAAAGGTCTGCTTACTGAGGTGACTCGCCTACTTTGTGAGATGCCTCGTAGGTCTAGGACCTTCCCCGTCTCCTAAACTGTAAAAAGTAAACAACAACAATCTACAGGAAACTTGAGACCCCCACATAAAATGTGTATGCCAGATTTGTTTTTCACACTAACTTACCTAAATGTGACATATATGATTATAACATGGATGCAGGTAACAGTATGTATGGGAGTAGCCCCTGTAATACACCTATGGGAAAACAACAACATAAAGTACCACCTAGTTGATCCACGATAACAGCACCACGATGCAGGGTAGCCTTCACAACTTTTTTTTTTATTCACCTACTTTGTGAGAGTAGGACCTTCCCCGATCCCTAAAATATGAACAAATCGAACAATTTTAATTTCAAGGGAAGTAAAATGGTATTTCTAGTGTAAATGTTTGAGTACCAAGGGGAAGTACTTTGGAAAAATGCGGAATTGGACACTAAGACCTTACCTACAGAGGAGGAAAACTATTAGTAGCCACAGTTAAGGGATCACAACCTATTCTTAAGTGTTTTTAAGATCGCCCTCAGCATCCTCTGTAAGAGGACTCATCTCTAATGCATCAGTATATGGATTAATGGGATCTATTATTGAGACCATATTTGTGTATCAACATTATTTTTGTATTACTTTTTTACGCTGCTATGGACAATCTTGCACTAATGTATATTCCCAAAGATATTGAAGTGACTGTTATTTTGTATATATTGATTGTTGTGTTTTTATCTTAAAGGTGGGGTAGGTAAGTTTGAGAAACCGGCTCGAGATACACTTGTTGTTATTTTCCATGGAATGCTCTTAACATCCCGATAGCAATGAATATCTGAAGTGCTTTGACAAAAAATCCATTAAAAAAAATCATCTATGGAAGCCGTAGTCTGTAAAAAGCACGACCAATCATCTGAGCCGGCCCGGCTAAAGTAACTGGATGGTCTACCTGCCTGTCAGCCTTCCATCGGGGCACAAACTTATCTCGTGCCCTCATTGGTCATGTGCGCGTTCCTGTGTGTTGGAGGAGGGGCTCTGTGAGGAAGTGGCACGTTTTCTCCGGCTGTGTATTTTCAAATTCTAGCGCACTCGAGCCGGTTTCTCCAACATTACCTACCCCACCTTTAATTTGTGCATATGTATAAATGTGTCTGTTGATATAGGATATACATATTTTATACATATTTGTATTTGGGATTGTGGGAAACGGTATTTCGATCTCTCTGTATGTGCACACAAACTGAAAGACTGACAATAAAGTTGACGTTGACTCTGACGTGTCTGTGCAGGGAAGAAGGGCTCTGAGCTGGGGGAGTACGACCCTCTGACCCAGGCCGACAGCGAGGACGAGAGCGAGGAGGATGACCTCGTCCTCAACTACCCCCGAAACGGGCTGGGCAGGGACGGCTGCCTCGGCTCGGGACCCTCCAAGCTGCGGGGGGGCCGATCTGGAAGACTGGTGGGGGCCGAAGATGAGGCTCAAGAAGACGAAGAGGAGGAGGAAGAGGAGTACGACGACGACGAGTGGAGAGAACGACTGCCCAGCAAATCCAGGCCGGACAGAGAGGAAATGAAAGGCATGCAGTACTGGAGCCACAGAGACCCAGGGAGGGACAGGTCGGGGGAGGACAGAGGGGGGCCCGGGACGTTAGGGGGGGCTGGGACTGGAGTTCATAGTACTGAGGCGGAGGAGAAGAGGATGAGGATGAAGACTGCTATCCGAAGTGCGTTCTTCCTGGTGCCCTTGGTCTGCGCGGCGCTGCTCGTGCTGCTCTGTGCATTCCTGATCCCCTGTAGGAAGGGAGATCTGGGGAAGAGGCCGACGTGGGAGAGAGCGCTGGGAGACGCCGGAGGTAAAGATGATAGTCAGCCATGTTTTATTGCCTAAATCAGGGGTGTCCAAACTACGGCTCTCAGCAAATTCAAAAAGTATAATGGAGTATGGCCCTCTTGTCTTGTCTCTTACATGAAACTAGTAATCATGTTCTAATAAGCCCACTTTTCAAATTCAGTCAATTCAAGTTTTCTAACAAATCTAAGTTGATAAGAAAACAGCCCATAACTTATTTTCAAGCTTGAAATAAACCCTTCCTATTTCCTCTTTGTTAACCAACCTGCTGCTTCTGTTTTAAGGAATGAGCTGCTCACAAAATAATTGAAATCCTCTGGAGAGCAGGGATTTAGGCTGATTAAGCATCATTACCTACATTTGATTGATTTTGTTAACTTATAACTAAGGATGCTCCGATCGCCAATTTTGGGGCCGATGGCCGGAATCAGTATCGGCCGATACCGATCGAGTGGGCATCAGAAGTGCTGTGCTCCACATGTACCAGCCATTGTTAACCAATCAGAAGTGGCCCATGATAGAAGGTGATAGACAGATTGATCCAATCACCTGTCAAGTATCTTTGAAAGTGCCTGCCCTTTTCCAAATGGCTTCCAATGGAGCTTTAGGTGGTCAGGTTAGGAATGCTCCATCACATGTTTTACATCTATTGCAAGGTGAATCTTAAACTGAAGCTTGACTTTAAAGCCCATGTGTCAAACTCACGGCCCGGGGGCCAAATCAGGCCCTTGGTGGATTTCATTTCGGCCCGCAGGATAATTTCTAATTCCTATTAGATCTGGCCCGCCGGTATATTGCACGCACACCTTCACTCCATCCTGAGGGTCTCCTCAGCTCAGAGCCTGAGCCCAAACATTGATGACCATGCCCCCAAGATTACTATGGGGATCTTCCATTTAAAGTGATGTGTAAAACTCAGTTAATGGGGCTCATTCACTGGCGCTTCCACAAACAACAACCAACACAATTATTACATTCAAATGAAGTACATTATTCAAGTTTACATTAACTTTGGATAATAACACGGCAGAAATTAGCGGAAGCGCTCTCTTTTCCTCTCTCCCCCTCTCTCCTGACAGCCAGTCAGTATCTCATGCAGCTCACTGATCCAGTGACAGACCGACAGTGAAGAATAAATATATCAGGGTTCTTACGGTCATTAAAAACCTGGAAAAGTCATGGAAATGTAACTAAAGTTGCATTAAATATAATTTATATTTTATCTAATCGCCGACATAGTAATACTATAATGATAATAAATACTGTATCGTATAGTAATGAAATGTAAAATGGCATTTAACTGAAGAGGTATTTTGCTGGTGAGAGATTTGAGTTGCTTTAGCGTGTAGAATCTAGTAAGCCTACTATTTGATTTGTTTTAGATAGGTACCGCTGAGAGAGTAATTTTTTGGTCATGGAAAATTAGGTAAAGGTCATGGAGAAGTCATGGAAAATCATTTGTAAAAAAGTGTATGAACCCTGATATATGTATAACTAGTGTAGCTTGTTCCAGAGGTAGAAAAAATAGCTAAATGTGTTAGGTCTAACTCTTAGTGTTTGTGTTGCTCCGCTCACCGGTCCGTCACAGCGGGCGGAGCTGCAGGATTTCTGCTTCACACACGTTGCATACCGCTATTTTACTGTCTTTTTCGGACATCTTAAAATACTGCCAGACCAGTGAAGCCATTTTGATGAGCTTGTTCGGCGGCCGATCGATATCGGAGCATCCCTACTTATAACTGAATTTATGAGGCGATAAACCTCTAGTGAGTGGCCCAGCCCTTCATATATTTGTCTGTATGTGGCCCTCGATGAAAACATTTTGGACCCCCCTGATCCAAATTCTTTTCTCTGTAATATTTGTTGAGGCTACACATACTGGCCTTACACCAGTTCTAATCATGGAGGGGTCACTGGGGTCCAAAGTGTCACAGGCGACATTCACAAAATAGATGCAAAACCACCTTGGAGTAACCAAAAACAACTATTTGTTCCTTAGTGGTTCTTAAAAACTTAGAAAAACTTAGGGGAAACAAATCAAAGCTTAGAAAGTAACAAGAGATAGACAAATAGATCCGGGTCATTGTAAGTGCTCAAGCTTCTCTGTCTGGGACCTTCTGTTAATCCGGCTGTTTCTCATTCCACACGTTCTCAGTGAATCCTGTTCCAGTGTGTCAAGTAATGTGAGTCCTTGAAATTGTGGGAGATGGGCCTGGAAAGTCCTTCCAAACTTCTTGAATTGTAATGGTTAACCGTGCAAAGAGACATCACGTTGTTACCAAGAGACAAAGATGCTTAACAACTATACAATCTGTGGTTCTTGCTCAAATGTAGGAAAGGTGGAGGGGTCTTTCTCATATCTGTGTCCAGAACCCCATTGTCTCAAAGTCCAGCCATGCCAACGCTCACTTTATAAAGACTTACTTGGGAGTCTCTGTGGCTAGACACCGCGGACTCACCCATTCATTTGTAAACTGTAATTACACAGGGTTGTGAGCATCAGTCTACCCACCACATGTTCTGTTTCAGCATGCACTAAGAGCATTGTGGAGTGAAAATAAACACAAACTAGACAGGTCTGTGTCTTTCAATGACCACATCAGTGTTTGTGACTCTTATGATTCACACATTTGTTCATATTATTAGTCGTTTAAGCTTCAGTCAAACAGTGGCTGCAGGTGGTGTTCACTTTGTTGTGTTTGTCTCTAGGTGTAACTCCGCCGGCGCTGGCGTTATGGGATGTTGACGGAGATTCAGTGGCGGACGTGTTTCTGGGAGTTACTGAATGGACCAATGATACGCATCCAATGCAAGGAAACAAAAGTATGTCACCTATCTTCTTTCCCCTTATGTTTCAGAATGTTCCTAAGAGTGGTGTAGTCCTAAAACATGAACATTATTTAGCATTTGAGCACGTCCTGGTCCCGTATCCAGCAGTTTTTGAACGAGTCTTTGGTAAAAGGCCTGAATAAGGTCTATGGTTAACACAAGCTTAATATATTTTCTGGTTTTGTTCTACAACATAAAATATTTCCATAAATACCAACCTCTTAACTTCTCTGTTTTAAAAAAAACAGCGGTTGCTAGCAAGTGGCTAGATGAGACTCCCAAGCGTCATCACGACCAACATTAGCCACCTTTACCTTAGCGGTGGTGATGTAGTTCCTTTATAGCCTAACGTTAGCTTTGTACTTCTGGCCATTGCATTTACGCTTCGAAACTCATGAGCGGTGTTAATATGTGGAGATGTTCCTGCTGAGTCTCATACAGTTGTTTCCCACAGACCCAGCTTTTTGTTGAGGGAGACCTTTTGATGCTATCTTCCAGGTGTGTTTAGATAAAAAACACTCTTTTTATGATGTTCCTTCTTCCGTCCAGTTTACCGCGCGGTGGCCCTGTCTGCGGTCACCGGTCAGACGTTGTGGACGAAGGAGATGCGTGAGTGTGTGATGTACATCCAGTGTGGGCTGCAGTACAGCAGCCAGCCGGGCCCCGTGGTGCTGCTCATCGGGAAGTCCATCATCATGGCCGTCAACGGCACCACAGGTGAGAGACCAGCAAGATACAAAATGTCTGGTTCAAGATCACAGGAAGGGAAGAAGTACTCCATTAAGAGAGGCAACTGGATGTTTGGCAATCCATCCCCAGTTACTAAAACATTTAGATTTCTCTTTTCCTCCTTTCGGTAGTTCTTTTTTATTTTATTTGTTGGTAGTGTGTTACCCTTTGCCTTTTTGTTTTTGTCTACGATGCTGTCGACTGGCAGCTTCAGGCTATTCTCAGGAATTGTCAATGTAATTTCCTCTTGTACGCCATGTGAAGGTTTCGGGTACCTACCTACTGTATATGGTGTATGTCTTTGCTTTATTGTAACTAAAAGAAAAATTCAAAATAAAGTATTTAAAAACTTGATAGGTGTTATCCAACGTGTTTAAAACAGGTCTGATTTCCTTTCTCTCCCCCAGGGAATCAGCTGTGGTTCGTCCTGCTGAAGAACATTGAGTCCCAGGCGGTTTTACTCCCAGACCTGCAGGGCGACTCCGTCCCAGATCTGCTCATCGCCACCCTGCCTGCAGACGAGGTTCCTCTCCCTCTCTGAGTGATTACGAGCTTCACAGATCATGTTTCCACACCTTAGCATTCAGTGTTCTGCTCTTCTCACTCCCAGGCTCTGGACCTGTCCCTGACGCTGATCTCCGGGCTGTCGGGGGCCACGCTCGGACATCCCGTGCCTTTCAACGTCACCGGACAAGGGAAGCTGATTGGTCCTCTGCTGCATGAGACCCAACAGGGGGCTTACTACATCCTCTTTGGACTAGGTAAAGGAATCCACTAGGGAGGAAGTATCTCTCTAGGCCGACCTGGAGGTTAGCATCAAAAAGCCAATGGGAGCGTTGTAAGGCAAGGCAAGTTTATTTATATAGCACCTTTCAACACAAGGCAATTCAAAGTGCTTTACAAAAAACGAAAGACATTAAGAAAATGGCATTTAAAATCACTCATTAAAAAGAAAAGAAAGATAATAAAATAAACATTAAAAAAAAAAAAATACATGGATAAAAGTTACAGTGCAGTTTAAGATGTGAATAGTTCAATTAAAAGCAGTGGCAAAAAGAAAAGTCTTCAGCCTGGATTTAAAAGTAGTCAGAGTTGCAGCGGACCTGCAGGTTTCTGGGAGTTTGTTCCAGATATTTGGAGCATAATAACTGAACGCTGCTTTACCATGTTTAGTTCTGACTCTGGGGACAGAAAGCTGACCAGTCCCTGAAGACCTGAGAGATCTGGATGGTTCATAATTTAGCAGTAGGTCAGAAATGTATTTTGGACTTCAGAACAGGAGTGATGTGATCCACTTTCTTAGTGTTAGTGAGGACTCGAGCAGCAGCGTTCTGAATTAGCTGCAGGTTTCTAATAGATTTTTTAGTGAGACCTGTGAAGACACCATTGCAGTAGTCCAGTCTACTGAAGATAAAAGCATGGACAAGTTTTTCCACATCCTGCTGTGACATTAGTCTTTTAATCCTAGATATATTCTTTAGGTGATAGTAGGCTGATTTAGTAACTGTTTTAATGTGACTGTTGAAACTCAGGTCAGAGTCCATGACTACACCTAGATTTCTGGCTTTATCTGTTGTTTTGAACATTGCAGACTGAAGCTCAGCGCTAACTTTTATACGTTCTGCCTTGGCTCCAAAAACCATTACCTCAGTTTTATCTTTGTTTAATTGGAGAAAGTTCTGACACATCCAGTCATTGATTTGTTCAATGCACTTACTCAGTGTTTGAATTGGAGCATAGTCTCCTGGTGAAATTGTTACGTAAATTTGTGTGTCATCCGCATATCTATGGTAACTTATTTTGTTGTTTTTCATTATCTGAGCCAGTGGTAGCATGTAGATGTTAAAGAGAAGAGGCCCCAAGATGGAGCCTTGAGGTACCACACATGTCATATTTGTCAACTCAGATGTGTATTTACCTATAGAAACAAAGTGGTTTCTGTCCTTTAAGTAAGATTCAAACCAATTTAGAACTGTTTTCGAAAGTCCCACCCAGTTTTCTAGTCGGTCTAGTAATATGTTGTGGTCAACAGTGTCAAACGCAGCACTGAGATCTAATAATACTAACACTGAAGTTCTGCCACTGTCTGTGTTTAAGTGCATGTCATTGAAGACCTTTATAAGAGCAGTCTCAGTGCTGTGGTTTGGACGAAAGCCTGACTGGAACACATCGAAACAACTATTTAAATGCAAGAAATTACTCAACTGTTGAAAAACAACTTTTTCAATGATTTTACCTAGAAATGGGAGGTTTGATATGGGCCTGTAATTGTTCATTACTGAAGCATCTAGATTATTCTTTTTTAAGAGCGGATTAATGACTGCAGTTTTCAGGGCCTGTGGAAAAATACCTGAGTGAAGAGATTTGTTTACTATATGAAGTAGATCTGAGGCCATGCAACGAAAAATATCTTTGAAAAATCCTGTTGGAATAATATCAAGGCAGCAGGAGGAGGATTTCAGAAGTTGAATAATGTCCTCTAGGTTTTTATCATTAATCTGATGGAATTGTGTCATGGTGTTTGAATTGATATTAGGTGGACATAGGGACAACACATGTACTGTACCTGATGCAGAGGCACTGACTGCTTGTCTGATTTTCTGAATTTTGTCAGTGAAGAAGGAGGCAAAATCATTGCACGCCCTGGTGGATAGAAATTCAGAGGCTACTGACACTGGGGGTTTAGTTAGTCTGTCGACGGTAGCAAACAAGGCACGTGCATTGTTTTTGTTTTTGGTAATGATGTCAGAGAAGAAAGACTGTCGTGCGTTTTTCAATTCCAAATTATAAAGGCCAAGTCTCTCTTTATAGATTTCAAAGTGAACCTGGAGATTTGTTTTTCGCCACCTACGTTCAGCTTTTCGACACTCTCTTTTTTCTGCTCTCACGGTCATGGCCTTTCTCCATGGAGATATTTTCTTCCCAGTCACTTCCTTTACCTTAGTTGGAGCAATGGCATCTATACAATTTTTAATTTTTGAATTAAAATGATCTACTAGCTCATTTACTGAGATGTTAGCAGGGGCAAGTGTGGAAGAAAAATTCTGAGTAAACATTTCCCTAGTATTTTCAGTTAAATATCGCTTTGTGGTTTCCTCTTTTTGAACATTTTTGCGAACAGAAATAGAGCTCTCAAAGAACACACAGGAATGATCAGAGAGTGCAACATCAGTCACCACAACCTCAGAGATATTCAGACCCTTTGAGATCATTAAGTCCAGAATGTGTCCCTTATTGTGCGTGGGCACCGTCACATGCTGAGTCAGTCCATAGCTATCAAGAACACAACACAGTTCTTTTGCCCCTCTGTCCTGGGGGTTGTCAACATGGATGTTAAAATCACCAACAATGACTAGACGGTCAAAGTCAATACACACTATAGACAGCAGTTCAGTAAAGTCATCATAAAAGCTTGCACAGTATTTGGGTGATCTATAGATATTTAGGAACAGAGCTCGAGAGGAGCATTTCAGCTGAAGGGCCACATATTCAAAAGAAGCAAAGTTCCCATAAGATGTCTTCCTGCATTGAAGGGAATCATTGAACAGAATAGCAACTCCACCTCCTCTCTTATGCATTCTTTCCTGACTCATAAAACTAAAGTTGGGAGGGGTTGATTCGATAAGAACAGCTGCACTGTTATTTTGTTCAATCCAAGTTTCCGTTAAAAACATAAAATCAAGATTTTGCTCAGTGATAAAATCATTGATTGAAAATGTTTTTCCTGCCAAAGACCTGACATTTAATAAAGCTAGTTTAAGTTTGTTAAACACACTATCAGTCAGGTTTTTTGTAACAAGCTGTGGCTGACATGGAATCACTGCTAAATTAGATAAACTCACACAAACGTTTGAGCGCTTGCTGTATCTAAGATGATTCACCGCTCTTAATCTATTACCTATCAACACAGATATCGGCAAAGCTACTGGCAGGCAGGGCCCTGACATTTCCTGGAAAGAGTTGAGAGTGCCATATGCCCTTGAGCCTGGACCCAGCAGATATCAGTAAGAGTTTGTTGCGTTTTGTACACACACATCCTTATCAGGCTTCGGAGACTGCAGATGCTTTCTTGAAGGGAGGGGAGGTGGTTGACGTAGGCACGGTGATGGAGACGAGGGAGATGGTGCGGGGGTAGAGGACATGCTGCCAGGGGGGGGGGAGGTGGTTGACGTAGGCATGGTGATGAAGACAGGGGAGATGGTGCGCGTCTCTGCAGTGATTTTGGTGGGCGTCGTTGAGGAGCGGGGGTAAAGGACATGCTGCCAACCCTGCGTATCGCCTTAGTTTGGTCTTTGAGCTCCAGGAAGGAATCGGTGCCAACCCTCTGTATCTCCTTTGTGTGTTCAGCGATCTCCAGGAGGGTGGGCGATCGTGAAAGGGTGAACGGAGAGTAGAGAGAGCTGTGGGGTGAAGGAGGAGTATCCTCAGAGGTGATAGGGGGGGTAAGAAGGGCGGTGGAGACTCCTCCATTTGTCTCCCATAATCAAGACATTCCTCAGGCGGGTGCAGTGATAGATTTTCAAGGTTTTCTGAACGATGTGTTGTGTCTTTCTCTTGTTTTGATTCCTCTTGTTGCTTGTCCTTGGCAAAGGGAACAGATTGATGACGTAGGCAGTTGAATACGTTAGAGATAAACAATTTCACTCCTGACTTGTTCAGACAAACTCCATTTGCCTTAAAAAGATGTCTGCGGTCCCAGAAAAAGTGAAAGCCCGGTGTTCAGTGCAAACAATCTGCTGAATCTCTTCACTCCTCTTCTGACTGGCTGTAGAGGGCCACTGATGAACACCTCTGCATTTAGAGAGCTGACAGTTTCCAACAGACATTTAAAGTCTTTTTTCAGCACTTCTGACTGTTGTTTCACAACATCATTTGTTCCAATGTGCAGTACCACATTCTTCACAGTCGGATGTTCAGCCCCTATATGCAGGATCTTCTCAGCCAAGTCAGAGACCATATCCTTGGGCAAACAGAGTACTTTGGTGTTGTTCTTACTACACAAACTTTTTACATCTCTTACAGCAGAGTCACCCACAATCGGAGTTTCAGGCCCAGTCGTTAGCTTTCCCTCTAGCCTTTTACTTTTGGAGTAGCTATTGGTCCTTACCCTGCTATGTGAAGAGGACGGGTTATCCAGGTCATCAGAAAGAGATCTCCGGTTCTCGGTCAGCGGAGCGTATCTGTTCTGGATTGGCCCACTCGGTGGTTTAGGAGGATTTTTTGTAGTTCTCCCTTTAGCAGCTGTCCACGGCTGATTCCTAGTATGAATAGGGGTTGAAGAGGCGCTCTTCCTGGGTGATAACAATGCAGGCCAGCCGGTCGCATCACAGATTTCAGAGCGCTGGGCTCTGCCTGTTGTTCGTCCTCCCAAATCCCATGGAAATGATTTCCTCTTCGGCCTTTCACCCAGAGAGTTCGAGGGAGGACTACCACTTGTAGATTTATTACCCAGTACACAGCCCTCCTGTTCCTTGGAATCCTTGTAGCTGCTAACTAGCTTTGAATTAGCATGCCTTTGTCCATTCTTTTGCAACACTGGTAAAGTGGTGTCATTCCAACCTAGTCCATTCACTTCCACGTTAACTTCCAACCGTTACATTTTCATTTCCAACACGGCTATCTTCTGTAGAAGTTTGTGGAAGTTATCTGTAGAGAACGGAGGCATTTTGCTGCTAACTAGCTTAAGCTAAATAGCATACAGTACCAGGCTTTAGCTGTTGCTAGGCCACGCTACTGTAAGACTGAGGTCGTCGTAAAAATATTGAAATATGGCTGAAACCCTCCGTCTATTTACGAAGAATAACTGTCCCAGTGATAGGTTAATGTCCAGGAGCCGCTGCTTGACGTTTTCAGAAAAGAAAAATAGAAAAAGAGCATAAAAAAGTAAGCAGAGGCAAGAGCAAGCAGAAAAGCGTCTGTAAGAAGGCAAGGCCATGTGTTGTAGTTGAAACGTAAATGCAATGGCTAGCAGTAAAAAGCTAACGTTATCCACATGACTTCACATCATGTGATGTGAAGATCCTCCTTCGCACTCTCCAAGAACTTGGAGTTTCAGGCTCTGCACTTTCCCTCATCACCTCATACCTCAAAGACCGCACCTACAGGGTTACTTGGAGAGGGTCGGAGTCCGACCCTTGTCAATTAACTACAGGGGTCCCTCAGGGCTCTGTTCTTGGTCCCCTCCTCTTCTCCTTGTACACAAACTCGCTCGGATTAGTCATTAGCCCGCATGGTTTTTCATACCACTGCTACACTGACGACACCCAATGAATTCTGTTCTTTCCCCGCTCAGAGACCCAGGTCGTCGCTTGTCTAGCTGACATCTCTCAGTGGATGTCTGCTCACCACCTCAAGCTCAACCTTGACAAGACTGAACTGCTTTTCCTTCCGGGAAAAGATTGTCCCACTCTTGACCTAACAATCAACATCAGCACCTCTGTTGTTTCCCCGACTCAGACTGCAAGGAATCTGGGTGTGATCCTAGATAACAAACTGTCCTTCACTGCAAACATCGCTGCTACAACCCGCTGCTGCAGATATACGCTTTACAACATCAGGAAGATTCGGCCCCAGCTGACCCAGAAAACAACGCAGGTTCTGGCCCAGGCTCTCGTCACCTCACGCCTAGACTACTGCAACTCCCTCCTGGCTGGTCTACCTGCATGTGCCATCCGACCGCTGCAGCTCATCCAGAATGCAGCGGCTCGTCTTGTCTTCAACCTTCCTAAATTCTCCAACACCACTCCGCTCCTCCGCTCACTCCACTGGCTTCCAGTAACTGCTAGAATCCACTTCAAGACACTGGTACTAGCGTACCATGCTGAACCCAAGTTCCCATCAGCAAAAACACGTGGTTTTGCTATCCTGGCTCCAAAATGGTGGAATGAGCTCCCCATTAACATCAGGACAGCAGAAAGCTTGCATACCTTCCGGCGCAGACTGAAAACTCATCTGTAGCTTTCACCTACCCTACTTTTAAATGTCTTTTTCCCTCAGGTAATGTGGAGGCCATCTCTCTGCGTGATGTCTATATGAAAGCTACTGGGAAGATGCCTCTGACTCAGACTCTCAGCAGGAGGGATCCAGGGTGGGAGGCTCTGAAGAAAACCAACTCCTCGTCCTTCATACACATTTACAGGTACGCACATGGATCTTAGTCACTTAGACTTTGGGACTTAGTGAATCAAAAATATATTGGTAGCGTTTTTTAAGTTGTGGTCAAAATATTGATCTAATGTCAAACTATTTTCTAGATTACTGGGAAAACATTTTGTTCAATTTTCTAGGTTTTAGGAGTATTATTTACATAGATTTTATTTTCCATTTCTTAATTTTGTGATTATTTGGGATGTGTTTTTTATTGATATTTGAATATATTTATTATCTTCACATAACAAAATGCTTTGTGGTTTAAAACAATGGAACAGTTTCCTACGCAGCGATTAAAAAGATATAAGTATATAACACAATTTACAACTGATATTACAGTAATCCCTATATTCTGTGTCTTTCTCCACAGAGGATCTGAGCCGGTAGAGTTCTTGCTCCCTCTGGTGGCCGGTTTTGGGAACAGCCACAACAGCCTGGACCCGGTGTCCAACCTGAACTCCAGCCGGAGCGACTGGGCGCTGGTGTCCGGCAAACTGTCCGGCAAACTGTCCGGCAAACTGTCCAGCAAACTGTCCGTGCTCCGGCAGAAGGACATCAAGAAAGAGTGGACCTTCAACTCGGATCCCATTCACAGGTGAAGCCCCGACACTCACTATGTCACTACTGAGCATACAGAGATACATTTGTCTTCATTTATGGGGGGTGAAAAGATTGACAATCCATGTTTAAATGTGATCGATGTAAATGTAAAACAACATCCATGAATACCAAAAAGAAAATGAATATGGAAAATGGAAAAGTAGTAAAAAGGTGTGAATAGTGTATAAGGTGCAAAAACTGGAATAAAAACGGTTCATATGTTTGAACCACTGAAACCACTGTGTATCGCTATTTTGTGAAATGATCCTAAAATATATCTCTCCGCCTTTCGCAGCCAACCCGCCCCGGGGTACTTCAACAGCGATGGAGTCCTGGATCTTTTCATCACGCATGCAACAAATGGCACCATGACGGTAAAACAAACACACCATTCGTACATTAAGACTCAAGCTTTATGAAGGGCTGACATGCTGCTGTCAAACTGCTCTTGTTTGGAAATATGAAGTTGAGAGGATAAAATAACATTAAGTCATCTCTAACTGACCTCTTTGTTGTCTCTTATTGTTGTTACTAGGCGCTGGTTGTTGACGGGGCCAACGGGCGTCTCCTCTGGTCAGCAGAGTTCGTCTGTCCTCGTCTAGTTTTGGAAACTTCTGCAATCTCCACCTCAACCGGCCAATCAGCTTTCCTCTTCTGGGCCAGCGATCCAATCAGAGCTCTGAAAAATGGGACCAAGACAACCGTGAGTCTGCCAGAAAATGCTAACTTATTTCTGGGTTAAGGACTCATTCCTGCACCATATGTTGTTTATTTAGTTCAACCCAATAATGAAACACTCACTGTCAGGGAATAATTTGCCCTGCATGTCCTCCTTCGCCCTCTGACGCAGATGCCCAGCCTTGGGCAGCCGCTATCTCCCATAAGGAGGGGCTGCCCTCGCATGTTGTTGTTACCAGTTTGTGACCGGGCAACCTTCGGTCAGAGATAGTTATTGTTGTGGGACACCTGGAACACATCCTTCTCGGGGTGTAGATGACCCCGAGCCATAAGCGACAACAAATGTGATTCAGTGTCCTCAGCTGTTTAGTCTATCTATTGAAGAATGTTGATTATTACTCTGAACTCGTTAAAACCTGGAGCTACAGGAGGGCTCTTCAGAATTGATTGTGGCATCTCAACCGTGTGGTCAACTCGTGGCCCGTGACATGTCTTGTGAATTCTCCGGCCGAAGCTCCAAATAAACCGTCAGTGTTTGCCATCAAAGCTCCAGCTCTCCTCATGTCTCTCTGAGTCCTGACTCCATCAAAGCTCCAGCTCTCCATCGTGTCTCTGAGTCCTGACTCCATCAAAGCTCCAGCTCTCCTCGTGTCTCTCTGAGTCCTGACTCCATCAAAGCTCCAGCTCTCCTCGTGTCTCTCTGAGTCCTGACTCCATCAAAGCTCCAGCTCTCCTCGTGTCTCTCTGAGTCCTGACTCCATCAAAGCTCCAGCTCTCCATCGTGTCTCTCTGAGTCCTGACTCCATCAAAGCTCCAGCTCTCCATCGTGTCTCTGAGTCCTGACTCCATCAAAGCTCCAGCTCTCCATCGTGTCTCTGAGTCCTGACTCCATCAAAGCTCCAGCTCTCCATCGTGTCTCTCTGAGTCCTGACTCCATCAAAGCTCCAGCTCTCCATCGTGTCTCTGAGTCCTGACTCCATCAAAGCTCCAGCTCTCCATCGTGTCTCTCTGAGTCCTGACTCCTATTGCTTCAGAAGTTTCCCCCACACTCACCTGTCCCCTCTGGTCGTGCAGGTGTCTCCAGGTGTAGCTACAGCCGAGCCGCTCATCAGAAAACTCTTCCTGTTGCATCCTGCATATCCCACCATCCTGCTGGAGCTCACCAGCACCACGGACACCGCGGTCACCTCCGCAGGTGAGAGTTAAAGTCTTTAAAGGGACAGTTCACCCCAAACGTAGTGCTATTTATCAATATTACATTTTGGTGTGAGTTGTCAAGGTCCAAGGTTAGTTTATTTGTATAGCACATGTTAAGATACAGAGGCAATTTAAAGTGCTTCACATAGACACTTATCACATAATGATTCAAAACAAAGACACTAACAAAATAAAGACAATTCATAAAAGCGATAAAATACTGGCTGCAGCTCAAAGTGATAAGGCACGGTTAAAGGATAGCTTTTTTGATCATAATAATGTTCAAGTTAAAGACGCGTTCTACTTCTTATGTTCTCCTGCAGTGAGTTACCAGGAGCGGCAGAAGGACGCCTCCTACATCACGGTCTCCTCCCGACCCACGCCCGACTCAGAGCCCGGCGCCCGGATAGTGAAGAGCATGAGCCTCCGAGCGGCCATCACTACAGGACAAACGATCAGACTGGAGGAGAGCAGCAAGCCCGGGCAGCCCGTGAAACCCAGCGCCTTCGAGATCAACAAGTTCTTCAGGGGGTTGACCTTCAAACGCCAGGTGAGGAAGACACACGTGGGAGAGATCGCAGATTGTTTGAGTAATGTGTAATAGAGTGGTGCAGGAATGAGTCTTAAAGTCGGACATGAGTGAGCATTAAACCCTTTGAGCTTCTTGAGCTTGAAATACGGTCTGTGGTTAAAACAAAGGTCATGGAAATTATGATTATCAGAGAATTTAATCCTATGATGTTATTTAACGTATACCTTTATTTGTATTTATTCTACTATTTCAACAATTAGACAGTTTATACATCCGAGAAACACAATGAGTAGAAGCAGGAGGGCAGAAAGCAGCTTATACAGAGGTAGCTCTCCCGTTACTCATCAAGTTGCAGGATAAAGGAAAAGATCATTCCGTAATTAAACACAATTCTACATAGTTACATACATATGTACACTTATACATACATACATACATACATACATATACCCATTTCCAGGGTGAAAATACAGTGATAAAGTAAAATAATAGTCCATGTTCAGATTACAAGACAGTTTCATTTTTCATCCTCTATATATAAATAATTATAAAACGGACAAGTCAAATGAAGCAATCTGATTGGCAGGGATATCTAGATACTTCCCAAGGTTTGACATCATGAATTGTGCTACTTTTAAAGCAAGCAACGATGTTTTCAAATCTGTAATCAAAAAGCTCCTCAAAAACGCTATCGAAGCAGTTCCTGCCGTTGCTACGTTAGTTCAAACGGTAACAACGGACTATTTTTGATCTGCCTGTCGGGCCGAACCACGCCCCTTAACTGTGATATGATGACCATATACCACAGCCTGTCCTGAGCTATTGCTTAAATATAAATAATAATATTCTGTAAGCCTTACATGTCAAGAGACAGTAGATCTCAGCACTCATAAGTCACAAGGTGCCATGTGACCTGATCATGGGTCTATCGATAGGGTCATGGGTCAGTTATCTCCTGACTAAGCGTGTATTCATTGTAACTGTATAAAAGCTCTCTCTTCAGTTCGAGTAGTTGCACTCGGCTGTGGAGACATTGCTCGACATGTTGTTTGCCTCTTTTGCAAAAGATTACAGACTCAGAAGGACATCTCTGTGACGAGTTAGTTCCAAGACTTTCCACCAGCTGAGCTTACAACATCTTCACATTTTGTTCTACAACATAAAATACCTCATTAAACACCCCACTGGTGAATGTCTAAAGTTTTTACGTCTTCAAAACGGCAGTTGCTAACAAGTGCATAAAAGAGACGACTAAACGCCAATGGAAAAATCCCATTGTCTTTTTTCGAGAGAGCCCTTGAGACGCTTAGTTAAAGGTCCCCTATTATCAATATATTACAGGTCTCAGAAATATAGAGAACATGTCTCTGAAGTGTTTGGCTCCAAACACCTAACAGATCATTGCAGCATTACCCATAATCCCCTCTGTTTCAGCACTGTTTAAAAAGTGCTGATTCTCTGGGTGTTTCTCAATGTCGAGTAACGCTGCTCCAGAGCCACTATTTCAAGGATACTACGTCATCGAGTGCCGCCGAAGGACTGTTCCAATGTCCAATGTCAATGGCATACTTGGAATTCTACCGAGGCCAGTGTACTTCGTAGCGAGAAACTTCAAGGCTGCACATGTGTAGACTCCGCGGTCTTAAAATCCCCCACAATTTCCAAATCTTTGGCGGAAATCGCGCTCCATTTAAGACCTCTCATATGACGCACACCTGTTAGCCTGTTCCACCATTCTTTGTTTTCCGAGGCTAGGAAGGATTCTTGCCTCGCTTCTGAAGCAAGTGACTCGGAGGACATGTGCTACCAAGCAAGCGTACTCGACATTGAGAAACACCCTCTGTCTGTTACTTTAGATGAAAATAAGGAGCCCCTCCCCACGCCCCTCTGAGAGACATTTGGTTACAAAGAACTCAATGGAGCTCTAGGAGGAGATTCAGGTGATAAGGGGGGGGGGGGGGGGTTACCTTGGTTGCTGATTGGCTAATGGTTACACAAGACAACACATCGTTATGACATCATCAAGTGGCGAAAATCAGATCAGCTCATTTTCAGACAGGTTTTTATAGAAATGGATCAAAAAGAGAGAAAATCTTTGTTCCTGAAACTTTCAGAGTCTCTTTCCACAGAGGGGACACATGTTGATGTAGAAGAGACATGAAGAAGAGGGGACACATGTTGATGTAGAAGAGACATGGAGAAGAGGGGACACATGTTGATGTAGAAGAGACATGAAGAAGAGGGGACACATGGTGATGTAGAAGAGACATGAAGAAGAGGGGACACATGTTGATGTAGAAGAGACATGAAGAAGAGGGGACACATGTTGATGTAGAAGAGACATGAAGAAGAGGGGACACATGTTGATGTAGAAGAGACATGAAGAAGAGGGGACACATGTTGATGTAGAAGAGACATGAAGAAGAGGGGACACATGTTGATGTAGAAGAGACATGAAGAAGAGGGGACACATGTTGATGTAGAAGAGACATGAAGAAGAGGGGACACATGTTGATGTAGAAGAGACATGAAGAAGAGGGGACACATGTTGATGTAGAAGAGACATGAAGAAGAGGGGACACATGTTGATGTAGAAGAGACATGAAGAAGAGGGGACACATGTTGATGTAGAAGAGACATGAAGAAGAGGGGACACATGTTGATGTAGAAGAGACATGAAGAAGAGGGGACACATGTTGATGTAGAAGAGACATGAAGAAGAGGGGACACATGTTGATGTAGAAGAGACATGAAGAAGAGGGGACACATGTTGATGTAGAAGAGACATGAAGAAGAGGGGACACATGTTGATGTAGAAGAGACATGAAGAAGAGGGGACACATGTTGATGTAGAAGAGACATGAAGAAGAGGGGACACATGTTGATGTAGAAGAGACATGAAGAAGAGGGGACACATGTTGATGTAGAAGAGACATGAAGAAGAGGGGACACATGTTGATGTAGAAGAGACATGAAGAAGAGGGGACACATGTTGATGTAGAAGAGACATGAAGAAGAGGGGACACATGTTGATGTAGAAGAGACATGAAGAAGAGGGGACACATGTTGATGTAGAAGAGACATGAAGAAGAGGGGACACATGTTGATGTAGAAGAGACATGAAGAAGAGGGGACACATGTTGATGTAGAAGAGACATGAAGAAGAGGGGACACATGTTGATGTAGAGGAGACATGAAGAAGTGGATTCTGCAGAATAGGTGACCACCTCTTACATCTCTCTTGTGTGTTGCTTGTTTAGTGAGGAAGCGCCGCCTCTTGAGGAAATCACGTACGGCTGGAAGAGACTAACGTTTGTTGAGAGTTCTGCAATAAAGAGACACTGAGGATCCACCTGGAGCTGTGCATACATCCTGTTTGGTTCACTAAGTATACATTTATTTTACGGTACCTGAGATTTCCTTTCTGTATACAATGTGTTGGTACTATTGTTTGTATAATGTTGGTACAATGACATGTTTATTTAAGTTATGGGAGGTCCTTAATATTTCATTGAATGTTTCTCCGATTGTTTGGCTTTGATGGTGAAGCTCGATAATCCTGATGGAAGAACGTGTCCATGTGTTTACAGTTGTCAGCTCTCCTATGCTTCATCCAAGGCCCTCTTCTCATTTAGTCGGTCATGCTTTGTGTCATATCAAAGCCACTAATATTCTTCTGACTGCTCGTTAGCATTATAGCGTGACTGTAAATATTGAATGCTGTACAGTATTTATTGCATTGCTTTAACATGTGTATTGTTTCATTTGATGCTCTGTTGTGAGATTTTGTATGGTTATATATAATCAACCATTTGTTTTATTTCTCTGAATATGTGGCTGCTAAAGGTTATGGCATTTCAATGTAATCTGCAACTTCACATATCGCAAGAGAAAGAATGAAAATCAGTTCCGACTGCATCGTGTGTCCTTTATTTCACCGTCTCAATGTTGTTGTATTTGAATTGGGCTGTGGTGATTGATTATCTATTCCCAATACTGCACGAAAGATCTTAAAGGTGGGGTAGCTCATTTTGGAGAAACCAGCTCGAGTGCGCTAGAATTTGAAAATACACAGCCGGAAAAAATCTGCCACTTCCTTACAGAGCCCCTCCTCCAACACACATGAACGCGCACATGACCAATGAGGGCACGAGATCAGTTTGTGCCCCGATGGAAGGCTGACAGGCAGGTAGGCCATCCAGTTACTTTAGCCGGCTCAGATGATTGGTCGTGCTTTTTACAGCACCACGGCTTCCACAGATGTTATGGGTAGAAAGGATCCGTCTTGTGTAAACATGACGTCACGTTCTCGTTGTAATCGGCGCGGCTCGGAAACACGTCTGCAGCAGTAACATGCAACATACACATAGGGAACCATCATAATAGTAAAACACTGAAAGGGAACATTTTATTGCACACGGAGCTATCTTGGGACTTTTACTGCGACAGCGTTGACTTGCCTGTGAATAAAAAATAAACCATAATGTTGGTGATCTACAGTGTTGCCATTCTTCTTTGAACAGCAAGACCGCTAACACCCTATGTCAACAACCACGCTCCCTGTAATTGACATTAATAGATGGTTTAGCTTCTCACCATCATTTGCTGTGGCCCACTGATGTTAACGATCGTAACTGAAAGGCTGCCTGCCAAAAGTAAACATTCAGCCACGTGACTTGCAAACTCTCGCGAGAGTTTTACACAAGACGGATCCTTTCTAGCCATAACCTTCCACAGATTACTCATTTGTCTTCAGGTAATGATGTGTTTCCACTAACACACTGACAGGTCTATGAGCAGAAACTTGCCCTTCAGAACTTCCTTCTACTGCAATTTAAAAGTTGCATCCATCTGTGCTGAATTTCTGCTTTTGTTTTTGACCCCTGAGCGTATCCTACTCTGTCTTCTTAAAGAGAATAAGACATTTAAACAGCACATGTTCAGTGGACTTAACTGCAAGTTAGTGGTGCTTGATCACAAATTAAACACAACCCTCACAATAAAATAGCTACGTTGGTCCACAGGGCAAAACTATTACACAAATAACCCACACAAGATGTGACATGGATATAATGGGTTTTTTCCTATGCATTTCTAATGAGTTATTTGTGAATATACTACGTTTTGCCCTGTGGACCAATGTAGCCATTACACGTTTCTTTGTGAGACTGGGTCATAAACACTCCTTTAAATGAACCACCAATCAAAGAATAACCCAAATGGAAATCTAAATAAATCCCAAAACACTCATAGTTTTCGTTTGAGATGCAAACAGCAACACCCTTTAAGATACACTTCAGAATAAAAGACACAACAGGTGTGTGGGTTTGTAAGTGTGTATTTACAATAAAGGGGAATATCTGTCGCAAAGCGGGGTCAGAGGTCAGCAGAGGGTCATGGGTTGTGTCCGCTGTAGAACTTGGACAGGAAGTCCTTGGGACGAGGCTCTTCGCTCTCGTTGAAGAATCGCATGATGTGGGTCTTCTGCTTCCAGACGTGGATGGTCTCCTGGAGCTCCATCTTCCCCTGGAGAGGAAGTAGCATACACACATGTGTGTGTTCAGGTGTGATGGGAAAGTCTTATTAATGATCCGTCAACACTGAGACGAGGAACTGGTCAGCCGATGAAATAGAGCTTGGAAAAACTTCATTCAAAACTGAAGAGTATATACTTTGCATCAAGGCTCTGTGTAACAGACGGCCTGTTCACACCAATGTGTCTGTGCAGCTAATCAACTGATTTAATAGAATGTGTTTAAAATCGGCAAAATGTGGGCTATTTACGTTAGCCGAGTACTGTTGCTAGGGTGAATGCAGGAGACACACAATGACGCGTTCAAGCTGTTCATTAGCAGAGTCTTGGGCAAAGGTACATTTCAGCATTATGTGTTTTGAATGTATCTTGTAATTTAGGCTTCTGAGAGACTGTAATAGATTCAGGTGTTTAAAAGAGAATTTTCCAAAGCAATAAATATACTTTTAGGATCACATTCACAAAGTACATTTTCAGGACAAAAAAGTGGAGTGGAGTCTAATGTAATGTAATGTGGTTAAATGCACTAAATAGGTATCGTTTTAAAAGCAAATATGATCGTGTGGTATTTAAGGAGCGGTCTTCACCTTGATGACCAACATGTCGATCACTCGGGGGTCGTTGACGTGCTTGTTTTTGTCGAACATCTCCCTCACTTTGTCTCTGCCCGTACGCACGTTGATGTCCAGCTGAAACAGAGCCACTGTAGAGAGAGACAAACTATAAGTCACCTTTTCCATGGAACACATTAGTTATGATATATTTTACAACTCTTATGCAAGGGTGAGTGGCTCTAGATCAAGTGTGTTATGTATGCTCATATTAAGAATGAAATGCTACTGCAATGTCTTTTAAATAAAGCATCGTTAATGGGATTTTTATAAAATGCACAGGTTTGTTATTAGTATCAAAGCTGAGTTGGCACACAAGGTAACCCAGCTCACTTATTGGTCTTGTGTATTAACTGGATGTTGACAGTTTACACAACATGCTATAAACAACTATCAACAGGAAACAACACACATTTCAAAATGACCTTTTGTTAAGAGGTGTTTTAGATGCAATCCAAAGTAAGATGAACATGTCATATTTATAGTAAAAGCCAAATGCTGTAGATTAAAGTAAGTACCTTTGCATGGAGGGACTCCCTGTAGTATATTAAAAACCAATAGTGTAGTACTTCCAACATGTATAACCTATGCCCATGGTGGAATTAATATCGGAAGGAGTACATATTGCATGGTATGGGCTATTATATTTCATTGCTACTCATTATTCAATTAGCTTCAGTGACACCACTAACGTTTATATTAAATATAGGAGAAGCAAAGTGTATTGTTATGATTGTGTTGCTGTTAGCTAGCGGCTAACGTACAGCTGAAGCTCCACATAGACACGACCTTGACGCCGGTTCTGTTCAGTTTATATCATGTTACCCTCCACACAGAGCCACATACCGGTGCTGGGGATCTCCCGGTACCAGGCCCGGTACAGCTCGCGGACCCTCCGTTTCGCCTCGTCCAGGTCCCGGCTGAAAATGGGTTTGACAACTTTAGATGCTCCAGCGGCAGCTCGGGTCGCTGCTGTCGACGCCATGACTGATGTCGTCACTGGACTTCCGGTTCTTCTTCTTCTTCTGTAGCGCCACCTGGTGGACTGGCTGGTTTGAGGGCTACAGCAGGGGTGTCCAAACTTTTTTCACCGAGGGCCACATACAGAAAAATATACGAAGGGCTGGGCCACTCACTAGAGGTATATCGCCTAAATTAATCCAATGTAAGTCAATTATTCTTGACACTTGAAAATGCTTTAAACGTCCCATGTCATGGCCATTTCTACTGATCATAATTCCATTGTTGAGGTATACTAAAATAAATGTATATTGTGCAATGTTCCAAACTCACATTAGTTTCAGCATCTCTGTATAGTATGTGTATTCACTCTCTGTCCTAAACGGCTTGTTGGAGCTCCTGCCCCCCCCCCCCCTCTCCCCACCTCCTGCTCAGAGATCAGCTGCTGGGCTGTCAGAAGAGGGGGAGGAAAAGAGAGGCTCCGTTTATTATTCTTGTATTATTATTATATATGTCGTTATCAATTTGTTTTAAAGCTCAATAAATAACAAAGAAGACCTCTGAGCGGCACTTTTCTTATTTTGTCGGAAACTCTGCCGACACTAAATAGGCTACCTGATATGATATTGACTTTCTATAAGCACACACTTTCCATAAGAAGACTATACCGTGCGGTGTTGTGTCAAATTATGCACCCCCGTCGTGAAATGCACCCCTTGACACGGGAACGCGCATTTGAACGTATAGTCCGCTATTCTATGTTATCTTTTTGATGGTTGGGTTGTCGAATCCTGGATGTTGCATTCATTCGTCACTTATTTTTCAGTTCATTTTTTATTTAATATATGTTTTTATTTAATTGTGACGTCCTGTCTGTATACTGCTTGTACTTGTGCTTTACAATGTATTGTTTATTTTTACATCAAGTGTTTGAGGGTGGGATTAATATAATTATTTTTATTTTGGGGGGTGCTTTTTATGAACAGCCTGGTTGCCACGATATGCACCCCTTGCTATCTCTGACAATAAACGTGCCACATACAGGAACATTGCTTCATTTAATTGGTACTAGTCCTACAACTATACCCTCCAAAGTTCTTGTGGGTGGGATTAATAGAAGCATCTTTTTTGGGGGGGGTGCTTTTTACGGCAGGCCAGGGGGTGCATTTCACGACGGAGGTGGATCATTTGACACAACACCAGCAACAGTATTTCAAATCTGGGCACCAGGGGGCGCAATAAGACAATTGAATACATTTTAAAACAGCTACTGCACTGTAAACGCTGTGACCAATAGTTACTTTTAAAAAAACAAAGTGACAATTAATATAATTAAATAGATTTTAATCACAACAATTTGATTAGAAAGTCCTGAATAAATTGAGTTTATAAAACATAATTATAATAAGTAAATGTGTGGAATTTATTCATTTTGATTGAGTTTTTATTAACCAATTATTTGAACAAACCACCAAGCATATAACTTACAGCAGGTATATTTATTTGTGCAGAATCTAACAAACAACAACAAAATGTTAGAAAGAAACAAATCCTATAGGCCTAATGGCTAAGTCCCCAGAGCAGTCAGGACTTTAATGCCTTCCACAATAATAATAATAATAATAATAATAATAATAATAATAATAATAATAATAATAATAATACATTTAAGTTTTATAGCACTTTTCCTGGTGCTCAAAGATGCTTTACATAAAATCAGAAACAGAAAACAGTAAAGAATGGTACACAACACTAACGTAGGTTTTAGGCCCAGTCATTGTTTGATATTTTTAATGTGTAAATGTTACCCACAATAGATTCAGTTGTAATATCTGTTACTGCAAGAAGGACCAACTCACCATTGAAGGCGCAGCAAAGGGAAGGCCCGGATAGGCCCAGATCCAATCAGGATATGTATTTGTATTGATGTAAATCCTGGCCAATGAAAAGCCTGGAATATCAGATCAGTGTGGGCGGGGTTGAACTTTGACTTTTGTGTGTTTTTTAAAGTTGAAAATGTTTGTTTGCTCGCTGCTGCGAAATGTTTGCAGCAGTAGAAGACCAACAATAAACCAGTGTAATTATACATATGATGGAAATACGGGAGAAATGTACGGATCAGTGAGGAGTTCGCACCCTTAAATGAAGATACAAGTGAAGTTTAATCACGGATAAGCATGAGTTTAAGATATTAAATCACTCAAGCTTCCATTTAGCCTTACTTCCTGCAGAGTGGACCCAGTGGAGAGACAGTTTCTGGGGTTCAAAGCATCCAGCAAAGGCTCTAAATGTACTTTAACTTTTAACTGTATCACCTCCAAACGTCATGCATGCACCTGATGTAAAACGACCTTCCTCACATGGTAAGATAAACTAGTTTTAAGCCCGCCGTGGCTGCATGATGACAGATTGCATCATCATGAATACTTTTGTGTAATATTGTGTGTTTGTGTGTGTGTGTGTGTGGGTGGGTGGTTGTTTACTTTGGCTTTGTTCTGTCATTAGTAAGGTAGACTCACCCCTGCCACTTGTGTGTAATGTTGTATGAACTTCTGTAATAGCCTTTTGATTTGTTGATTCAAGGAAATAATTACGTTTCTTACCTGTTCGTTTCTCCTTAGGCAAGGCACGTTTTATTTATATAGCACCTTTTTAAGGCAATTCAAAGTGCTTAAGATAATTAAGAAACAGTGCAGTTGAAATACATTATAAAATGGCATTTAAAAACAGTCATTAAAAAGCATAAATCATTTTTAAAAAAGAATATTAGTCCAACATGTTAAGATTTTCCCGCATTAATATTTTGCCTTTAAACCTTATTAGATTTGGGTTGGCGTGCTGGTTATGGGACATTTTCTTCTAAAAATTAATACATAAAGGTATTTAATCCTGCCCATTGTTGTGCACCTCAATGTAAATCGACTGCGTCATGATCCACACATGGCCTCTTTTTTAGGCACGCGGTGGCCAACCCTGTCTCCTAAAAATGACGTTCCCACAGAACTAAACTGCATTCTCAATTACGTTTAGCAAACGTATTTCTCTTTTAGAAACGTTTCTAGCTAAACGTAATTGAGAATGCAGTTAAATTCTGTGGGAACGTCATTTTTAGGAGACAGGGTTGCATAATGAGGCCATGTGTTGGCATGCAGTCAGAACCATGTGTCGTTTATGTTTGTTCAGGTGTGGCTTATCTCTGACTCTGTAAACCTCAGATCTCCTTGTTGTTGGGAGCTGCTGTTAATAACCTAGTTCATTTGAAATAAGTATTTCAGTTTGAAACGTATTGGTTTCACCTCAGTAGATTTGGGTTGGCGTGATGATCGTGAGGATTTAAAATAACTATAAAGGCTTTCAATCAGAATTATTGTATTGCAGACATAATTTAATGAATTTGAACTGAACAATAACAAATAAAAGACCAGCAGGGGTACCAAATATACACTAGTACATTAATGAACTGTCTCATCGATGTCTGAATTAATATGATAACATTACATTTAGCTGACGCTTTTATCCAAAGCGACTTACAATAAGTGCGTTCGACCAACAAGATACAAACTTGAAGAATTAACAATTATTAACAATCATCCTATCAGCTGGTATGCCAATTGTAAATACATTGACAAATAACAGGAGGGATATTAATATTGCACAACGTTTAAATCCTGCCCATATGCACTCAGGTCGTTGTGTGTAAATAAACGCACCACGACGGTAGAAAGCATGTACAGAATATACGTAATAATGTGTGAATTGAAAACAATAGGCTATTACATCACATTAAACACACCGTCAAGCATGACCATGCACTACCGGAACAGGAATGTCGGTGTAAGGTGGCATCTCAAGCTCCTCCCGCAGCGGCTCCTCCCGCAGCGGCTCCTCCAGAGAGCTTTGACCCGCAGATTCTCGGATTTTTTTGACCACAGTAAAAAGCTCCAGCAATCAAAAGCACAGCAGCTACGGAGACACAGATCAAAGCGGTCTTCTCTTTCTGCAACAGAGAGAGAGGGACAAAAACAATCAGACCGCTATATGGCACTACTACGGAGCTCCGACCTAAAGGGACATGAAACATTGTTTTTAAAAATCGAGATAACCAGTGACTTTATTGCTATAAATTGGAAAAAAATAATGCTGTGAGTCACAGACTTGAATTGATAGATCAAGGCAGACGGTCCTTAAAATGAAGTCCGAAAAATAGGCTCAAATAATATAGGCTATGCACTGTCATTGCAATTTGCCCCACATAACAGTCTGCAATGAAACGGTTGTCTCCATGCTCCACTTGGCGCATAGAAAAAAAAGTCGGGATTTAGCATTAGAGTTTCATTTTTTTTAAAGTCAGGATAACGGGTTAGTATCTATTTTTTCTTTTTTCTTTCATGTCCCTTTAGGGGGGCTCCGAACACAACACAGTAGCGTCATGTCTAAAATTAATCTACAAACTGCATTTAATAATCAATAGGATTTGTGTTGTACTCACGCATGGTGGCTGGGGGGTGAAGGTGATCTGTTCCGGGTTCCTGTCCTCTGTATTCGGCGCAGGGCTGACCCTCATCCTCACAGCCTGAACATGTTCCCTCTTGTTGTCCTTAAAGACGTGGAACATGTAATCTCCTCGGTCCTCGGGCTTCACCCCCTGCAGGGTCAGAGTCAGGTCTCCATCTGACCTCCAGTGAGGGGCTACAGATGTTCTGTTCTCAAACCCTGAGCCCTGTGAGGTGTTTCCGGATGAGAGGTCGAGCTCAAACACAAGCTGTGTGTTTCTCTCCACTCTGTACCTCTCGAGTTTTCCTGCAGTAAAGTAGTGGAAGGTAAATCCAGCATCCTCTCCCTCAGTCACTGATTTCTCCGAGGATATGATGACATTCAGCTGGATAAGTTTCTCCTCTGAGCCGCAGGTTAACCCGTACAGTCCCTGGTCGTTGATGTTGCTCCTGTTTAAAATCACGGACTCGTTTGGACTCATCCGGTCTTCGTAACCGTCTGCCGGCTTCCAAACATCCTCCAGATGAGCCACAGTCTGACTGCTAACACCTGTCAAAGTGTGCTGGAGTTTCGCTCCTCTCTCGCTGCAGAGTTCGGTTTCTGGAAATTGAACTCTGTCTCCTAATATGGTATCGAGAGTTAGTCCGACAGTAAGGTTGACAATAAATAAGAGAGCAGCACACAATGTAAGAGCTGCCATTGTTGGAGTGGTGCTGTGTGGATTATAATGCGGGGTTTCCTCCAAAGCCGGCTCGATTTTATAGAAAACTCCACCCACCAACACATGCGCCAACCAATGGGAGTGCACAGCTGTGAGAGCAGGTAGCTATGACAACAGAAATGAGTAACTCGCAGAGAAGCACATGTGTTTGTGCAGGGAACTCCCTCTGATGCACGGCGTCTCTCTCCTTATCAAAGTCAAAGTTATTTTCAATCTTTCAGTTTGTGTGTACAGACAGAGATCGAAATACCGTTTCCCACAATCCCGAATATAAAAACAAAGATATATAAAAAGATGTAGGCCTATGCAAACATGTACCTATACACACACACAATCAAAGGACACATGTATGCACACATTAAGACCTAAATAAAACGGAACAATCAAAAAAATAACAGTCACTTCAATATCTTTGAGAAATGTACATTAGTGCAAGATTGTAGCAGCGCAGTGTAACATCATATTAAATATAATCTGCCTATTGAATTCACACAACAAACTATCATTGCTATTATGGGCTGGTGGATCTATTTTAAGAGTCAGACTGTGTGTCTAAGTGATCTCCGCAGAGAGTTGTAGCCTTCACCTCAAAGTGAAATCAAGTTACACACACGGGCAACCACAGATGGATGTTCCGCCGCTGAACTCCACGCGCACACGCACACACAACCTTTACTTTCGATTTCTTTTTGTCGTGTATTCAGACGAAGGAAATGTTTTTCTTCTCCCGTTTCTTTTGCAATTTAGTGAAACTACTTTTGTTTATGGCTGTGCGTAAACACAAATAGGTGAGTGTGTTCATATTCCTTATACTAACCGAGAAGAAAAGTGATGATTCGGTAACTTTGGTCTATATTTCTGCCAGAAATAGGCTACTTCCTTGAGCCTCATGTCGAGCAGTTTATTACCCAACAAGTTATCTTCATTTTTAATGTATGGATATTGCACTGTCTAACTGGTCGATCTGCTTTCTGTGATTGTGTTTAAACTGCAACGCAACATTATATTAAGGGGTTGAAATCTGCATGCTGGTAAAATAAGCAGTGGCTGCTAGATTTGCTAGATTTATGTATTCATCACCAGACAGAAAGAAAACCCAACTATTTTCTTTATGTTACTTTAATTCTGTGGGATGATTATGCTTTAAACGTTTGGACTCCAGTTCCTGCAATGCTTTGGGAAAGCAAACAGGAAGTAGTTTTATTATTTTTAATGCATTTTGGTTTAAATATTGTATTTAGAAAAGTATTTCTCGTTAGCTGTGGTGATAATAGTTCCTATTGGCCACGTGTCCACAACAATCACTACAACTAACAGAAAACGGATATACAATATTGGACATTTGTAAATGTTTTAAATTATATTTGATCATATTTTTCTTATATTATTAACTTTCCTTTAAATAGTCAAATTGAAGCCATGAAGTCCCGGATAGGTCGACATCAAAAAGGGAATTTCTCTCTATTTTACATGTGTGTATTCTGGTCAATTAAAAACCTGGAATATGTGGGGCGGGGTTTAACTTCGACATGTTTGCTGGTGTGAATTATCTTTATCTAACTCTCATAAATAATGAGGCTATATTGACTTGCAGAGCTGTTGTCGGACTCAGTTTAGATGTGGTGGTTTTTCTTTGTTCTCTGTTATTCTCCTCTGTGGTTACCAGTTTGACTTCATGGCTGCTGACAAGTGAGAGCCTTTTGATCTGTGGTGGATCTACCAGTAATAGTCTTTTAATTTGTTAGTGTGTGTGTGTGTGTGTGTGTGTGTGTGTGTGTGTGTGTGTGTGTGTGTGTGATTTAGCAGTGATTCCATGTCAGCCACAGCTTGTTACAAAAAACATGACTGATAGTGTGTTTAACAAACTTAAACTAGCTTTATTAAATGTCAGGTCTTTGGCAGGAAAAACATTTTTAATCAATGATTTTATCACTGAGCACAATCTCGATTTTATGTTTTTAACGGAAACTTGGATTGAACAAAATAACAGTGCAGCTGTTCTTATCGAATCAACCCCTCCCAACTTTAGTTTTATGAGTCAGGAAAGAATGCATAAGAGAGGAGGTGGAGTTGCTATTCTGTTCAATGATTCCCTTCAATGCAAGAAGACATCTTATGGGAACTTTGCTTCTTTTCAATATGTGGCCTTTCAGCTGAAATGCTCCTGTGTGTGATCTCATCTCTCTCTCTGTGTCTCTGGCGGACACTGTAGCTTCTCTGTGTTAAACTGTGGGAGGATCACAGTTTAACAGGGGCACACCCTGGACTTAATTATCTCAATGTGTGTGTGTGTGTGTGTGTGTGTGTGTGTGTGTGTGTGTGTGTGTGTGTGTGTGTGTGTGTGTGTGTGTGTGTGTGTGTGTGTGTGTGTGTGTGTGTGTGTGTGTGTGTGTGTGTGTGTGGTGTGTGTGTGTGTGTGTGTGTGTGTGTGTGTGTGTGTGTGTGTGTGTGTGTGTGTGTGTGTGTGTGTGTGTGTGTGTGTGTGTGTGTGTGTGTGTGTGTGTGTGTGTTACAACAATGGATAGTCCAAGTGGATTAACGTTTTTGCCAGGCTCTCCAAAGTGGAGTCATGTTGTGAAAAAAGGCCGACGTCATGCCTCAGAGAAGGCTGTTGATAAACCAAGATTGCGCACTGTTGCTCCCGAGCGGAAAAATAAATCCGGTAACGTGCCTATTGTTGGCACCGGAGCTGCGGGCAACATCAAAGTGATCAGGACTAAGCTGGTGAGTGTTTTTGCTTCCAAGTTCTCACCAGACCTAGATGCTGAAACTTTGTCTGTGTATCTTAAGGAAAAACTTGGCCGTGAGGTTGCCTGTTGCCAAACAATTGGCACTATACACGGTAGATACGGTTCATTTAAAGTATCTGCTGAATGCAATGAGGTCGATAGTATGAGCCGCGCAGAGCGGGAGTTATCGGCTCAAACACTGCACCTACTGCGGGGGGAATGAGTGTGCCTGTTGGTGCTATGGGCACTCACTTGTCTCGCTAAATGACTATTCGAGTCTTGTCGTACAACTGTCGTGACCTTCGTATGGGCCAGAGCGCAGGGGATAAAGCTCGCCGCATTGTAGTTGACCACCTTCTGGAGAACTGTGACATACTATGTATGCAAGAGACATTTTTAGCGAAGCAAGACTTGGAAAACTGAACTCTTTCAATGATAATTTCCATGGGGCTGGGGAGTCTACTACTGACTTTGGCATGGGAATAGTCAGAGGAAGGATATCAGGGGGTGTGGCTATCCTGTATCAATAAATGTGGTTAGGCTCTGTGCCGACTGGTGCATTGCAATACAGTTTACTCACAATGACAAGGAATGTATTATTCTAAATGTGTATACACCCTATGAATGTCATCAGAATGAGGATGAATATCTAAATAGGCTTGCTTTCATTAATTCCTTTATTCAAAGCAATACTTCTTCTTGTGTGTGAGATATGAATGCAGATATCTCAGACAGGAACTCATTATTTGCCGAGCATATGGCTCAGTTCTGTAACGTCAAGCAAGGTGCTTTTGCCTGCAGATAGTTATACCTACATTAGCGAGGCCTGGCATACTAGTCATGGCTTGATCATTGTATTAGTACAGCTGATGCGCATGCTTCACTTGAGTGTATGAGCATTCTGTATGGGACAGCAACCACTGATCATATACTGTACCTGTTGCTATGTCAATAAATGTCGAACATCTACCTGGGCTAACCAGAAATGTAAATAGTGCTCAAACAGAAAAACTAGACTGGTCAACCCTCACAAAGGAAGACATTACATTCTATTATGCTCAGACGGATACATCCTTAACTAATATTCATCTACCTAGAGATGCAATTATGTGTAGTGATGTTAACTGTAAGGAGTGATATCTGCTCCATGTACAGTGATATAGTAAGTGCTCTGTATGAAGGCAGTAAGCTTTACTACAAAAGTAACAATAAGACTCATAACATCCGTCCTGGCTGGAATAGGTATGTAGCTGAGTACCACGCTGAAGCCTGTGAAGCCACTAAATCATGGGCTATGGCAGGCAGACCCAGACAAGGGTCTGTATTTGAGTACAAGAAGCTTACTAATGCAAGATACAAGTATGCTATTCGCTTCATCTGTAAAAATGAGCAAGCCATGAGGGCCGATTCCATGGCTAAGAAGCTGCTAAGTAACAATGTTATGGATTTTTGGAATGAAGTGAGGGTTATTAATAAATGCCAACTATCTCTACCATGCACTGTTGACGTAACATCCGGAACAGACAACATTGTGGAGTTATGGCGACAGCATTATAGTACCTTATTCAACTGTGTCCAAAGTGAACTGTATAGGGTAGATGATATTGATAACAATGAGTCAATGGTGATAATGCCACATGAGGTGTGCCAAGCTATAAACAAGCTGTCTTACAACAAAGCCCGTGGTGTAGATCATATTTCTGCTGAGCATCTTAAATATGCCAGTGTGAAGATAGCTCCGCTTCTTTCTATCTGCTTTACTGCCTTTATGAGTCATGGCTTGTTACCAGACTCAATGTTGTCTGTTCTGTTGGTGCCAGTTATTAAGGACCAAGCCGGTAAAGTGGGAAGCCTAGATATATAGGCCCATAGCATTAGCCAGCACACTGTCAAAGGTCCTAGAAAGAATTCTGCTGGACAGATTAGATGACTTTATTAACTCAACAGATACCCAGTTTGGCTTTAAGGCTAAACATGGCACTAACTTGTGTATATACGCCTTAAAGGAAATTGTCAACACATATAGAGGTAATAACTCATCAGTTCGTATGTGTTTCATTGATGCTTCTAAAGCCTTTGATCGTGTACAAGAGGAAACACTACAGCTGCTGTTATAAGGACAACAGTGGCTTTATTAGGAGAAGGGGTTTTGCTTCTGTGTGGCGGCGGTTACTCTCTATCTGCCCCGTAGGAAGAATCCGTCTGAGGGCTCTCCTCCTTATATGAACACACGGATGTCTCAATGTTTACATCAAATGGAATGAAAGTGAAATGTTCTGTGAAGCACCTTCTGTGTGACTCATGCCACGCCCAGTACATAACAACCGTTATCGCTCATCCCAAAGCTTGATGGTTTCAAGGTGTAAACAGTATCCTCCACACATGTAAAAACCAAAGCAGCACTCATTAATGTTGAGCTAGATTACGGGTTATTTGGTGATTAGCACTTTATACACCAGCTAGTGTTTGTGTAAAGGTTAATTAGGTAAAATGATGATCTGGGTTTTTCAGAACAAACTTTATTTAGCACAAAACAGTTACAAAGGGCTTTAACATACAGATGCATAGACAGCAAGTGCATCTAAACATGAGAATAAGACAATAAATAAAAGCAACTCTAAACAATCTCAAAATGGATTCTCCAAGCAACAGGCAGCAGAACAGCAGAGTTTTGGATGAGCTGGAGAGGGATTTCGGAGAGAATAACAACAATCTAAACTATGCTATGTGTGGTGACTAATCTAAATCTAATCTAAGCATGGATGATAGTTTCCAGGTTTCTGGTAGAAAGGAAAGATCTGATTTTTGTAATGAGGTGATAAAAGCATGATTGAAGCATTGAATTGTGTCTAAACTGAGTTGATGGTCGAAGATGAGCGCTGATGAGTTATAGCCAAATGCTAAGCAATACTTTTCCTACAATACAAAGGTAGATCAACAGACTACTGTCTCAGCTTGATTACTATTTAGTGGGGGGGGGGATCCATTGGCGTCAGAGGGCTTAAGAAGATGTCCATTCACTGTGTCTGTCTTCCCGTTAGCATCTGAGTCTCTTTTAACTCTGGAGCAAGGTTGCTTCAGGAACCAGCCAAGCAGAAAAGAAACAAGGGCCACAATCACCACAGCTGCTGTTATGCCGACAATGGTCCCAGCTCCCATTGCTGTCTCTTCAGTGATGCGCTGCGGAAAATGAAACAAAATAAAGATTTGAGTTAGACTTCCAGTTTCATTCAATCAAATGAGCCACGGTGTAGATCAGATAACCAACTTAAATGGCCTTCTTTAAATGTAAGAAGACACACGCATTGGCTTCAGCTGATATTTAAAATGCATTTATCTTAACTACCCCCCTTATTTAAAGCTGTATTTCGTACCCTACTCGTCTAATCATCAAGTTAGACATTCTGTTCAGATGTATTTCTCTGTCCCCTCTGCAAACAAATGGATTGGCAGAAGAGCGTTCATGTTCAAAGCCCCAACAGACTGGAACACTTTACCTGCTGCTATTAGATGTCATCATTGGGTTTATTTAAACATGCATTATCATCTCACTTTCAACTGGTCTGTACCTGTTATTACTGAAACTGATATTGATGAAACTGATTTGCTCGACTGTCTCACATTGTAATGATTGTGTGCATTGCTTGAATGTCACTTAACAGACTGTACGTGGTTTGTCTTGTGTGTCATGTTTGTCTTTTTGTTTATGTATGTCTGTAGGTTGTTGCTATTGTCGGGACCCCCTTGAAAACGAGATGGTGCATCTCAAGGGGTTTATCCCAATGAATAAAAATGTCTATATAGATCGCATGGTCATTAGCCCGCATGGTTTTTCATACCACTGCTATGCTGACGACACCCAATTAATTCTGTCCTTTCCCCGCTCAGAGACCCAGGTCGTCGCACGCATCTCTGCTTGTCTAGCTGACATCTCTCAGTGGATGTCTGCTCATCACCTCAAGCTCAACCTTGACAAGACTGAACTGCTTTTCCTTCCGGGAAAAGATTGTCCCACTCTTGACCTGACGATCAACATCGGCACCTCTGTTGTTTCCCCGACTCTGACCGCAAGGAATCTGGGTGTGACCCTAGATAACAACCTGTCCTTCACTGCAAACATCGCTGCTACAACCCGTTGCTGCAGATACACGCTTTACAACATCAGGAAGATATCTGGGTGTGACCCTAGATAACAACCTGTCCTTCACGGCAAACAGACTGTACACCCCAGCACGTGCACTCCGCTCTGCATCAGCCAAACGACTCGCTGCACCCTCGCTGCGAGGTGGACCCAAGTTCCCATCAGCAAAAACACGTGGGTTTGCTATCCTGGCTCCAAGATGGTGGAATGAGCTCCCCATTGACATCAGGACAGCAGATGGCTTACACACCTTCCGGACTGAAAACTCATCTCTTTCGACTCCACTTCGAGCGATAGAATTACTAACAAAGCACTTATATACTAACATAGGACTGGCTTATCTAAAGCCAGTTGAGTAGCACTTGAAATGTTTGGCTCTATGAAACCTGATGTACTTATATGATTCTGTTTTCTTCCGGGCTGTGTCTTCGTGGTCGTATGTACTTATTGTAAGTCGCTTTGGACAAAAGCGTCAGCTAAATGCAATGTAATGTAATGCATGTGTCCTGACCCCAGCGGTGCTTTGCAGCCCTGATTTTATCAATGGGAGCAATAAGGGGTCAAAATAAAAAGAGGAATGACGCCAAGATTGGTGTTTGTTTTTCCTAAAGCCTGCCGTTAGAAACCTAGCAGCAGAGTTTGGATGAACTGGAGGGGGGAGAGGAATTGTTTAACTGGTCAGGGAGGAGGGAATGACTTTTTTATCTAGGCTACTGGTGACGAAGTGTAGAATACAGTATGGGGAAATGGAAGAGAAATATATCAGAATAGAAGTCATATTAGGAGAGGACTGCAATCTTATCTATGCACAATACAGCAAGTGGTGCTTGTTTACATCTCATCTGCGCCTTGAAGCAGTTCCTAAATCAAACAAAAAATTGCATTCTTCATTTGCATATTAAACAAATTCAAAGTAAGGTACCGTAAGGCTCTGATTACAGTACAGTTAATAAACCATTCTGCGTAATAAGTACTAATACTTTTGGTACAAGTTTGAATGCAAGACTAGTTGGGGAGGAGGAAGTGTATCCAGGCTACTGCTCTAGGACAGGTGAATGTAAGGGAGTCTGACTCAGGTGATGGAATTCAGGACTGCAATCACACAATACAGCAAGGGGCTGTGCTTGTTTACATAATGACTCATCTGTGGCCTGGAGCAGTGCCGCCCCTCCCGCTACACAGGACAAGCTCCACAGTTTCCCCTCGGGGGGAAATATATTACTGGAATCCTATTAATGTCTAAACTGAGTCATGAAGCCTACCCCATAAATATTTAAAACATTCTGCATCTCCATAGTATTTAATATGTAAGTATACTTATATAACCTCCTGGGACCCATCTCATAGTGGACATGTTGTTAACATGCATCTCCTTTTACTCGTTTGAGCCAAGCAGGTATGTGTTATTGTTGTTTTTATTTGAAGTGAAACCATGACAAGTCCTAGTCAAGATGACCCTACAGCCCGTGCAGACTTGAGTCCAATTCAGTACTTTTCCCAGCTACAGGTCTTTGAAGATCTGGAAAGATTCACCAAAAGCCAAACTAGCTGCACCACAGTGGAACTCAATCCCAGTAAAGATTAGAGATCAAAACACCTGCAGTTCATTTCAATCTAACTTAAAAACACGGTTAGTGGAAAGTCAGCTCTGTCAACACTGACACAATCTGTACTTCACAACGCTCTGTTTGTACATGTGCCTCGACCTGTTGCTATCTGTCTGCTTTGTGAATATGTATTTTAGTTTAATTTTTATGTTTTTATATATGCTTTTATCATAATATAAGTATTTCTGTTGAATGTTGTTTTACTGATTGTATTTACCTGTTATTTGAAGTGAATTTTTGTTTTTAGGATGACTTTCAACATCTGTCCAGGGACTAGACGAAAAATAGCCTGTTGGCTAACTCTGGCGCATTTACAGAAATGTCAATCAATGTGCACTGTCCCTGCCAAATAAATATATATTAAAAAAATAATAATAATAAAAAAAAACTAGTTTTTTAGTGACCAAATAAATAGCAATGTTCAGATCAATTACTTATTTATTGTTAAATAAAGGTGAATGCATTCTTGTATTAATATCACTCTAAGCATATGTTACATAGTTTATCGGTTAATTTTGGCTGTCTTTTTAAACTAAAATGGCCTTGACGTAGTGGACATACTGTAACATTTAAAAAAAAAACACTAAACTTAACGTTAACACTAAATAGGTAGGAAATACAAAATAAAGAACATTGGAAAACGTTTTTTCCTCGGTTCCCAGGAGGATATAGTACTATGTAGGTATTCTATTCTTATGCTTGGTTATAGAACCAGAATAAAACGTGGTGGTAACTGACCTGTGAGGGACTTGGAGTCGGCGGGCTCGTGCTTCTCTGATCCCTCCGCCGCGTGACGTTCAGCCTCACAGCAGCTGGGGCTCCCCACTTTCGTGCTCCGTGTTTTTTGTGGACTGAGCAAAAGTAGTCCCCTCCATCCTCCTGCAGAACTTTCTCAAAACTCAGCGACCACGCTCCTTCTTTGTAGCCTTCGGGTGATAGAGACATCCTTCTGTTAACTGCTGTGCCATTTTGGATCTTTTGGGAAGGCATGTTCAGCGCCAACACCATCTCTTGCCCTTTCCACCACTTTATAGTGAACTCTGTGTGTTTATCTGTGTAGTAGCAATTCAGTTTGACCGGTTCTCCCTCCGTGACTGTTTTTTCAGAACCCCAAACGACCTCCAGCTGGATAATTGTCTCGCTTTGCCCGCATTTCTTTAACTCATACAGTGCCGTGTCTGCGTAACGCGTGCGGTGAAAGGCAAGAGATGCGCCTCGGTGGATCCGGTCTCTGTAGCTCTCACTCGGTCTCCAAACATCTTCCTCCCGAACAGCCACGAGCCCTGTTGGAGCCACAACCCGGTGAAACTCTGCACCTGTCGAACAGTTCTCTGGAAACACAGCCGGCTCTCCCAAAACCACTGGCAGATATTCTCCAAAACTAGATTTTGCAATATGAATATGACATACCAGAGTGAATACAAAGACCGATAGCCGTGCCATGTTGAGTTTACGCGTCTGTCATGTAGAGTTTGGCTGGTTTACAACTTGACTGTTGTGCCTTGTTGCCTGCCTCCCGGCTTAGTGATGTCAGAGGGGAGTGTGTGCGTGTGTGTGTAGATGAGCGTCAGTCCCCGCCCAAAAAGGGGCTGGTCTAAAGAGAGGAAGTGTGGATGTTTCGGAACTCACTCTCTCACCCCCACACACACACACACGCACACACACACGCGCGCGCGCGCGCACACACGATTTACTACTGTCATGAATTATACATATAAGCTTGTATTGATGTAATCAACAGTAGAGATCTGAACAATTGCTGAGAACTGCTTCACTTAAATGTTGAGCTTTACTAAACTTTGTGTCTGATGTTGCCGGTCAGAAATGACGCATGGAAACATGTGCATTGTATATTCACCACTTAGTTATTCCAGCAGTGAGACATTGTTTTCAGCTTTAAAGTTTTGTTTACCTACTACTGGGTGTTGTTGTATTTATTTAGTCTAAATGCAGTCCTTTGGCTTTATCCCACCACTATATCAAATAAAATCAACAACCTGCATTTGCATATCATTTCACGAATATGCATTGAACATATTCCAAGTGATATTAAACCTGCATGTGCACTTGGAAAGACCGATCATTATTTTATAACAATTACACTGGCTCCAGAGGAATTTCACGGTAAAACAACTCACCTTTGATGTCCGTTATTGCCGTTATGTGAAACCTGCCCTGTGGTTAGAGACCATATAGGACAGGTTTCATCACACCATAACACCAATGCTCTGCGACACACACCATCCATGAACACATTTATCCAGTACAGATCTTGTACTTGAGTCAAAGAAGAAGTACTCAGATCTTGTACTTGAGTCAAAGTACTCAGATTGTAGGAATACTCTGTTACGGTAAAAGTCCTGCAATCAAAATGTTACTCAGGTAAAAGTAGAAAACTGTTAACCAGTATCACTATATTACTCAACAATAGCTTCTATATGTCGTTGTGCGTCGTGTGAAGGCAAGCCAATCAGACAGGAAACCAAATCACAGACATTGCTCTCTCTTTTTGTGTTTTTTGTTGAGAGCGTATAGGTGCTTCCTGCACTCTTTTAGCTTCAAAGAACTAAAAGGATTCACTCTTTTCGGCTAATCCTTGGCTCAGAGCTAACTGATATCTGCTGGGTCCAGGCTCAAGGGCATATGGCACTCTCAACTCTTTCCAGGACATGCCGGGGCCCTGCCTGCCAGTAGCTTTGCCGATATCTGTGTTGATAGGTAATAGATTAAGAGCGGTGAATCATCTTAGATACAGGAAGCGCTCAAACGTTTGTGTGAGTTTATGTAATTTAGCAGTGATTCCATGTCAGCCACAGCTTGTTACAAAAAACCTGACTGATAGTGTGTTTAACAAACTTAAACTAGCTTTATTAAATGTCAGGTCTTTGGCAGGAAAAACATTTTCAATCAATGATTTTATCACTGAGCACAATCTCGATTATATGTTTGAACAAAAATAACAGCGCAGCTCCACTAAGAAAGTGGATCACATCACTCCTGTTCTGAAGTCTTTACACTGGCTTCCTGTGTGTCAAAGAATAGATTTCAAAATACTGCTGCTGGTTTATAAAGCTTTGAATGGTTTAGGCCCAAAATACATTTCTGACCTCCTGCTAAATTATGAACCATCCAGATCTCTCAGGTCTTCAGGGACTGGTCAGCTTTCTGTCCCCAGAGTCAGAACTAAACATGGTAAAGCAGCGTTCAGTTATTATGCTCCAAATATCTGGAACAAACTCCCAGAAACCTGCAGGTCCGCTGCAACTCTGACTACTTTTAAATCCAGACTAAAGACTTTTCCTTTTGTCGCTGCTTTTAATTGAACTATTCACATCTTAGACTGCACTGTAACTTTTATCCATGTATTCTTCTTTCTTTTGCTTTACATACCAAGGTTTAATTATACTGTGTCAAAGGGTTGTGGTATGAGCATCTGCCGGGCTGGTAGACTCGGTATGCTCTTCCTCCTGTGTCCTCGTCCTCTCCTGTCACCTATGACCCCTTTTATACACCCGGTGCAGCTAAACCCCGCCACCAAGTGTTCACAAATAATATTGCACTATACATATAAATAAAATAAACTGAGACACCAACAACACCCATAAAATGGCTCCTACACATCGGCCCCTAATTGGTTTTAGTATGAAACAAAAAACAATTACCAATAAATAATAAAGGAACTATGAAAAATAAAAATGGTGTGTTCTATGTGTTGGTATTTAATTCTTAATGATTATTCCGTTTTCTTCTCCCTTATTTTAGCCAGTCCTTTGTGGTACTTATGTCTCAGCTTCCTGGAGCAGACATATCTTCGTTATTCGGAGGTTTCTTCCGGTCACCAGTCCACTCCGTGAATGTTTTCAGATTCTTTGCATTTATGATGTCTGGGATCTCAAACCCAACCTCATACTGCTCCCGCTCTCGCTCCATGGTCTGTTTGACGACAGCTTCCCTGACGCCATGGAGACGACCCTGCCGACCTTTGATGCCGTTCATCAGCTCAATCTGCTCAAGTTCAGGTTCAAACCTCTCAACGATGTCACAGGCATCCTTTTTGGTGAATGCCGTCTTTTCTGGATCCAAATGTTCCTGAAACCACAACAGCTTCTCACCGATGCAGCTCCGACGTGTTGCTTTGTCTTTATTCTGTCTCTTTTCCTTTTTCAGTCGGATTTCTTCTCGGGCCTGGTAAGTAGCTTTCCGGCTGTACGGGTGACAAACCCTCTCCGGAGCCTCCAGCATTTTGTCAGTTTGAAAACACGTGTGTGTGCTGCTGTTAGAATCTCTGCTGTCATTGCTTCCTCTGGGGACCATAGAAGACCCACCCCAGTAGGGTCTTCATAGCATACGGTCCTTACCTTAGGAGAATCTGTCCCGATGAGTAGGTCAATGCCAGAGACAATTGAATGTTGATGTTCTTTAAGGCCATTTTTCAAGATCTTCTTGTACAGGAATATTATGCTTGGAAACAGGCATGGTCTTATGTGTGAACACATCAGATAGTTTAAGGAAATTGTCTTTGTCCGGACTCGATATTTCCAAACCTGAGATATGATGACTATGATGAGGTGAGACAACAGTATTACCTCCAGTTGGTTTCCCATTCTGTTCTGTGGGTTCTGCTTCCTTTCTTTTGCACTTTTGTTCAATGTGGAGTATTTCAGGATGATGTTGGTTGCACACATAACATGTCAAACGACTGTGGCAGTGTTTGCTTATGTGACCTATTTTTAGGCATCCAAAACAGACTCCCTTTTCCCTCAAGAAGTCAAGCCTTTCTCTGTGTGTTTTCTTCAGGATGTGTGGACACTGATGCAGAGCGGAGTGCACACGCTGGGGTGTACAGTTTAACCATGTCCTGGATGTAGGAAGGGCCAGATCCATTCGCAGCATGGTATGCAAGTACCAATGTCTTGAAGTGGATTTTAGCAGTTACTGGAAGCCAGTGAAGGGAGCGGAGGAGCGGAGTGGTGTGGTGTGGGAAAATGTTGGAAGGTTGAAGACCAGACGAGCCGCTTCAAAAAAATCATGAAAGCTGTGAATTTTCTGCATAATTCCAAAATCCAATGGAGATCCCATTGTGATGCTAACTTTCGGGTCAGACTAAAAGTGGTTTCAAAGTCAGAAGGAGTGTGATAGCTGCCAACAGGTTCATTTCAGTTTAATACACATTATTTTATAAAAGATGACCAAACTTAATGAGCAGCAGTCAAACTTTAAATGCACCAAAAATATATGGTTAGAAAGATATACTTCTCCCGCTTGACACATATCTGTAGGTTTTTCAGCACAACCCTCTACATGTATCTTTTAAAACAAACTAAACCAAACTATTTTCATCACAGGGTCACCTGCAGAGTTCACCAGGACGAAATAAACCAGATGAGAAACACAGATTTACACACCAGGTAAGATTGAGCTTTAACAATGCAACTCTGCTCTCTGCCAATCACAGAGCTGCACAGTAATGCTGGTCGGTGAGCAAGCCTGGAGGGCTGCACAGTGTGTGTGTGTGTGTGTGTGGTGTGTGTGTGTGTGGTGTGTGTGTGTGTGTGTGTGTGTGTGTGTGTGTGTGTGTGTGTGTGTGTGTGTGTGTGGTGTGTGTGTGTGTGTGTGTGTGTGTGTGTGTGTGTGTGTGGTGTGTGTGTGTGTGTGTGTGTGGTGTGTGTGTGTGTGTGTGTGTGTGTGTGGTGTGTGTGTGTGTGTGTGTGTGTGTGGTGTGTGTGTGTGTGTGTGTGTGTGTGTGTGTGTGGTGTTGTGGTGTGTGTGTGTGTGTGTGTGTGTGTGGTGTGTGTGTGTGTGTGTGTGTGTGTGTGTGTGTGTGTGTGTGTGTGTGTGTGTGTGTGTGTGTTGTGTGTGTGTGTGTGTGGCTAGCATTACTACACTTGTGGGGACCTATATCTTTTCCATAGTTACGTGTGGGGACTCGCCTCCCTTATGGGGAGAAATTGGAGGTCCCCATAAGGGGAATCATTGATTTTAGGGTGAAGACTTGGTTAGGGTAAGTCAATGTAATGTCCCTGAAGTGATGTATACATGGTATGTGTGTGTGTGTGGTAGGTACTGGAGTGACGTTGAACCTGCAACCTGTAACCTTTAACCTATAAACCTGTATGTGTATGCTACCAAAGGAGCTATTAAACCTAAGAACTTGAAGCCTGTTTCTTACTCCTATTACGGAACGTTTCAATGTTCTGTATCTTTTGGTTTTGGATTTTTTTGGGGGATTATCATAATTGCATGGCCGCTTTTCCAAGTACAATAATTTTTCTCTAATTTTGTCTTGCTGTTTCCAGATGGTAATGTCTGTATCGTTACTAGAATGATTCGATCCAAGATAATTTTCCGAAACTTATTTCATGCACATATTTGAGTCTAAATTATATTATAAAATCATATAATATACCTTTTTTTGTCATTTCAGATGAATTCAAGACATCCTGTACTCCATTCATCATCATTGCTGTTATAGAACCTATCATTGCATGTGTTATATTTGCCCTCCTATACCTTACCGGTGTCATTTCTGGTAAATTGGAAAAACTATTTTATTAACAGGAGAACTTTTAATTGTCTGCCGCTGCAAAATCCCAAAGTTTCCCCCATATTGTTTTCTGTACATATGGTTATTTGTTCAAAGTCGCATTACAGGGGCTTTGAGGACAGTATAAAGTAATACAGTTCTCTTGCTTCAGCACTGTTAATACGGCTTGTTCTCGATCAGATGTGCAGATTTGCATGGATTTCAACGATTCCATTGAAATATTGACCATACCTCCTTAAGATTCCCAGATTGCATCGAGTGACAATAAAAGCCTTTACACCCAAATAAAAGTGTTGATATAGATCTTTTAATGAGAACGAAACACAATTCAAATGGCAGTAACGGTAGATTAATACAGCATATCAGGAATCGTTTTCATATTGTATTTATTTTCAGTTGGAAACTGATGTCAGTATCGATAGGAATTTGTGTTGTGTTTTTACACAGTGGGGGACAACAAGTGCTTTCTACATAAGCAACACACCAAGATGCCACAAACAGAAGAAGATTACAACGGGAAAAAAACAGACTGAAAATCCGTGACCTGGAGTCCAAACTTCTTGACCAAGAAAAGATAATACACAGTCTAAATGAAAAACTGGATGATTTGAGATCTAAGCAGAGTCCTGTGGTTTTTCATGCCCAGCCTACGATTGTTAACAGTCCTTCCAAGTCTTCCCCAGATGTCTCAAAACCCCTGAAAACTCAAAGCAAGTTTCCCCACGACGACAATCCAAAACCAGCAGCTTCAACCAACAACAACCATCAAAGTTCTGTCAGTTTATCCCAGAACAAAGACTCAAAACCAGACGTCCCAACACACATCCCTGCGTTCCCTCAGATCCGAAGAGGCAAACATGGCCACAGCAGTCCTGCTCATTTGACCAAAAATGATGAAGTGTCACCCAGTTCTACTTCAGTCTCCGCTTCCTCCCAGTTTCAGCGTTCGATGAGCATGTCCGAGTCTGGATCACGTTCAAACGGTGCCAAACCTCAACATAGAAACACCTTGTCCTACCCATTACTGTCCGTTAACCGCTTCTCTCCTCTGGCAAATCTACCTGAAGATGACTCCAGAATGAGAGCAGAGCGGGGTTTCTTCGTTGGTTTTCTTCAGTATAGGAAGACATCAAAATAAGTGGTCAGTGATGGAGAATGTACTTAAAGTAAAATGAGTCATACCACAGTGAAGAAAAGGAAAACACATGCATTGATGATTTCACTCTAGTTAAAGTATTTTTAAAATACCAAAATAAAGCACTTATTAGGCATTTTTTTATATAATATTGGCCAAATTATATCACTAATATACATACAACATTTTAATGTGACCTAACGTTTTTTTGTATTAGTAAATATGGACTTTTTTTTGAAAAAAAAGGAAAATAAAAATGTCCAAATTGTAGTAGAAATAGAAGTATAATGTTACTTACATAGGAAATACTTAATTAAGTACTGTTATTGGTAAATGTGTACTTGGGTAAATGTAGTTAGTTACTTTGGTTTGGTGGGTTTTGGCATAAAGATGTTCTTTAGTTATTTATGGGGTTAGGGTTACTTGTTTTAATACTCAGGAGTTGCCCCTCAATGACATTTCTATGCATTTATTACAGATAACATGTAATACGTTCAGCTAAAGATAAAGAGCACCCCCCCCTTGTGGAGGAATCATGATATTGCTTTTTATTCTGGCTTCTTCCATTCATTCAGAGGTACATTTATTTTTAGATGTCCCTTCACCTCACCTGTCTTTGAATGCAGGGAAAATGTTTGTTGCTCGCTGCTGCGAAATGTTTGCAGCAGTAGAAGACCAACAATAAACCAGTGTAATTATACATATGATGGAAATACGGGAGAAATGTACGGATCAGTGAGGAGTTCGCACCCTTAAATGAAGATACAAGTGAAGTTTAATCACGGATAAGCATGAGTTTAAGATATTAAATCACTCAAGCTTCCATTTAGCCTTACTTCCTGCAGAGTGGACCCAGTGGAGAGACAGTTTCTGGGGTTCAAAGCATCCAGCAAAGGCTCTAAATGTACTTTAACTTTTAACTGTATCACCTCCAAACGTCATGCATGCACCTGATGTAAAACGACCTTCCTCACATGGTAAGATAAACTAGTTTTAAGCCCGCCGTGGCTGCATGATGACAGATTGCATCATCATGAATACTTTTGTGTAATATTGTGTGTTGTGTGTGGTGTGGTGGGTGGTTGTTTACTTTGGCTTTGTTCTGTCATTAGTAAGGTAGACTCACCCCTGCCACTTGTGTGTAATGTTGTATGAACTTCTGTAATAGCCTTTTGATTTGTTGATTCAAGGAAATAATTACGTTTCTTACCTGTTCGTTTCTCCTTAGGCAAGGCACGTTTTATTTATATAGCACCTTTTTAAGGCAATTCAAAGTGCTTAAGATAATTAAGAAACAGTGCAGTTGAAATACATTATAAAATGGCATTTAAAAACAGTCATTAAAAAGCATAAATCATTTTTAAAAAAGAATATTAGTCCAACATGTTAAGATTTTCCCGCATTAATATTTGCCTTTAAACCTTATTAGATTTGGGTTGGCGTGCTGGTTATGGGACATTTTCTTCTAAAAATTAATACATAAAGGTATTTAATCCTGCCCATTGTTGTGCACCTCAATGTAAATCGACTGCGTCATGATCCACACATGGCCTCTTTTTAGGCACGCGGTGGCCAACCCTGTCTCCTAAAAATGACGTTCCCACAGAACTAAACTGCATTCTCAATTACGTTTAGCAAACGTATTTCTCTTTTAGAAACGTTTCTAGCTAAACGTAATTGAGAATGCAGTTAAATTCTGTGGGAACGTCATTTTTAGGAGACAGGGTTGCATAATGAGGCCATGTGTTGGCATGCAGTCAGAACCATGTGTCGTTTATGTTTGTTCAGGTGTGGCTTATCTCTGACTCTGTAAACCTCAGATCTCCTTGTTGTTGGGAGCTGCTGTTAATAACCTAGTTCATTTGAAATAAGTATTTCAGTTTGAAACGTATTGGTTTCACCTCAGTAGATTTGGGTTGGCGTGATGATCGTGAGGATTTAAAATAACTATAAAGGCTTTCAATCAGAATTATTGTATTGCAGACATAATTTAATGAATTTGAACTGAACAATAACAAATAAAAGACCAGCAGGGGTACCAAATATACACTAGTACATTAATGAACTGTCTCATCGATGTCTGAATTAATATGATAACATTACATTTAGCTGACGCTTTTATCCAAAGCGACTTACAATAAGTGCGTTCGACCAACAAGATACAAACTTGAAGAATTAACAATTATTAACAATCATCCTATCAGCTGGTATGCCAATTGTAAATACATTGACAAATAACAGGAGGGATATTAATATTGCACAACGTTTAAATCCTGCCCATATGCACTCAGGTCGTTGTGTGTAAATAAACGCACCACGACGGTAGAAAGCATGTACAGAATATACGTAATAATGTGTGAATTGAAAACAATAGGCTATTACATCACATTAAACACACCGTCAAGCATGACCATGCACTACCGGAACAGGAATGTCGGTGTAAGGTGGCATCTCAAGCTCCTCCCGCAGCGGCTCCTCCAGAGAGCTTTGACCCGCAGATTCTCGGATTTTTTGACCACAGTAAAAAGCTCCAGCAATCAAAAGCACAGCAGCTACGGAGACACAGATCAAAGCGGTCTTCTCTTTCTGCAACAGAGAGAGAGGGACAAAAACAATCAGACCGCTATATGGCACTACTACGGAGCTCCGACCTAAAGGGACATGAAACATTGTTTTTAAAAATCGAGATAACCAGTGACTTTATTGCTATAAATTGGAAAAAAATAATGCTGTGAGTCACAGACTTGAATTGATAGATCAAGGCAGACGGTCCTTAAAATGAAGTCCGAAAAATAGGCTCAAATAATATAGGCTATGCACTGTCATTGCAATTTGCCCCACATAACAGTCTGCAATGAAACGGTTGTCTCCATGCTCCACTTGGCGCATAGAAAAAAAGTCGGGATTTAGCATTAGAGTTTCATTTTTTTAAAGTCAGGATAACGGGTTAGTATCTATTTTTTCTTTTTCTTTCATGTCCCTTTAGGGGGGCTCCGAACACAACACAGTAGCGTCATGTCTAAAATTAATCTACAAACTGCATTTAATAATCAATAGGATTTGTGTTGTACTCACGCATGGTGGCTGGGGGGTGAAGGTGATCTGTTCCGGGTTCCTGTCCTCTGTATTCGGCGCAGGGCTGACCCTCATCCTCACAGCCGGAACTGTTCCCTCTGTTGTCCTTAAAGACGTGGAACATGTAATCTCCTCGGTCCTCGGGCTTCACCCCCCTGCAGGGTCAGAGTCAGGTCTCTCCATCTGACCTCCAGTGAGGGGCTACAGATGTTCTGTTCTCAAACCCTGAGCCCTGTGAGGTGTTTCCGGAGGAGAGGTCGAGCTCAAACCAAGCTGTGTGTTTCTCTCCACTCTGTACCTTCCGAGTTTTTCCTGCAGTAAAGTAGTGGAAGGTAAATCCAGCATCCTCTCCCTCAGTCACTGATTTCTCCGAGGATATGATGACATTCAGCTGGATAAGTTTCTCCTCTGCGCCGCAGGTTAACCCGTACAGTCCCTGGTCGTTGATGTTGCTCCTGTTTAAAATCACGGACTCGTTGGACTCATCCGTCTTCGTAACCGTCTGCCGGCTTCCAAACATCCTCCAGATGAGCCAACAGTCTGACTGCTGCCACCTGTCAAAAGTGTGCTGGAGTTTCGCTCCTCTCTCGCTGCAGAGTTCGGTTTCTTGAAATTGAACTCTGTCCCTAATATGGTATCGAGAGTTAGTCCGACAGTAAGGTTGACAATAAATAAGAGAGCAGCACACAATGTAAGAGCTGCCATTGTTGGAGTGGTGCCTGGTGGATTTATAATGCGGGGTTCCTCCAAAGCCGGCTCGATTTTATAGAAGACTCCACCCACCAACACATGCCCAACCACATGGGCGCATTCAGGGTGCTTCCCATGCGGGGAGTGCACAGCTGTGAGAGCAGGTAGCTATGACAACAGAAATGAGTAAACTCGCAGAAAGCACATGTGTTTGTGCAGGGAACTCCCTCTGATGCACGGCGTCTCTCTCCTTATCAAAGTCAAAGTTATTTTCAATCTTTCAGTTTGTGTGTACAGACAGAGATCGAAATACCGTTTCCCCACAATCCCGAATATAAAAAACAAAGATATATAAAAAGATGTAGGCCTATGCAAACATGTACCTATACACACACACAATCAAAGGACACATGTATGCACACATTAAGACCCTAAATAAAACGGAACAATCAAAAAATAACAGTCACTTCAATAATCTTTGAGAAATGTACATGAGTGCAAGATTGTAGGCAGCGCAGTGTAACATCATATTAATATAATCTGCCTATTGAATTCAACACAACAACTATCATTGCTATTATGGGCTGGTGGATCTATTTTAAGAGTCAGACTGTGTGTCTAAGTGATCTCCGCAGAGAGTTGTAGCCTTCACCTCAAAGTGAAATCAAGTTACACACACGGGCAACCACAGATGGATGTTCCGCCGCTGAACTCCACGCGCACACGCACACACAACCTTTACTTTCGATTTCTTTTTGTCGTGTATTCAGACGAAGGAAATGTTTTCTTCTCCCGTTTCTTTGCAATTTAGTGAAACTACTTTTGTTTATGGCTGTGCGTAAACACAAATAGGTGAGTGTGTTCATATTCCTTATACTAACCGAGAAGAAAAGTGATGATTCGGTAACTTTGGTCTATATTTCTGCCAGAAATAGGCTACTTCCTTGAGCCTCATGTCGAGCAGTTTATTACCCAAACAAGTTATCTTCAATTTTTAATGTATGGATATTGCACTGTCTAACTGTCGATCTGCTTTCTGTGATTGTGTTTAAACTGCAACGCAACATTATATTAAGGGGTTGAAATCTGCATGCTGGTAAAATAAGCAGTGGCTGCTAGATTTGCTAGATTTATGTATTCATCACCAGACAGAAAGAAACCCAACTATTTTCTTTATGTTACTTTAATTCTGTGGGATGATTATGCTTTAAACGGTTGGACTCCAGTTCCTGCAATGCTTTGGGAAAGCAAACAGGAAGTAGTTTTAGATTATTTTTTAATGCATTTTGGTTTAAATATTGTATTTAGAAAAGTATTTCTCGTTAAGCTGTGGTGATAATAGTTCCTATTGGCCACGTGTCCACAACAATCACTACAACTAACAGAAAACGGATATACAATATTGGACATTTGTAAATGTTTTAAATTATATTTGATCATATTTTCTTATATTATTAACTTTCCTTTAAATAGTCAAATTGAAGCCATGAAGTCCCGGATAGGTCGACATCAAAAAGGGAATTTCTCTCTATTTTACATGTGTGTATTCTGGTCAATTAAAAACCTGGAATATGTGGGGCGGGGTTTAACTTCGACATGTTTGCTGGTGTGAATTATCTTTATCTAACTCTCATAAATAATGAGGCTATATTGACTTGCAGAGCTGTTGTCGGACTCAGTTTAGATGTGGTGGTTTTCTTGTTCTCTGTTATTCTCCTCTGTGGTTACCAGTTTGACTTCATGGCTGCTGACAAGTGAGAGCCTTTTGATCTGTGGTGGATCTACCAGTAATAGTCTTTTAATTTGTTAGTGTGTGTGTGTGTGTGTGTGTGTGTGTGTGTGTGTGTGTGTGTGTGTGATTTAGCAGTTGATTCCATGTCAGCCACAGCTTGTTACAAAAAACATGACTGATAGTGTGTTTAACAAACTTAAACTAGCTTTATTAAATGTCAGGTCTTTTGGCAGGAAAAACATTTTAATCAATGATTTTATCACTGAGCACAATCTCGATTTTATGTTTTTTAACGGAAACTTGGATTGAACAAAATAACAGTGCAGCTGTTCTTATCGAATCAACCCCTCCCAACTTTAGTTTTATGAGTCAGGAAGAATGCATAAGAGAGGAGGTGGAGTTGCTTATTCTGTTCAATGATTCCCGTCAATGCAAGAGAAGACATCTTATGGGAACTTTGCTTCTTTTCAATATGTGGCCTTTCAGCTGAATGCTCCTGTGTGTGATCTCATCTCTCTCTCTGTGTCTCTGGCGGACACTGTAGCTTCTCTGTGTTAAACTGTGGGAGGATCACAGTTTAACAGGGGCACACCCTGGACTTAATTATCTCAATGTGTGTGTGGTGTGTGTGTGTGTGTGTGTGTGTGTGTGTGTGTGTGGTGTGTGTGTGTGTGTGTGTGTGTGTGTGTGTGTGTGTGTGTGTGTGTGTGTGTGTGTGTGTGTGTGTTGTGTGTGTGTGTGTGTGTGTGTGTGTTGTGTGTGTTGTGTGTGTGTGTGTGGGTGTGTGTGTGTGTGTGTGGGTGTGTGTGTGTGTGTGTGTGTGTGTGTGTTACAACAATGGATAGTCCAAGTGGATTAACGTTTTTGCCAGGCTCTCCAAAGTGGAGTCATGTTGTGAAAAAAGGCCGACGTCATGCCTCAGAGAAGGCTGTTGATAAACCAAGATTGCGCACTGTTGCTCCCGAGCGGAAAAATAAATCCGGTAACGTGCCTATTGTTGGCACCGGAGCTGCGGGCAACATCAAAGTGATCAGGACTAAGCTGGTTGAGTGTTTTGCTTCCAAGTTCTCACCAGACCAGATGCTGAAACTTGTCTGTGTATCTTAAGGAAAAACTTGGCCGTGAGGTTGCCTGTTGCCAAACAATTGGCACTTATACACGGTAGATACGGTTCATTTAAAGTATCTGCTGATGCAATGAGGTCGATAGTATGAGCCGCGCAGAGCGGGAGTTATCGGCTCAAACACTGCACCTACTGCGGGGGGGAATGAGTGTGCCTGTTGGTGCTATGGGCCACTCACTTGTCTCGCTAAATGACTATTCGAGTCTTGTCGTACAACTGTCCGTGACCTTAGTATGGGCCAGAGCGCATGGGGATAAAGCTCGCCGCATTGTAGTTGACCACCTTCTGGAGAACTGTGACATACTATGTATGCAGAGACATTTTTTAGCGAAGCAAGACTTGGAAAACTGAACTCTTTCAATGATAATTTCCATGGGGCTGGGGAGTCTACTACTGACTTTGGCATGGGAATAGTCAGAGGAAGGATATCAGGGGGTGTGGCTATCCTGTATCAATAAATGTGGTTAGGCTCTGTGCCGACTGGTGCATTGCAATACAGTTTACTCACAATGACAAGGAAATGTATTATTCTAAATGTGTATACACCCTATGAATGTCATCAGAATGAGGATGAATATCTAAATAGGCTTGCTTTCATTAATTCCTTTATTCAAAGCAATACTTCTTCTTGTGTGTGAGATATGAATGCAGATATCTCAGACAGGAACTCATTATTTGCCGAGCATATGGCTCAGTTCTGTAACGTCAAGCAAGGTGCTTTTGCCTGCAGATAGTTATACCTACATTAGCGAGGCCTGGCATACTAGTCATGGCTTGATCATTGTATTAGTACAGCTGATGCGCATGCTTCACTTGAGTGTATGAGCATTCTGTATGGGACAGCAACCACTGATCATATACTGTACCTGTTGCTATGTCAATAAATGTCGAACATCTACCTGGGCTAACCAGAAATGTAAATAGTGCTCAAACAGAAAAACTAGACTGGTCAACCCTCACAAAGGAAGACATTACATTCTATTATGCTCAGACGGATACATCCTTAACTAATATTCATCTACCTAGAGATGCAATATGTGTAGTGATGTTAACTGTAAGGAGTGATATCTGCTCCATGTACAGTGATATAGTAAGTGCTCTGTATGAAGGCAGTAAGCTTTACTACAAAAGTAACAATAAGACTCATAACATCCGTCCTGGCCTGGAATAGGTATGTAGCTGAGTATCATGCTGAAGCCTGTGAAGCCACTAAATCATGGGCTATGGCAGGCAGACCCGACAAGGGTCTGTATTTGAGTACAAGAAGCTTACTAATGCAAGATACAAGTATGCTATTCGCTTCATCTGTAAAAATGAGCAAGCCATGAGGGCCGATTCCATGGCTAAGAAGCCTGCTAAGTAACAATGTTATGGATTTTTGGAAAGAAGTGAGGGTTATTAATAAATGCCAACTATCTCTACCATGCACTGTTGACCGTAACATCCGGAACAGACAACATTGTGGAGTTATGGCGACAGCATTATAGTACCATTATTCAACTGTGTCCAAGAGAACTGTATAGGGTAGATGATATTGATAACAATGAGTCAATGGTGATAATGCCACATGAGGTGTGCCAAGCTATAAACAAGCTGTCGGACAAAAGCCGTGGTGTAGATCATATTTCTGCTGACATCTTAAATATGCCAGTGTAAAGATAGCTCCGCTTCTTTCTATCTGCTTTACTGCCTTTATGAGTCATGGCTTGTTACCAGACTCAATGTTGTCTGTTCTGTTGGTGCCAGTTATTAAGGACAAAGCCGGTAAAGTGGGAAGCCTAGATACTATAGGCCCATAGCATTAGCCAGCACATTGTCAAAGTCCTAGAAAGAATTCTGCTGGACAGATTAGATGACTTTATTAACTCAACAGATACCAGTTTGGCTTTAAGGCTAAACATGGCACTAACTTGTGTATATACGCCTTAAAGGAAATTGTCAAACATATAGAGGTAATAACTCATCAGTTCGTGTATGTGTTTCATTGATGCTTCTAAAGCCTTTGATCGTGTACAAGAGGAAACACTACAGCTGCTGTTATAAGGACACACAGTGGCTTTATTAGGAGAAGGGGTTTTGCTCTGTGTGGCGGCGTGTTACTCTCTATCTGCCCCGTAGGAAGAATCCGTCTGAGGGCTCTCCTCCTTATATGAAACACACGGATGTCTCAATGTTTACATCAAATGGAATGAAAGTGAAATGTTTCTGTGAGACACCTTCTGTGTGACTCATGCCACGCCCAGTACATAACACCGTTATCGCTCATCCCAAAGCTTGATGGTTTTCAAGGTGTAACCGTATCCTCCACACATGTAAAAACCAAAGCAGCACTCATTAATGTTGAGCTAGATTAGGTTTATTTGGTGATTAGCACTTTATACACCAGCTAGTGTTTGTGTAAGGTTAATTAGGGTAAAATGATGATCTGGGTTTTTCAGAACAAACTTTATTTAGCACAAAACAGTTACAAAGGGCTTTAACATACAGATGCATAGACAGCAAGTGCATCTAAACATGAGAATAAGACAATAAATAAAAAGCAAACTCTAAAAAATCTCAAAATGGATTCTCCAAGCAACAGGCAGCAAGAACAGCAGAGTTTTGGATGAGCTGGAGAGGGATTTCGGAGAGAATAACAACAATCTAAACTATGCTATGTGTGGTGACTAATCTAAATCTAATCTAAGCATGGATGATAGTTTCCAGGTTTCTGGTAGAAAGGAAAGATCTGATTTTTGTAATGAGGTGATAAAAGCATGATTGAAGCATTGAATTGTGTCTAAACTGAGTTGATGGTCGAAGATGAGCGCTGATGAGTTATAGCCAAATGCTAAGCAATACTTTTCCTACAATACAAAGGTAGATCAACAGACACTAATGTCTCGGCTTGATTACTATTTAGTGGGGGGGGGGGATCCATTGGCGTCAGAGGGCTTAAGAAGATGTCCATTCACTGTGTCTGTCTTCCCGTTAAGCATCTGAGTCTCTTTTAACTCTGGAGCAAGCTTGCTTCAGGAACCAGCCAAGCAGAAAAGAACAAGGGCCACAATCACCACAGCGCTGTTTATGCCGACAATGGTCCCAGCTCCCTTGCTGTCTCTTCAGTGATGCGCTGCGGAAAATGAAAGAAAATAAAGATTTGAGTTAGACTTCCAGTTTCATTCAATCAAATGAGCCACGGTGTAGATCAGATAACCAACTTAAATGGCTATCTTTAAATGTAAGAAGACACACGCATTGGCTTCAGCTGATATTTAAAATGCATTTATCTAACTACCCCCCTTATTAAAGCTGTATTTCGTACCCTACTCGTCAAATCAATCAAGTTAGACATTCTTTCAGGATGTATTTCTCTGTTCATGTATACTCTGTATACATATACTGTTGCATTACTTAATACCATTTTCAAATATTTTATTTGTTAACATTTTGGACAAAATAGCCAATTGTACATCGAGGTGCCCAGATGTCCCGTGCCCACCTATCGATTTGAACATGGCTGATGTACAATGTGATGTAGTACCTAATGCAGGTGTAAGACCATTGTGTTTGTATTGTGTTATAGGTATGCATAGTTTTCTATGCATTTGAGGGTTTTGGGGGGGTTTGACCCCCAAACACATTTTCGAACCCTAGGGGCTGGCTCCCCCAAAAGAATGAAAATAACATAACCCTAACCCTAAAACCGAAATAAAAGTAACAAAAAAAGTAACTAAATCCGCCAGAAACCCGAAAATCTTCGCCGCACACCGCGCGGGGGAAGCATGTTTGTGTCCCGTTTTCTCCATTTTCTGGAAGTTGGCCAACCCTAGTGGTAACTGACCTGTGAGGGACTTCGAGTCGGCGGGCTCGTGCTGCTCTGATCCTCCGCGCGTGACGTTCAGCCTCACAGCAGCTGGGGCTCCCCACTTTCGTGCTCCGTGTTTTTTGTGGACTGAGCAAAAGTAGTCCCCCTCCATCCTCCTGCAGAACTTTCTCAAAACTCAGCGACCACGCTCCTTCTTGTAGCCTTCGGGTGATAGAGACATCCTTCTGTTAACTGCTGTGCCATTTGGATCTTTTGGGAAGGCATGTTCAGCCCAAACACCATCTCTTGCCCTTTCCAACCACTTATAGTGAACTCTGTGTGTTTATCTGTGTAGTAGCAATTCAGTTTGACCGTTTCTCCCTCCGTGACTGTTTTTTTCAGAACCCCAAACGACCTCCAGCTGGATAATTGTCTCGCTTTGCCCGCATTTCTTTAACTCATACAGTGCCGTGTCTGCGTAACGCGTGCGGTGGAAAGGCAAAGAGATGCGCCTCGGTGGATCCGGTCCTCTGTAGCTCTCACTCGGTCTCCAAACATCTTCCTCCCGAACAAGCCACGAGCCCTGTTGGAGCCACAACCCGGTGAAACTCTGCACCTGTCGAACAGTTTCTCTGGAAACACAGCCGGCTCTCCCAAAAGCACTGGCAGATATTCTCCAAAACTAGATTTTGCAATATGAATATGACTACTAGAGTGAATACAAAGACCGATAGCCGTGCCATGTTGAGTTTACGCGTCTGTCATGTAGAGTTTGGCTGGTTTAACAATTGACTGTTGTGCCTTGTTGCCTGCCTCCCGGCTTAGTGATGTCAGAGAGATGTCAAAGAGAGGAAGTGTGGATGTTTCGGAAACTCACTCTCTCACCCACACACACACACACACACACACACACACACACACACACACACACACACACACACACACACACACACACACACACACACACACACACACAACACACACGTGCGCGCACACACACACCGATTTACTACTGTCATGAATTATACATATAAGCTTGTATTGATGTAATCAACAGTAGAGATCTGAACAATTGCTGAGAACTGCTTCACTTAAATGTTGAGCTTTACTAAACTTTGTGTCTGATGTTGCCGGTCAGAAATGATGCATGGAAACATGTGCATTGTATATTCACCACTTAGTTATTCCAGCAGTGAGACATTGTTTTCAGCTTTAAAGTTTTGTTTACCTACTACTGGGTGTTGTTGTATTTATTTAGTCTAAATGCAGTCCTTTGGCTTTATCCCACCACTATATCAAATAAAATCAACAACCTGCATTTGCATATCATTTCACGAATATGCATTGAACATATTCCAAGTGATATTAAACCTGCATGTGCACTTGGAAAGACCGATCATTATTTTATAACAATTACACTGGCTCCAGAGGAATTTCACGGTAAAACAACTCACCTTTGATGTCCGTTATTGCCTTTATGTGAAACCTGCCCTGTGGTTAGAGACCATATAGGACAGGTTTCATCACACCATAACACCAATGCTCTGCGACACACACCATCCATGAACACATTTATGCAGTTCAAGCTGTCTTTAAGATCTGATATTGCGATAACAACAGGTCTTAAATATATTATGCAGCCCTACTTTTTGACAAAACTGTATTATGCTTCTTCTTTTTTTTCATTTGTTGAGATTTTCAACATACTACTCTACAAAATGACTTTTTTCATATTTTTTTGACAAACTATATACACTTGACTTTTTACGGAAAATCATGACAAACTATAAAATGACTTATTCTGTCGGGACGGGGGGAGACAGTTTCACACAACTTCAAAGAGACTGCCTTAATTAACACTAATCGAATTTAGAGAGGGCAATAACGGACATCAAAGGTTAATTAGACTGACATGTCTTCTGTGTGTCACTTTGTATGCAAATAATACAATTATGAAATCTCTGGAATAGACAAACCACGATGAATCACTGTTCTGCTTTTAATAACTCATGAAGGTTGTGCAATCTAGAACAAAGTATTGCTAGGTTGTTTATGGATCATGCAATTTGTATTTATTATCCCCTTGTGTGCATTACATGTTTTTACTCAAAGGCTTGTATGCAGAGACACAGGCATCAGACTCTTGAGAACTAATTGGCTTCAGAGACCTGCAGAACAACTCTGTAATCGAGACACTTTTGCTGCTCAGAAGTGGCCACTCCCAGATATCCTAATAATTTGGTCCTTAAACATGGACAGATTTAAACTCCGGACATGTGATTTAAAGGTTCAGTGGTCATAGAGTCTGGGGAGATGTGGTCTATTAATCTGTTGTATTTCCCCTTCATACACCTACAGCTTTGTATTGACCCTTAATATTGGTTTTCCTCTGGTCACATTTGTCGTGTTTTTTCTTTATAAGGAAAACAATATACACTCACACACACACTCACACTCACTCTTACTCTGTGCCACGTAGTTTAATAGTGATTTCAAGGAATGTGAGGGTTGCCAGTCATACAGGTTTTAAAGGGCAGTAATATTCTGCCATTGCGGCCCAGTTATGATTGGGTATGGGGTTTGTATTCATAATATCCAAATTCGTAAAATATATAAGTTATCCTCCCCCTATGTCTAAGACCAGTCTGCTTTGATATTGTATGCATGTTGGACTGGGTTGCATGCTCTGTAATGGATACCAATTTCAGAGTGTAGGAGTCTCCGGGGTCAGGACAGTCAAGTTGGCCTCACATGAATGTCTGCATTCCTTCCGGGACACATGAAAAAAAACATCCTAAAAATGGTATCAGTTAAAAATAAAAGCGTAAATGCTTCTTTGAGGTGTGTGAACATAAAGAGGAATGCACTGATGAAACACCTTCCACCATTGTTACTCACTAACGCATCTTTTAACCTTTACTCCACTTCTATCTCAGAGGCAGCCGTTGTTATGCTTTTATCAGACAGCTTTGGTTACTTTGCCAATTAGTACACGCCATACAAACAACCTTTAATAATGAAGTACTGCTTTTGTAACTTTAAGTATATTTTTGATCCTTTCTTTATTTTAAGAACAAATAGAACAGCAAGACTTCTTGTACTTGAGTAAAAGTAGAAGTACTCAGATCTTGTACTTGAGTCAAAGTAGAAGTACTCAGATCTTGTACTTGAGTCAAAGTAGAAAAGTACTCAGATCTTGTACTTGAGTCAAAGAAGAAGTAGTCAGATCTTGTACTTGAGTCAAAGTAGAAGTACTCAGATCTTGTACTTGAGTCAAAGTAGAAGTACTCAGATCTTGTACTTGAGTCAAAGAAGAAGTAGTCAGATCTTGTACTTGAGTCAAAGTAGAAGTACTCAGATCTTGTACTTGAGTCAAAGAAGAAGTAGTCAGATCTTGTACTTGAGTCAAAGTAGAAGTACTCAGATCTTGTACTTGAGTCAAAGAAGAAGTACTCAGATCTTGTACTTGAGTCAAAGTACTCAGATTGTAGGAATACTCTGTTACGGTAAAAGTCCTGCAATCAAAATGTTACTCAGGTAAAAGTAGAAAAGTGTTAACCAGTATCACTATATTACTCAACAATAGCTTCTATATGTCGTTGTGCGTCGTGTGAAGGCAAGCCAATCAGACAGGAAACCAAATCACAGACATTGCTCTCTCTTTTTGTGTTTTTTGTTGAGAGCGTATAGGTGCTTCCTGCACTCTTTTAGCTTCAAAGAACTAAAAGGATTCACTCTTTTCGGCTAATCCTTGGCTCAGAGCTAACTGATATCTGCTGGGTCCAGGCTCAAGGGCATATGGCACTCTCAACTCTTTCCAGGACATGCCGGGGCCCTGCCTGCCAGTAGCTTTGCCGATATCTGTGTTGATAGGTAATAGATTAAGAGCGGTGAATCATCTTAGATACAGGAAGCGCTCAAACGTTTGTGTGAGTTTATCTAATTTAGCAGTGATTCCATGTCAGCCACAGCTTGTTACAAAAAACATGACTGATAGTGTGTTTAACAAACTTAAACTAGCTTTATTAAATGTCAGGTCTTTGGCAGGAAAAACATTTTCAATCAATGATTTTATCACTGAGCACAATCTCGATTATATGTTTGAACAAAAATAACAGCGCAGCTCCACTAAGAAAGTGGATCACATCACTCCTGTTCTGAAGTCTTTACACTGGCTTCCTGTGTGTCAAAGAATAGATTTCAAAATACTGCTGCTGGTTTATAAAGCTTTGAATGGTTTAGGCCCAAAATACATTTCTGACCTGCTTCTAAATTATGAACCATCCAGATCTCTCAGGTCTTCAGGGACTGGTCAGCTTTCTGTCCCCAGAGTCAGAACTAAACATGGAGAAGCAGCGTTCAGTTATTATGCTCCATCTGGAACAAACTCCCAGAAACCTGCAGGTCCGCTGCAACTCTGACTACTTTTAAATCCAGACTAAAGACTTTTCTTTTTGCCGCTGCTTTTAATTGAACTATTCACATCTTAGACTGCACTGTAACTTTTATCCATGTATTCTTCTTTCTTTTGCTTTACATACCAAGGTTTAATTATACTGTGTCAAAGGGTTGTGGTATGAGCATCTGCCGGGCTGGTAGACTTGGTATGCTCTTCCTCCTGTGTCCTCTCCTCTCCTGTCACCTATGACCCCTTTTATACACCCGGTGCAGCTAAACCCCGCCACCAAGTGTTCACAAATAATATTGCACTATACATATAAATAAAATAAACTGAGACACCAACAACACCCATAAAATGGCTCCTACACATCGGCCCCTAATTGGTTTTAGTATGAAACAAAAAACAATTACCAATAAATAATAAAGGAACTATGAAAAATAAAAATGGTGTGTTCTATGTGTTGGTATTTAATTCTTAATGATTATTCCGTTTTCTTCTCCCTTATTTTAGCCAGTCTTTGTGGTACTTATGTCTCAGCTTCCTGGAGCAGACATATCTTCGTTATTCGGAGGTTTCTTCCGGTCACCAGTCCACTCCGTGAATGTTTTCAGATTCTTTGCATTTATGATGTCTGGGATCTCAAACCCAACCTCATACTGCTCCCGCTCTCGCTCCATGGTCTGTTTGACGACAGCTTCCCTGACGCCATGGAGACGACCCTGCCGACCTTTGATGCCGTTCATCAGCTCAATCTGCTCAAGTTCAGGTTCAAACCTCTCAACGATGTCACAGGCATCCTTTTTGGTGAATGCCGTCTTTTCTGGATCCAAATGTTCCTGAAACCACAACAGCTTCTCACCGATGCAGCTCCGACGTGTTGCTTTGTCTTTATTCTGTCTCTCTTCCTTTTTCAGTCGGATTTCTTCTCGGGCCTGGTAAGTAGCTTTCCGGCTGTACGGGTGACAAACCTTCTCCGGAGCCTCCAGCATTTTGTCAGTTTGAAAACACGTGTGTGTGCTGCTGTTAGAATCTCTGCTGTCATTGCTTCCTCTGGGGACCATAGAAGACCCACCCCAGTAGGGTCTTCATAGCATACGGTACTTACCTTAGGAGAATCTGTCCCGATGAGTAGGTCAATGCCAGAGACAATTGAATTTTGATGTTCTTTAAGGCCATTTTTCAAGATCTTCTTGTACAGGAATATTATGCTTGGAAACAGGCATGGTCTTATGTGTGAACACATCAGATAGTTTAAGGAAATTGTCTTTGTCCGGACTCGATATTTCCAAACCTGAGATATGATGACTATGATGAGGTGAGACAACAGTATTACCTCCAGTTGGTTTCCCATTCTGTTCTGTGGGTTCTGCTTCCTTTCTTTTGCACTTTTGTTCAATGTGGAGTATTTCAGGATGATGTTGGTTGCACACATAACATGTCAAACGACTGTGGCAGTGTTTGCTTATGTGACCTATTTTTAGGCATCCAAAACAGACTCCCTTTTCCCTCAAGAAGTCAAGCCTTTCTCTGTGTGTTTTCTTCAGGATGTGTGGACACTGATGCAGAGCGGAGTGCACGCGCTGGGGTGTACAGTTTAACCATGTCCTGGATGTAGGAAGGGCCAGATCCATTCGCAGCATGGTATGCAAGTACCAATGTCTTGAAGTGGATTTTAGCAGTTACCGGGAGCCAGTGAAGGGAGCGGAGGAGCGGAGTGGTGTGGTGTGGGAAAATGTTGGAAGGTTGAAGACCAGACGAGCCGCTTCAAAAAATCATGAAAGCTGTGAATTTTCTGCATAATTCCAAAATCCAATGGAGATCCCATTGTGATGCTAACTTTCGGGTCAGACTAAAAGTGGTTTCAAAGTCAGAATGAGTGTGATAGCTGCCAACAGGTTCATTTCAGTTTAATACACATTATTTTATAAAAGATGACCAAACTTAATGAGCAGCAGTCAAACTTTAAATGCACCAAAAATATATGGTTAGAAAGATATACTTCTCCCGCTTGACACATATCTGTAGGTTTTTCAGCACAACCCTCTACATGTATCTTTTAAAACAAACTAAACCAAACTATTTTCATCACAGGGTCACCTGCAGAGTTCACCAGGACGAAATAAACCAGATGAGAAACACAGATTTACACACCAGGTAAGATTGAGCTTTAACAATGCAACTCTGCTCTCTGCCAATCACAGAGCTGCACAGTAATGCTGGTCGGTGAGCAAGCCTGGAGGGCTGCACAGTGTGTGTGTGTGTGTGTGTGTGTGTGTGTGTGTGTGTGTGTGTGTGTGTGTGTGTGTGTGTGTGGTGTGTGTGTGTGTGTGTGTGTGTGTGTGTGTGTGTGTGTGTGTGTGTGTGTGTGTGTGTGTGTGTGTGTGTGTGTGTGTGTGTGTGTGTGTGTGTGTGTGTGTGTGTGTGTGTGTGTGTGTGTGTGTGTGTGTGTGTGTGTGTGTGTGTGTGTGGCTAGCATTACTACACTTGTGGGGACCTATATCTGTTTCCATAGTTACGTGTGGGGACTCGCCTCCCTTATGGGGAGAAATTGGAGGTCCCCATAAGGGGAATCATTGATTTTAGGGTGAAGACTTGGTTAGGGTAAGTCAATGTAATGTCCCCTGAAGTGATGTATACATGGTATGTGTGTGTGTGTGGTAGGTACTGGAGTGACGTTGAACCTGCAACCTGTAACCTTTAACCTATAAACCTGTATGTGTATGCTACCAAAGGAGCTATTAAACCTAAGAACTTGAAGCCTGTTTCTTACTCCTATTACGGAACGTTTCAATGTTCTGTATCTTTTGGTTTTGGATTTTTTTGGGGGATTATCATAATTGCATGGCCGCTTTTCCAAGTACAATAATTTTTCTCTAATTTTGTCTTGCTGTTTCCAGATGGTAATGTCTGTATCGTTACTAGAATGATTCGATCCAAGATAATTTTCTGAAACTTATTTCATGCACATCTTTGAGTCTAAATTATATTATAAAATCATATAATATACCTTTTTTTGTCATTTCAGATGAATTCAAGACATCCTGTACTCCATTCATCATCATTGCTGTTATAGAACCTATCATTGCATGTGTTATATTTGCCCTCCTATACCTTACCGGTGTCATTTCTGGTAAATTGGAAAAACTATTTTATTAACAGGAGAACTTTTAATTGTCTGCCGCTGCAAAATCCCAAAGTTCCCCCCATATTGTTTTCTGTACATATGGTTATTTGTTCCAAGTCGCATTACAGGGGCTTTGAGGACAGTATAAAGTAATACAGTTCTCTTGCTTCAGCACTGTTAATACGGCTTGTTCTCGATCAGATGTGCAGATTTGCATGGATTTCAACGATTCCATTGAAATATTGACCATACCTCCTTAAGATTCCCAGATTGCATCCGATTGACAATAAAAGCCTTTACACCAAATAAAAGTGTTGATATAGATCTTTTAATGAGAACGAAACACAATTCAAATGGCAGTAACGGTAGATTAATACAGCATATCAGGAATCGTTTTCATATTGTATTTATTTTCAGTTGGAAACGATCGATAGGAATTTGTGTTGTGTTTTTACACAGTGGGGGACAACAAGTGCTTTCTACATAAGCAACACACCAAGATGCCACAAACAGAAGAAGATTACAACGGGAAAAAACAGACTGAAAATCCGTGACCTGGAGTCCAAACTTCTTGACCAAGAAAAGATAATACACAGTCTAAATGAAAAACTGGATGATTTGAGATCTAAGCAGAGTCCTGTGGTTTTTCATGCCCAGCCTACGATTGTTAACAGTCCTTCCAAGTCTTCCCCAGATGTCTCAAAACCCCTGAAAACTCAAAGCAAGTTTCCCCACGACGACAATCCAAAACCAGCAGCTTCAACCAACAACAACCATCAAAGTTCTGTCAGTTTATCCCAGAACAAAGACTCAAAACCAGACGTCCCAACACACATCCCTGCGTTCCCTCAGATCCGAAGAGGCAAACATGGCCACAGCAGTCCTGCTCATTTGACCAAAAATGATGAAGTGTCACCCAGTTCTACTTCAGTCTCCGCTTCCTCCCAGTTTCAGCGTTCGATGAGTATGACCGAGTCTGGATCACGTTCAAACGGTGCCAAACCTCAACATAGAAACACCTTGTCCTACCCATTACTGTCCGTTAACCGCTTCTCTCCTCTGGCAAATCTACCTGAAGATGACTCCAGAATGAGAGCAGAGCGGGGTTTCTTCGTTGGTTTTCTTCAGTATAGGAAGACATCAAAATAAGTGGTCAGTGATGGAGAATGTACTTAAAGTAAAATGAGTCATACCACAGTGAAGAAAAGGAAAACACATGCATTGATGATTTCACTCTAGTTAAAGTATTTTTAAAATACCAAAAATAAAAGCACTTATTATGCATTTTTTTATATAATATTGGCCAAATTATATCACTAATATACATACAACATTTTAATGTGGACCTAACGTTTTTTTTGTATTAGTAAATATGGACTTTTTTTTGAAAAAAAGGAAATAAAAATGTCCAAATTGTAGTAGAATAGAAGTATAATGTTACTTACATAGGAAATACTTAATTAAAGTACTGTTATTGGTAAATGTGTACTTGGGTAAATGTAGTTAGTTACTTTGGTTTGGTGGGTTTTGGCATTAAAGATGTTCTTTAGTTATTTATGGGTTAGGGTTACTTGTTTAATACTCAGGAGTTGCCCCTCAATGACATTTCTATGCATTTTATTACAGATAACATGTAATACGTTCAGCTAAAGATAAAGAGCACCCCCTTGTGGAGGAATCATGATATTGCTTTTTTATTCTGCTTCTTCATTCATTCAGAGGTACATTTATTTTTAGATGTCCCTTCACCTCCACCTGTCTTTGAATGCAGGGAAAAAAATGCATATTTACCTCAACGTGTGTGTGTGTGTGTGTGTGTGTGTGTGTGTGTGTGTGTGTGTGTGTGTGTGTGTGTGTGTGTGTGTGTGTGTGTGTGTGTGTGTGTGTGTGTGTGTGTGTGTGTGTGTGTGTGTGTGTGTGTGTGTGTGTGTGTGTGTGTGTGTGTGTGTGTGTGTGTGTGTGTGTGTGTGTGTGTGTGTGTGTGGGGGGCTTTAACTGCCAGACCAACAAAAAAGTTATGGAAAAATTATTTGTTTGCATTTTTTATCAAATAACCACAAACAATTATTTATTTTTTGACTGACAGCTTTGTTTTTATGAGCCTCTACCAACTGGTCGAGCTGGCCTTTTATGGTAAAAGTGCATTTTCAAGAAAGAGAAATAATTACACCCTTGTTAAAACTTTTTTTGTGCATCAAGTTATCTAAATATGTTCAGTCAGTGCTCTGACACTAAAATATGTCAAAATTGATATGGTTACCTTACACAAGTCGACCAAAAAGAGTGATTTCTTCAGCAGTGATTTTCAGCATGACAACTTTCTCAGTGGAAGCTAGCTGAAGGGCATTCTGTTCAAACCACAGTGACATCTAGAGGTTGTTTTGTGCATAACATGTCAACGAAAGGGTGAAGCTGGCTGAATCAGATTGGGTGGGGTCCGGAGTCTCTACCTGCACACGCAGCCATCCTCATCAACTACTGTAGCGTCACCTTGGATACGAGTCCAAACAACTCACAGACTGCATCGGGCGCTGAAATTGGCGCCCTATGACCATCAGATCTGACGACGCTGATTGGCTGAAATTATGTTTTGTCGGCATAGTTTACAGATAGCAACAGTCAGCAATGTGTTGGCTGCTGCTGCTCTGGCTGAGGGCTCTTTTCTTAGCGCCCAGACGAGAGAGGGCAAGGAATTATGCGGCCGTCAGGCAGGAAATGTGACTTATCAGTAACTTTAGACATCGTAACACAATTTTAAACGAGATTTTATTTGAGATTTTACTGATACCAACTAAACTATACTTACCTAAAAATAAATATTTATTTTAAATATATTTTCTATTTTATTTTTAATGACGATCAAATGTGGGAAGAGGAGGGGCGGCGCCCCTATGGGCCGACCGCCACTGCTGTTTAACATATATATTTAAGAAGTATATAACACAAGCAGAAGTTTATTATACTTAAGTCATTATACTTTTTTAATTTGCTGAGTGAGGGCCAATTCAAAATGGTCCGCGGGCCGCATTTGGCCCCCGGGCCGTAGTTTGGACACCCCTGGTCTACAGGATTAGGAAAGAAAATAACTAATTGTGAATATTTTTGACTTACTTATAGTTATTGCAATTGCCATATGATTCACAAAATGTCAGTGATTGATCATTTTGTATTATATTACAAAAATATACAAATAAAGATACCACATATTTTACTCTACTAAAAATAGTGGATGAATAGCCAACGCTAACATGTAAAGCCCTGCATTCTTTTAAATGAAGTAAAATTACAAAAAGGAATTGGATAAGAAAATGTAAGTTTATAAAAAATGCTCATTATATAAAATGATTAATTTTGCATCACTGGATTATAATAAAAAATGCATTTATTAGTAAATTATTTTGAATGTAATGCTGTTGTACTGAACTGCATTAGACGTTGAAGTTGTTGTGTAAAAATGTATTGACTGTTCCTGTATCTGTGGCAATAGTCACCTTGTATAAAATAAAGAACATATACCTTAAAGGGGACCTGTCATGCAAAATGCACTTTCTGATGTCTTATAAATGTGTCCCTGGTGTGTCAGGGAACTCACGCAGCGTCAGAAAATAAAACCCTCTCTCTTTTCCTCCGTACCCAAATCTCTAAAATCGGGGGAACAATGGAGCTGATCCAGATTTGCGTCCGATACGACGTAATATCTGAAATGTGGACCCACGGCCCAATCAGAAAGTTGCTATCAGAAACAATGCCCGACTGTTTTGGACGTAATATGGTCGGTGTTTACATTAGCATCGCTAACACTCAGAGCTAACCTGTACTGGAGAGCATGTGTGTGAAGAAGCAGGAAGTAAAAAGGAACTCACCTTGTGGTATAACCGGCAAGAGAGAAAGCCTTTGAGCTCCAGACTGTTTCAGATCCTTGATAATCCATGATATAGCGTTTCATCACGGCAGCATTTAGTTTAGACGGTAGCTGCCGGGTCCCGCATGAGCTCAGACCCCTCCTTTTTTATTTAATCAATTTTTATTTTTTTAAAGCTTTATACCCCAGAATCAGCACTTTAGAAACAGGAAGTGAAATAGATGGATATGAGGCATGGCTATAATGGGTGATCTGTTTGGTATTTTGAGCAAAACACTTCATAGACATGTTTTTAATATATCTGAGACCCATGCTATTGCCTAAAAATAGCATGATAGGTGATCTTTAAATAAAAACAAAAGTGTTTCTGTTGAATTTATTTTATTGATTGCAAAAAAAACTGTATAATTTACAAAGACGATACGGGCTCTACAGTACTTTAAATATGAAAATATTAGCAAAAAAGGCAGGTAGATAAGTCTATTTATCACAATTCATACTGTCAATAAAAAAGATTGGCTCATCGATGCAACACCTGTCATTTGTTTTGTTAGTGGCACAAAAAAAGAATGCCAACAATGATCAGGGGAACTGGAAGCCTGCTGCTTCTCAGACCTTAAAATAAAAACATGTGGGACAACATTCATTCAACAGCTTTTACAAGCAAAGAAAGTCGTGCTTGAATTTGTATAAAAACATTGATCCACTTCCAATTCAGCCTGCCAGGAGTTAGAAACGTCTGTTCTGTATTAACCCCGAATTTCTTATTAACAAAAACATATTTTCAGGTTAAAAAAAAGAAATAATTAAAGCAATTGATGAAGTCCTTTTCACAGAGTAAAAGCTGTACAACATAGTGAGAAGACAGTAGCTCGTATGTAACTGTGTTGCTGAAACCACAGACGCAATGACACTTCCTTATCTACAATACCTGATAAAAAAAAGACAACAAATATTCCAGTTTTCAGACCAAACTCGCTCTCGCATGCTTGTGCTCAAAGCAAGCAGAAGCAAATTAAGAAATAAAAAAGTGCAGTTTTATATATGTTATCGTGTGTGGCCCAGTGTAATAAAACCAGCTGTTAGCTCTATGCTGCTCATTGGCAGAAGGACTGAAAACTAAAAGGCACTATCTTGGTCCTGACAACGCTGGAACTCCAACTATCTTCTCCTCTGCGTTTCTGTCTTTGATTCAGTCACCTGGAAGCAGACACACCTGCAAGGAACAAACAGAAAGAATTCAATATAAAATACACATTTAAACAACATCTGCCTTTTAAAGTATTCTGCTTCAATACCTATTTGTGACAAGTCTTTAAAGGGTTCCTATTATGTTAATTTCCAGGTTCATATTTGTATTTTGTGTCTCTACTGTGTGAGGGAACTTGGGCATTTTAGCCTTTGTAGACCATTAACAAGCACTAAAAACCTATTTAACACACTACAGGAAAGGGAAAACCCCAAAAGGGGGCGGCACATCTCTAAGCTGGTTGACCAATCACAACAGAGCTGGCCAGCTAACCAATCAGAGCAGACTGGGCTCTGGTTTCAGACAGAGGGTGAAAAGAGGTGCTGCAGCACAGGCAGTATGAGGAAAATAAAGAGCTTTTTGAACATTAAAGCATGGAGACATGTAGAGACACTACATACTGATATACACCTGAACATCAGCAGGAGAGGACTCTTTAAAGTAGAGACACTACATACTGATATACACCTGAACATCAGCAGGAGAGGACTCTTTAAAGTAGAGACACTACATACTGATATACACCTGAACATCAGCAGGAGAGGACTCTTTAAAGTAGAGACACTACATACTGATATACACCTGAACATCAGCAGGAGAGGACTCTTTAAAGTAGAGACACTACATACTGATATACACCTGAACATCAGCAGGAGAGGACTCTTTAAAGTAGAGACACTACATACTGATATACACCTGAACATCAGCAGGAGAGGACTCTTTAAAGTAGAGACACTACATACTGATATGAACCTGAACATCAGCAGGAGAGGACTCTTTAAAGTAGAGACACTACATACTGATACACCTGAACATCAGCTGGAGAGGACTCTTTAAAGTAGAGACACTACATACTGATATACACCTGAACATCAGCAGGAGAGGACTCTTTAAAGTAGAGACACTACATACTGATATACACCTGAACATCAGCAGGAGAGGACTCTTTAAAGTAGAGACACTACATACTGATATACACCTGAACATCAGCAGGAGAGGACTCTTTAAAGTAGAGACACTACATACTGATATACACCTGAACATCAGCAGGAGAGGACTCTTTAAAGTAGAGACACTACACACTGATATACACCTGAACATCAGCAGGAGAGGACTCTTTAAAGTAGAGACACTACATACTGATATACACCTGAACATCAGCAGGAGAGGACTCTTTAAAGTAGAGACACCTGAACATCAGCTGGAGAGGACTCTTTAAAGTAGAGACACTACATACTGATATACACCTGAACATCAGCAGGAGAGGACTCGGATTAGTCAAAACCTAGCAACATGTATTCGGCAACTCTTTGGGTATTTTTTGTATTCAACTATTCCAACGTTATTATATAAAGTCAAGAAATAAGAAAAACAAACTTAGTTTAAGCGTGAGTTATCTAATTACATCATTTTAGGTGAAATACCTCAAATCTTGTTGCGAAAAAACTACAAACTGCCAAATAATTTCAAAACTTAAATAAGAAAACTTTCAAAAGTAAGGAAAATCAAAATCTCAAAAGAAGAAGTAAATAATAATAATAATAGATTACATTTGTATAGCGCCTTTCAAGGGACCCAAGCCCGCTTTACATGGTAAACAAACAAACAAACAAAAGGGGCAAATAATAAAGTTCAAAATGAAATCAATAGCAGTAGGAGTGGAAGCAGGAGGGCTGTGATGGGTTAGGGGTCAAAGGCCATGGTGAACAGGTGAGTTCTTAATGATGACTTGGTCCCACCTGTCAGTACCAGCAGCCCCTCTCAGTGATCCAGGCTGTTCCCCAGCTTCTGGCCCTCCTGCAGCGCGGCCATGGCCAGCCTCAGGTGCTCCTTCAGACTCTGGACCTCCCTCTCGCTGCGGCCCTTCATCCCACTCAGCTCCTCGTGCATCTCCGTGTATCGATCAGAGGCCAGGCGCTTCTCCTGAGAGAGGAGAGGTACGTTTATTTATATAGCACGTTTTCAGACACAGAGGCAATTCAAAGTGCTTTACATCGTCATTAACACTCAATAAGAAGACAACAGAAAGGAACACAATAAATAAACATCATGGAATAACAGAGTCATAAAAACCATGCATACAAGAGATAGTTTAAAAACAACATTGTAAATACGTGCTTATAAAAGTTAAAAGGCTTCTGGGTAAGCAGCTGTAAAAAGTCGTGTTTTTAGCCTCGACTTAAAAGAACTCAGCGTCGGTGAAGACCTCAGGGTGTTGGGAGGTTTGTTCTATTTGAGGCAGTGGCCAGGAACGATTGTGTGGGTGGGCCTGGAGAAATGTAGGGGGGCCAGGGGGAGACTTATTAAGCGTTGGGTTTGAGCTGAAACTTCATTAATGATTTTATTTATTTTTTAATGCACTAATTAAACATAAGCATAAACATAGGCACGGCGGCCTCAGAATGTGTAACACTGACATCCACATGACTGGCTCGGCGGCCACAGGTTGTTCATCCTTGGCAGTCGCAGTGGGCACACGCTTCACTGCAGACCTCAAGAAGAAATAAGACTTTCATTCACTCACGACAAAACTTACTTTACTCACGGTAAAAAACGTGGTTCTGAGCCGGGGAATGTGTTTGGTTCTGAGCCGGGGAACAATGAGTAAGCCCGCCCCTGATCTCAGAGCTCTGGGGGGCTCGTAACAGAGAAGCATGTCGGACATATATTGGGGTCCCAAACCATTTAATGCTTTATAAGTCTTTAAAATGGATTCTGTAAGCTACTGGTAGCTAGTGCAGAGATCTGAGAGAGGAGCGGAGCAGGAGGGTTAAGTTCCTCGTCTATAACTTCATCAACCAGATACTGGACCACGTTAGTCCTGCATGACTTCCAGAAACCTGAATACCTTCTCCAAAAGCATGTGTTTTTAAAATTAACAATATTCATACATTATAGTATACAAACATTGTATGTAACCTCTCTTTTATGGAAAGGTTACATCAAATTGAATTTTTATAATAAAACATGAATAACCTTGTTGAAGGACGTAAGGATTTATATTCCATATTATCACACACACACACACACACACACACACACACACACACACACACACACACACACACACACACCACACACACACACACACCACACACACACACACACACACACACACACACACACACACACACACACACACACACACACACACACACACACACACACACACACACACACACACACACACACACACACACACACACACACACACACACACACACACACACACACACACACACACACACACACACACACACACACACACACACACACACACACACACACACACACACACACACACACACACACCGTGTTTAGAAACTGCAGCTCGTTCCTCAGGCAGCTGATCTCCTTGTGTAAATACTCTATCTCGTTCTCCTTCACCCTGAGAAGAACCTGGCAGAAAAACAACAAAACAACAGTGTGGTTATCATCTGCTGCCAGAGAGAGAGAGAGAGACAAAGAGACAGAGAGAGAGAGACAGAGAGACAAAGAGAGAGAGAGAGAGAGAGAGAGAGAGACACAAAGAGACAGAGAGAGAGAGAGACAAAGAGACAGAGAGAGAGAGAGAGACAGAGAGAGAGAGAGAGTACTCGTCTCTAAATGGCTGTAATTATCACATCAGTCCACGAGGAAGCAATGGTGTCCTGGCTGATTTATGAGAAACACCGTGGGCGTTCTCTGTCAAAACTCGGGCTGATTGCTGTTTACCGTGAGACTCCCTTTGTGTTCTCCAACCTGCTGCAACACTACTTTGGTAAACAGGAAATAATAGGCTGCAGAAGAGAAAGCTTTATTCATAACAGAGACATTTCATTTCTAAAGCATGTATTTATTCTTTTTAAACGTATTTCTGCACAATTGCAAATAAATATTGGGCTCCACTTCTATCAATACTACTCTACTATTGGGAGAATGAGATTCCAGTGGTTTCTGAATCTGTTTCCAAACATTTCTATATCTTTTATACCCGTCTCATTCTACTCCAGCTTGTTGAAATGTGCTATCTAATAACCCTCTTTCTCTGCTGTGTATTTAACTCACTAGAACTTAGATCATGAATTGTTATAGACCGGCAGAGAGCTAGCTGCCTTGTTGACGTCAGCATGCTTTGCAGCAGGTGTTACTTTCACACTTGTGCACATCTGATGGGACGCGTGTCTGTATTGAGGAAGTGACATGACGGCAGCAGTGCTCAGTACGAGAGTAGAAGTGGTTACCTCCAGCTCACAGGGCGTCCTGTCCTCTGAGCTCTGAGACGTGTTAGTAGATCGTGTTCGACTCATCTGCTCCGCCAGACGAGCCTTTAGGTCCTGCAGAGAAATGTTTTTAATGAATGATGCGAGTAGGTTGGAATACATGTGTAGGTTATGGATCACTGTTTCCATGAAGGGAGAGCAGAGACTTCTTATTTACAGCAGCTGTCAGAAACCTGGATGCCATGTTCAAGTGTCATTCTCTCTCTCTCTCTCTCTCTCTCTCTCTCTAGTTGTAAAGATGTCTCACCTGGTTCTCCTTCCTCAGCTGCTCCATGTCTCTCTCTCTCTAGTTGTTAAGATGTCTCACCTGGTTCTCCTTCCTCAGCTGCTCCATGTCTCTCTCTCTCTAGTTGTAAAGATGTCTCACCTGGTTCTCCTTCCTCAGCTGCTCCATGTCTCTCTCTCTCTCTCTCTCTCTAGTTGTAAAGATGTCTCACCTGGTTCTCCTTCCTCAGCTGCTCCATGTCTCTCTCTCTCTAGTTGTTAAGATGTCTCACCTGGTTCTCCTTCCTCAGCTGCTCCATGTCTCTCTCTAGTTGTTAAGATGTCTCACCTGGTTCTCCTTCCTCAGCTGCTCCATGTCTCTCTCTCTCTAGTTGTAAAGATGTCTCACCTGGTTCTCCTTCCTCAGCTGCTCCATGTCTCTCTCTCTCTCTCTCTCTCTAGTTGTTAAGATGTCTCACCTGGTTCTCCTTCCTCAGCTGCTCCATGTCTCTCTCTAGTTGTTAAGATGTCTCACCTGGTTCTCCTTCCTCAGCTGCTCCATGTCTCTCTCTCTCTAGTTGTAAAGATGTCTCACCTGGTTCTCCTTCCTCAGCTGCTCCATGTCTCTCTCTCTCTAGTTGTTAAGATGTCTCACCTGGTTCTCCTTCCTCAGCTGCTCCATGTCTCTCTCTCTCTAGTTGTAAAGATGTCTCACCTGGTTCTCCTTCCTCAGCTGCTCCATCTCTCTCTCTCTCTAGTTGTTAAGATGTCTCACCTGGTTCTCCTTCCTCAGCTGCTCCATGTCTCTCTCTAGTTGTTAAGATGTCTCACCTGGTTCTCCTTCCTCAGCTGCTCCATGTCTCTCTCTCTCTCTCTCTAGTTGTTAAGATGTCTCACCTGGTTCTCCTTCCTCAGCTGCTCCATGTCTCTCTCTCTCTCTCTCTAGTTGTAAAGATGTCTCACCTGGTTCTCCTTCCTCAGCTGCTCCATGTCTCTCTCCTTGCGGCTGATCTCCCTCTCTCTCTCAGCGCTGCTCTGCTCCGATCGGTTCACCTCTAGACATTTCTGAGAGTAACGCTCAGAGAGGCCGGCCAGCTCCCTCTGCAGAGCCTGAGTCTCCGACCTGCACGAAGAAAACATAGATTTGTGACGGGGTACGAATCTAACTAAGAAAGGAGAAACGACTGGCATGCAGGAGGCTCAAACGATAACAGAATGTGCGTCACATTACCTGCTTTCTTTTTACTGTAAGGGCAGCAAAATTAGAAAAGAAACAATAAACAATTACAGGAATAATAGAGTTTGTTTATCATAGAATTGTATCTTTGCTGAGAGGGTAACGTTTTGAAACCTGCAGGTGATGAAAAAGCATTGTCAACAGATCATATTTCTAAAAACATCAGTAAAGAAACTGAAAAAAATCACCGTTTGTTAATTATGTTTAGTAGCATTTCTTAATTGTTCTTAGCTGTGGTAAGAATATTATAAACAGCACTTACTAATTGTTTCTTTCCATCCTTTTTTTAAGACCAACATTTTATTTTTCTCAGTTTTTTTTACAGCAAATAAACATCAAATAAAAACACCAATATCTGTGTCTTTAGGTACTTTTGGAGGAACCGGCTCGAGTGCGCTAGAATTAGAAAATACACAGCCGGAAGAAATCTGCCACTTCCTCACAGAGCCCCTCCTCCAACACACACGAACGCGCACATGACCAATGAGGGCACGAGATAAGTTTGTGCCCAGATGGAAGGCTGACAGGCAGGTAGGCCATCCAGTTACTTTAGCCGGGCCGGCTCAGATGATGGTCGTGCTTTTTACAGCGCCACGGCTTCAACAGATGACATTTTTTAATGGATTCTTTGTCAAAGCACTTCAGATATTCATTGCTATCGGGATGTTAAGAGCATTCCATGGAATATAACAAAAAGTGTATCTCAAGCCGGTTTCTCAAACTTACCTACCCCACCTTTAACATTTTATATATTAAAAAATGTTACATAAACATCCAAGTAGATCAAGGTGGTGGCGAAGTCCATAGGGACTTGGCTTGGCAGCTGGAAGGTCACCAGTTCAAGTCCCGGCAAGACCAAGTGCTACCGAGGTGTCCCTGAGCAAGGCACCGTTCCCTACACTGCTCCCCGGGCGCCGTACGTAATGGCAGCCCACTGCTCCTAACACTAGGATGGGTCAGATGCAGAGGAACCATGTGGTTACATAGCACCTGTATAGTACTATGTAATGACAATAGAAAGTCAAAGCACCGCTCCAATGGTACGACTCATTGTGTCTACGTCATACATAAACAACCAAAGTTAATCTTGTAATTTCATCTCCTTTAAAGTGTGTCTCTTTTATTCTGCCCTCTGTTACTGAATACCTCTAAAGTAAAAGTATACATAGTATTGAATACATCTAATAACATCAACATGTTGTGAAGGAGTATTTTGTTCCATTTTCATTACGCAACTGTTTCCTCCTGCGGTTTTAAAATACTCTCCGGGTCACGACCGATAACCGCAGAAATAAGGAAGAGCATGCACAGCGGATAAAGACTATAAAACGCAGAGTAGGCAACAAAGATAAGCCTTAAAATGCAGGGTTGAGTAGCAGCAGCAGCGTCCTTCTGTCAAAGGCCTTGTGGAGCTCACAAAGGGAAACTAATCCATGACTGAATTCTTCTGCATTCCTTAAGAGCCGAGCGGCGGCCGCTGCGGTAATGGCCTCCATTCAACAAGATTGTTGTTCAGTCGGCACATTTTTTATTTCTCTGAAAACACTTCAGAGGCCAGAGAACTCCCACTTTAAAGCACAAGAGAGCTGTTCACATAAATTACCCCTGCTGGCCGCACTGACGGAGACTCGGGGCCAGGCTTCAACTGGAGCTTGGTTTCAAGGCGGGATGAAAAAAAGGCTCACAAGAGCATTTCCAAAAGTTTCATTTCTTGGGTTTTTGCAGGGATTTTATAAAACGCCAAGTCGGGGATATGCAGGAATCCTGAAGTCAAATGTAAGACCCTTTAAGACCCTTTCCATCTTAAGACCTCATCGCCACTTGGAGTTGTAACCGGTTACCTTGGCGACACACTTCACCTCACATTGACTATATACAGTATTGAGTGTCCTTCCTCCTTATCTTCCAACCATTTGGACGCTAACTTGCATTTCCCCGTAACGATGTTGTTTAGCAACCGGCGTAAACGGGCCTTCGCGCTATCAAGCAGTGAGCGTGCGACGTCCTGTTCAGATGACGTCAAACCCAACGGGATGCCATCAATAAACTACACAGAATCACACTACACACCTACGCCATGACTACATTCAGGCAGACTGTAGAATACAACCTCTTTGGACCATTTATATACTTATTGAAAACAAGCTACAAAATGTAATACCTTGGGAAATGCCGTTTAACACTTTTTAATAGCCTTCATTTTCACTAAATTGATTTATCAACGCCTAATACTTTTTAAGACCCCGCGGACACCCTGTAACTTTTATTTGCTGTGTCATAATTCGGCGTTTCTTTTCAAATAAAGCTTATAGTTAGGGCTGGCTCCGGCTCACCTTGAACCAGCCCCGAGTTATGCCGCTGTAGGCTTTGACAATCTGATGAATATTACTTTTATAGCTTTCATATGTCACGTCTCATCTCCTGATAGTCTTTCTCTCTATCTGTAAGCACTCATGTCTAAAGAAAAATCATTCAATTGCATGTAAAGGCCCCCAAGACAAATGTGTGATATTAGGCTATGCAAATACAACTTGACATCACTGTTGGTTATAAGCCAGATTCGTGCTGAGTATCTTTGGGCAGGCATACATCTCCAATGAGTTGGTAAATATGAGTTTTGAAGTAACTTACTGTTGTTGTGCTCTCAGAGTGTGTGAATCCACCCCCCCGCTGCCCAGCCTCTTGACTTTCTCCACCTCTCTCTCCAGCTCGTCTCTGTGCTTCTTCTTCAAAGCCTCCATCACTGAAACACACAAGGAAGATGTTACTACAAATTAAAACTCTGTGGCGAACACACATTTATGATGATAGTACATGTCCTACACAATCAGCAGAAACAACCCAAGGCCACAATATCAACCCATTCCCTCAAAGCTAAACCGTGAACTCTATTTGACCCTTGACTTACACTTCTTTTAAATCAGGAATGAAGACTTTTCTTTTTGCCGCTGCCTTTTACTAAATCACATAACTCATCAAATCTTACACTGCGCTAACCAACTTTTATTCTTGTATTTTAAACCTGACTTCTTCTATTTAAACTTGTTGTAATTGGCCTTCTCCTGAATGTGTTTCTTTTACACCGTGTCTTAAGGCTTTTAATAGTTTTTGTAAACTACACTTTGAATTGCATTGTTTTGAAATAGCTTGCCTTACAACCCATTTCCTACGTATCATATGAACTTAAGTTAAAGGCTCAGTACAAAAAACATTTAGTAGTGTTACATGTCCTCATATTTTCAAGGAGTAATCACAGTTCCCTACAGATGTCCCCAGAGTGTCCTGACCTCGTGCTGTGTCTCTGGTCTCCTCCGTCAGCAGCCTCTCCTTCTCGCTCTCCAGCTGCTTCACCTGCCTCTCGTGTTGCCTCTGCAGCTCCTCCAGAGCCTGGTGGTGAGCCTGGTCCATGGCCAACAGGCTGCGCCCGCACGGAGCCTCCGGACCACAGCCCCCCCTCACACCTGCTCCTCTTCCTCCCAATCTTCCTCCTCCTCCTCCCTGTAGTTGCTGTAGCTGCTGCCTCAGTGACGCCACCTGAGAGAAACACAGAGACGGAGGTAAAGCCCACTGAGCGACGGGTGTAGTATGTGATCAGCATGTTTACATGAGATTGTGGCGTTGGCAGTGGGATACCTGAGAGAGGATTAGCATGTGAATTAGGGCTGTCAATTCATCTACATGTTATGGGAATCACATTTTGGACTAGTGCAATACTCCATCCTTACAATCTAATAATGTCCTATGTATTAATATCTCACGTTTCTGCAGATGAGTACACTTATGTTCATTTACTTAAGTACGTTAGGGCTGCTCAATTAATCGTATTTTAATCGCAATTACGATTATGGCTTGCAGCGATTACGAAAACAACGTAATCGAAATATAACGATTATCTTTTAATTTTTATTATTAATTTTAATTTTTTTTATTACATTTTTTTGTATTGGTTTTTCAGTTGAGTTCTACTTAAAGTTCCGGGTAATCAACTGTTAAAAACATTCTGTTCACATTTCTTTTCTCCAATAAATGGATGTTTTCAAAGTAAATGGATAATCGTTTTTAATAATCGTGATATCAATTATTGACCCAAATAACCGAGATTATGATTTTTGCCATAATCGAGCAGCCCTAAAGTACGTCTTTGAATCTTTTTGAATGTAGGACTTTTACTTGCTATCAATTATTTGAACCTTCACACATGTGCTTTTCCCACTGTGATAATGTCTTTAGAGACAAATACATATTATTCAGTGTAGTTTAAAAAAATATAGAAAAGGCTGCATGATGTAAAGCGATTAAATAGCCCGGCAACACGTGCTACTTACAATCCGTTCTAAGTTGCAGTATCAGTCAAAGTAATCGCAATAAGTTATGTCAAAATGGTACAGCCGTAAAATAAAGACAGGCTTTTCAATGCTTAACTGACAGTAGGAATATTTCTTTCATACTCACTGACTTTTAAACATGATCGACTTAATTAACATGTAATCTTCTTTTCCATTGTCTCACTGCCAACACACACTCCACACCTGATCACTGGCAGAACCACTTCTTCTATGCACGAACTAACGACGGGGAGGTTTTGTGTTGTTGTTGCTCAAAGTTCAAATCATTTAAACTTTGTCCCCAATCCCTGCTGACCTTTCAAAGCCTGATTAGACTCAAGCTGCAGAAGAAGCTTGAACACAAAGGCAGCATTCAGCTCTCATTAAAGGGTAATAATAGCTTATTATTAAAGGATGAATGCACATCAATTGTCTTTGGCATGAACGTAACCTCTCTTGTTTATAAAGTAAATTGTTCTTCGCCCAGTGTCACGTGTAGAGACTTCAAACAGGTTCAAACCAAAGCTGCACATCACAACACACAGAGAAGAACAGAGGAGAGCCAGCAGTGTTTCCCAAGTAAGTATTGTGGAGCTACACACCTAATTAAAAATCCTAGTTTGATCCGTATTCGCTTAAAAAACATGATAATTGTAACGTATTTCTTAGTATATTTTCCCCTCTAACATCAAGAATCATATCGCAGCTACAATATCAGCCAAAATAATAGGGTTTTTTTCAAAACATCTGTAACCCTGTGAGGCTAATCTTACTTTTTTTTCTGCATATTTGAGATGGAAAACACTGAGCAAGAGCAGGTCAGAAAAGACAGTGGCTCAAGTGTTAACAGGCGGAAAGAGGAAATGTTAACTTCATCCGAACCGATGAGTTAATTTGCATTTTACTTATAAATGTGCAAATTGGAAAAAAATCATCTCCACGCACTACCTCCCTCTGCAGCGCCTCATTGGCTGACTGGCTGGAAGGCCGTGTTCCCATTGGCGGCAAGGAGCTCATCTCCTTCAGCGGCAAGCGTTCAAACTCAGCCCACTTTTTCTCAACGTCATCCTCGGTGCGTAACCTCTGATTGGATCCCGCGCCGGTGCCCTTCCTGGACAGCACGGCCTCCCATTGGCTGCTGGTGTTCCTCTCCTCTTGCCATTGGCTGTGCTCCCGGCCCTGACCCTCGGCTGCCTCTCTCTGCCCGGCGGGGACGGGAACCGGAGAGAGCTCCACGTAGTCGAACCTGCGGTGAGTGGGAGGAGCAGGGGGCGGGGCTTCTGAGGGAGGGTCGGCGTGACGAGACGACGGGCGGCGGGACGACTGCAGGAAGCGGGAATGAGAGTTCTCCTTATCACTGCTGCCGTCTGGTAATCTGGAGAAGAAGACATACAATAAATCAAGACCAATGGATGAATCAAAACATTATTTCTTATTTTCTGACCTCATGAATCCTAAAAATTGGTGCAGGATTGAGTCCTAAATTAGTTAGCATTCATTAGTGTTAAACTCAGAGCCACATTTCATCTTCAACGTGCGATTGCCACAGATCTTATTTTCTGCAATATTCCAACATCCAATATGAAAAATCACTGCACCACTCTTTTTATATGAAATAAATAAGTAACCCCTCACTTAGTCACCAAGGTTAGCGTAATACGTGGACAGCAGCCTCAACATGAACCCTGGCCATGAGTCAGTCATGAAACTTTCATTCATCTCTAACAGACAAAGTATACAGAGAATTCAACTCTAAGGGTCAAAGCTGTTAACACCTGTGAGTAACAGAGCCTCTTATCTGATTTAGCCTGAGCTGCAGCTACACCTCAAGTGAGCGATGCAGGAAGGCTGAGGCAAAGAAATATGCTGCTTTATTACGGCAGGAAGTTGCAACATACAATAACTGTGAGATGGTAAAACCACTTTCTATGATTACACAACAGCACCTCTTTTCCCCCTCTGTCTGAAACCAGAGCCCAGTCTGCTCCGATTGGTTAGCTGGACGGCTCTGTTGTGATTGGTCAACCGCTTTGAGATGTCCCGCCCCTTAGCCTATCACCTACAATATGTTGGAGCGCTAGCCAATAGAAGCGTGAGTGTTACATAGTGATGTCACTATGTTCAGGAATTAAACAAAAGAGTACAATGGAGGCGTTTCAGGCAGGGGGAAATTAGACATTTGGGATTTTAGCCTTTGTAGACCATTTACATGCACAAAAAACCCAAGGGGAAACCACCAAAAAGCATGATAGGGCCTTTTATTCATAAGGCGCTTTCACACCAAGTACTTTGGTGTACTTAGTTCATCAGTACTTAGTTAATCAGAACTCTTTTGTTCTGATGAACTAAAGAGCAGATCGCGTTCACACCGGAATACGTTTCCCGAGGGAAGATTACGCAAATGAAGCCGATGACATCACTTCTTCTACTTCTGCTTTGGGTTTACTGGCAGGCCGCAAACAACTTCACGGCAACTTATACTGCCGCCCGAAGTCCCCGGAGTTGGGGAGTGGCTTCAGAGTAAATCGCCAGAACGCCGACACCTCCTCATCTCCACCGCTCCCATGTTTTCTTTTGTGTTGCCATAAGTTAGTCTCTCTGCGTTTCTGCGCTGGGCTAATGCTAATGCTAATAATGCTAATGCCAGCAAATACAATGGCGGCTTGAAAAAACTTTTCAGAGTTTTACGGAGCGTGGTTTGCAACCCGACCAGCCAATCAGACATAGGAACCTTTTTCTCCCATGAAAGTCCCTGCTCTCTACAGGGACTGAAAAGGTTCTCATGAACTAAATTCTAGTTCCGGCTTTTTTTGGTGTGAACGCAAAATTTCAAGAACTATCGGAACTATACTGGGAAATGTACTCCGGTGTGGAAGCGCCTATATTTACCGTGTTTATTTTTATTTTTAACTCATGTCTGTGCAATGTCTTTTTTTCAACATTTGAGGTAATCTATATTTAAATAAAACCTTTTATATATAATGATTAAACAGGTATTTACTGTGTGAGGTCTGGAGAGCTGCTGGGTCTTATACACTTCTTTAAAACCTCGATCCAATTCCTCCTGATCCCTGCCGTCATGGCCGACAGAGTGTGAGCAGAAGAGTCCCTCGTCTGAGGAACAAAAGAGACAAAGAGAAACAGGTTCAGGAGAAACAAAGATGTGACAGAACTGGGATGAGAGGGAGAGGATACGGAGAGGAAGAAAGGAGCAGGAGATGTGAGTCATGATAATAAAATAACGCAGGAGAGGAAATGGAGAGCGGGTGTGGTGATAGGAAGACAAAAAGGTGTGAATATAGAAAAATAAATCGGTGTATGAGAGGGATTAAGCTGTAACGGAGACACTCACCTGTACCTGAAACCCATAGTTCTTCTCCACGTCAAACTCACACACTTTCACACACGATTTGAGGTCAATCTCCCCGTCCAGCTCATCTTTCTGTACAGAGAACACAGCAAGGCACGTTTATTTACAAAGCATATTTAAGCAGAAAGGCAATTAAAAGTGTGTTACAAAAAAAATGTCAAAGCATTAAGATATAGTGCAACAGAAACACATTTTAAAAGTCAAGAAAGTACAAATTGAAACAAGATAAATACAGTAATACAAGAATATAAGTTACAGTGCAGTGTGAGATTTCTGTGGAGCATGATAGCTAAACGCCGCTTCTCTTTACACTTTCACTCAACACGCTGTTGCGCTTCAAGTGGTCATCAAAGTGTTCATAATAAACATTCAAACAAACCTCCTCTGCACTGGAGTCTCTGTAGTACTTCAATCCAGCGTCAGTCAGAACAAACCAATGCTTCTTCCACTAAAGAAACAAAGAAGATATCAAGTCATCCAAGAAATGAGATTTGAGAATGAACTTTTGCACGATAACAAATAATAAAGCACTATTACTACTTGATTATCAGAGTAAGACAAATTGGCGTTATGGCCCAACCATTTATTAAAGTTTTATAAGTCGCAATATGTATTAGTGAAATATATTGTTTTGTTGTGACTATTGATTGACCTAGTTCATCCATACATGTACTTTGTTAAGACTGACTGTCCCGACATTGACACCAGATGGACACACGAATATGGAATTGTGAATTTCGCACGAAGATGGCCCCGAACTTGGTCAACAGCCAAGAAAGTATGATGCCTCCAGAAGGCCACACGATGGCACCCGAACCACACACTCCGTCATGTTGTTTCCATAGCAACAACAACTTCCTGTCAACAGCATAAACTCGCCCTCGACGTCTTCGTACTATATATAATACCATGGCTACACGACGGCATTGCGAGGGCTTCACGTAGTCGTGTTGCCTTCCTAAGACAATCGGGCAGCTTCTTGTTTCCTTCGTATTGTCTTCGTGAGGCGAAAAATGCCCGATGGCACCGATGACAAGACACAAGATGTCCTCACGATGGCCTTACGAAGGGCAAAATGGACACACGAATTCAACACGAAAATGAACCTTCGCAAGGTCTTTCGAAAAATGTGTTGGCATGCCAAAGATTTTGCCACCGCTCACGAAGTTGCTGCCGGAGCCTGAGAAACTCCACCGGCGGTCATACGATGGCTTAAGATGCCCTCAAGAATGGCCCGATGTTACGATCAGAGCCGAATTTCAACATTTCCTTTATCGTGTGTCCATCTGGTGTCAATTTCGGGACAGTGTGACGCGGGCTTTAGGAAATACCATATTTTCACATGAATAAAAAAGGCGATAAATAAATTACTAATTGTACGCATTAAATCCAAAAGCAGTTTTCTATATGAAGGAACAAATATATATAATCTTGTGAATGAAGTATTGTAGTGATGTAGAGATGACTGAGCCTACAAATGGTAATGTACACACTTAAAGAAATGTTTTGTATGAGACACATTCTCTTCAAAACCACGCCCACGATCATTTAAAGTATAGTTTCATGAAAATAACAATGTAAACATGTTCCAATATCATGCATCACTTGCAGTTGCAATGTCAATGAAAACAGTTCAAATGAGGTTTATTTTCCAAATTCTTCAGCCCTGGCTGTTACACACAGCCTCTCAGCTAGGAGAGGAAGAGGAGGGGGGGAGGGAGGAAGAGGAGGGTGGTGGAGAGGGAGGAAGAGGAGAAAGGTGAAGAGGAGGGTGGAGAGGGAGGGAGGGTGGAGAGGGAGGAAGAGGAGGGAGAGGGAGGAAGAGGAGGGAGGTGAAGATGGAGGAAGAGGAGGGTGGTGAAGATGGAGGAAGAGGAGGGAGATGAAGATGGAGGAAGAGGAGGGTGGTGAAGATGGAGGAAGAGGAGGGAGATGAAGATGGAGGAAGAGGAGGGTGGTGAAGAGGGAGGAAGAGGAGGGTGGTGAAGATGGAGGGAGAGGAGGATGGAGGAAGAGGGAGATGAAGATGGAGGAAGAGGATGATGAAGATGGAGGAAGAGGAGATGAGATGAAGATGGAGGAAGAGGGTGATATTTGAGTACAATAAATGCTCTTACCTCTCCGCTGTCGTCCAGCTTGGACATCCAGCCCTTCTTGAAGTTCAGGAGGTCAGGCTGAGGGGAAGCAGGAAGTTAGTGACGTCTTCTCCGTGGTCATCTTATCTATGACTTGGTTTCAAATCAATCTCATGCTTTTGTATACAGAATCAAAAAGAGACATGCCTTGAATAAAAGCAGTCTCAGTGATATATATAAAAGTTGACTGTAGGAAGGAACTGTGCTGTCTTTATCCGTCAAGGTCAGTCATTTGTTTGACCTTTCATCACGAGCGGGACTCAAAGGATTCACAGAGAGAGGAGACGGAAGCGATCGCAGGGTGGGGCAAACTCAATATAGTTACATCTCTTTACAAGTTAAATAACAGCAACCATAATTCCTTTCTTTATCATTGTTCATGAAGTAAAAGAGACAATGCTGCGGACATATTCTGCCACAAAGACCGTGCGGTGGAGAAACTTCAATCTACAAGTAGGAACCTCAAAATGTGATGATCCCAGATTAAGATTAGGCCATTTGTTCTAGTGTACATTCCTCACTTCTCTTATCTCTCACTAACATGTACATTCCTCACTTTCTGAATTCATCATTCCTTTCACTTCCCTCTCTGTTAATATGACTTCTCTCATCTCTTATCATGTCTGTGTTGATTCTCTCTTCCTGGTGTTGTTTTTAAACCACAGTACCACCCAGTTTCACACTGAACAGAATAAAGAAGTTAATCTACGCTGCTGTCGTGTTAAAGTCTGGTGACTCAATAGACCAAGTAAACTAGCATTACTGGGTTAAGATGATATCTGTGTACAACTATAACCTGATATGGCAATGATTGATCACACCACACACACACACACACACACACACCACACACACCACACACACACACCACACACACACACACCACACACACACACACACACACACACCACACACACACACACACACACACACACACCACACACACACACACACACACACACACACACCCACACACACACACACACACACACACACACACACACACACACACACACACCACACACACACACACACACACACACACCACACACACACACACACACACACACACAACACACACACACACACACACACACACCACACACACACACACCAACACACACACACACACAACACACCACACACACACACACACACACCCACACACACACACACACACACACACACACACACACACACACACACACAGAGATAAATGAATAAATTGTATTGCAAATTATTACTTAAATATCTTTTAACTATTTATTTTTCACAAAACCCAAACCCGACTAATTATATATTATAATAAAAACGTTACTGTTTTCAACCAAACACCAACTATTTGTTAGAAGATTCATAGTTTTGATTGATTACTTAAGGCATAAATGTCAAAAAACCCTAATCCAAGCTCCTTAAATGTGAATATTGTGAATAAATGTGAATAACTATAAACATCTTTGAGTTGTGGACAAAACAAGAAACTCGTCCTCTACTCTTAGGCGCACAGATCAGCATTTTGCAGCCTCTTCTGGCAAGTCAGTTTTTGGATTATTTGGGAAATAATCCGCAGATTAACCGACCAACACAAGCAGCTCTAATCTGGATTTATAATACAAAAGGAAGCTTGTTTTAGGGACTCTTCCCGTACGATCCTCGCTCACAGTGCTCGACCACTGGAGCATAATGTGTCAGACTTCATCATGAATTCATGAAATGCTATCCAGTGGATGCCCACAGTGAGGTCAGAGAGCGGTTACATGAGCAGGACCCAGGAGGAACAGTCCTGCAGCATCTGCTCTGAATCAACCTGATGCCGCTTCTTCTGTCATGTGTTTTAGAATCCGCGACCTCGCTTTAAAAAGGTCAGCGACAGAGGGAAGAGGGTCAAACTCTGGGGACATTTTGAGACAACGTCCATTCTTTCTGACCCCTATCATGTATCTGACGCTTCAATCGAAGCAGCTTACACACAAGAAGATAGACACTCAAAAAGCAAGAATCCTACAAGTACATTACATTTCAATATGCCAAAAACATTTTAAGTCTTACTGCATTATCTTCAAATAAGCCAAATAATTTCTACTGTGACATGTCTCCGTGCTTTAATGTTCAAAAAGGTCTCTATATTTCTCATACTGCAGCTCTTTTCACCCTCTGTCTGAAACCAGAGCCCAGTCTGCTCTGATTGGTTAGCTGGACGGCTCTGTTGTGATTGGTCAACTGCTTAGAGATGTCCCGCCCCTTACCCCATCACGTACTATGTGTTGGAGTGCTAGATAATAGAAGCTGAAGTGTTATATTGATGTCATGAAAGTAAACAAAGGAGTCCAATGGAGGTTTTTCAGTTGGTGGGGGGAGAGAAACTGCATGGGACGTTTTAGTTTCATCAACTGAAGGGAACACAGGGACGTTAGCCTTTGCAGACCATTTACATGCACACAATCCTATAACACACTACAGGAAAGAAGCATAATAGGGCCCCTTTAATGCCAGAATGCCTAGTAAAACATGCTGTTTAGTTAAAGTGCCTTTCCTAAACCAATGATACATGTACATGCACTCATTGTGTTGACACATACAGCATTATAACGATTTGGAGAAGCAATATTTGTTATGTTACTTTGCCAAGAAAGCTTTACCAATGTTTTGACAGCGTCTGTGTGCAAACACGTGTCACAGCTGGATGTGGAGACTGACAGCTAGAGTACAAGCTAACGGCTAATGACTCTTCTGCTACTGTAAACAACACAAGGTGAAGCAACGCAGCATGAGTAAATGTACAGCTCATCAGGGTAACTCCACGGAAAACAGACAGAAACATTTCAAGTTAGATATAAATTGCACATCCCTTGAGCCAAATAAACTTCTACCAGAAAAGACCATCGAAAAAACATAAAAGCATCAACCAAAAAACGGCTAGCTCCTGCAGAGTATATGTGAACATGTAACATGTATGTAAAGTGTCTGTGTATAAAGAAGTACCTAAGTCTACTGGTTCATTTAAAGGTTCAGATTGTTAGACAAGGTAGATATAAACTCAAACATAGATGTTGGTTTATAGGTAAAGGTATTCAGAAGCAGTAAAGTGATCTGAAAGACACATTTATATCATAATCCAGTAATTTATATGATTCTGAAATTGCACATAAAGCACAGAGAGTACTTTTCCATTTATTTTTTTGAGTATGTTTGGATACTTAAAACGATTTTACGATTTAACAGAGTATTCTCCCAATTTACTATTGGCACATTTACTTCAAAGACATTATCTGAATACCTGTGTGTATAGAGTCATGGAAGAAGTAATTTGCTACAAGTAAAAGTCCTGCATTCAAAATCTTACTTCAGTATAACCACAAAAGTATTAGCTTCAAAATATGTATAAGTAAAATAGTTTGTTAAGCCTAATGAATGGCCCAATTCAGACTCATATATAAAATTGCTGTATTAAAGCTATTCATGCATTACTGTGTTTTTCAAAGCTGGTAGATGTGGAGCTAATCTCAATTACTTATAATATATATATATATATATATGCTGTAAAAAGTTGAATATTTGGCGTGTAAAGTACCACATGTAAAATAATTTGTTAATCTTAATGGCCCATTCAGACTCATTAATATGGTTATCACAGCTGGTAGATGTGGAGCTCATTTTAATGACTTTATACACTGTAAAAAGTAGAATATTGGCTTTTCAAAATGTAGTGGAGTAAAAGTAACCAACAAAGTAACATAACATAAAAACACTCTTTTACAGCTACCTCAACATTGTATTTAAGTAGCTTACAATACATTCAGGAAGGAGTGACAGGAAAAACAGCTTTTGTTAAAGTGCAACTTACCGTCATGATAACAGGGTCCAGCGAGGGTAAAATAAAGACAAAAGAAGAGTCCCGTTACTTAGGGTAAAAAAAAACCTCTTAATCCACTCCTCAGTTTTTAGAGGGTAAAAACTTCACTTTCTCGCAGGAAACCGACGTTATGCGAAATGAGATAAAACCCCGCCATTCATCCCCATGTTAACAGAATCAAGCGAACCCCCAACCAGCGTCAAAAGCTGAGTCTGTGTCCAGTTTTCAGCGGGAAATACATGGAGAAAACACGGCTTGAATGTTGTTTTAAAAGGTGGTAATTTCACAACTTTTTCAGCTAGTAACACTCCTTTTCTCGGTTGTGTTTTCTCGCTGCCTCCCTCTCTGTGTCTGCCACTTCCTGGGCGGATCCGAGAAGATCGGTTGAGAAAACAAGCGCACCCTACCTAACCACACGGTGCTGTAAACAGAGAAGTACTCACACATTGTACCAAGATATATAGCAGAAATACTGCAGTGCACACATACTCAGTTGCATGAAGAAGTCTTGCATTTAAAATTGTACTGGAGTAAAAGCATTGCTGGTTTGTGGTGAAGTACATTTACTCAAGTCCTGTACTTAATCAGATAAGTAGGTTTTACATGTTGTAATTTTACATTAAGTATTTGTATTTTATGTTACTTTATACTTCTACATTTTGAAAGCCAATATTGTACTTTTTACCCCACTACATGTATTTGCAGTGTTGTAAAGTAACTAAGTACATTTACTCAAGTACTGTACAACTCTGAGGTAGGCTACTTGTACTTTACTTGAGTATTTAAATGTTATGCTAATTTGTACTTCTACTCCACTACAATTCAGAGGTAAATGGTGTACTTGTACTCCACTACATGTATTGAATCCCTTTAGTTACTGTACAGATCTGGATGAATGATGTGAAATATAATCAAGTGTTAAATCAGACTTTAGTTCCACCTGGAGTAAATCCACCAGCTACCCTGCAGTCTACAAAGCCATTCAAACTAGCTGCACCTTCACCAGCTTTGAGAACACTTTATTTACTTTACAATTAAATATGGCTAATTTTACACAAGTGAAATATTATAGTACATCTTTCTCCACGGAGTAAAAGTACAAACAAATCAGCATTAAAATATACTGTAAGTACCAAAAGTAAAAGTACCTTTTTGTATTATCGCACATTTCAGAATCGTATATATTTAATTATTGTATTCAAATTATTGATGCAATAATGTGTTCATCACTTAAATGTACTGCTGGATAGCTTAATAATATATAATAATGTATTCGTTTTTTTACATTTTGTATCATTCGCTTAAATCTGCAAAGTAGCGTGTAACTAAAGAGTTTAAATAAATGTAGTAGAGTCAAAAGTACAGCAGTTGCGTACAACATTTGCTGCAGGTAAAAGAATGAAGTAGAAAAATGTGAAAACTCTCAATTGTACTTCAATAACTTTACTAAAGTGCAGTAATTAGGTAAATGTACTTAGCTACTTTCCACTACGAGCTATAACAGCAGTGTTTGGGGGCTGAAGGGGGTCCGGTGGGATCCCCAGCTTCATGAGGTTTAATATTTCTTTGGATAATTACAGCCACAACTGGTTTTTAAAGAAAAAATGTGCAAAAAGTTCTGTTTAATATGAGGTGTCACTCCCCTCCTCTCCTCGGGACCACACCTCTCCACCTTGACACAAAAAAGTTTAAGTTATCCAAAACTTTCAAAACAAACAGAACACATTTAAGTGCTGTATTTTTCTGACTGAAAATATTTTGGACAAAGCAGCACTCCCCCCTCCAAAATCCTCTCTTAGTAGCTATTGGTTTCAGTTCAGGAATTTCAACACATGCCCCAGCAGACCACAATTGACAAAGCTCAGTCAGTCTTATGAAATGCCTGTAGGGTGTAGGTGAAGTCTAAGTAGACATGCAGTCAGCAGCCAGCCGTTAAAACAGTTCAAATGTAGATACACGGCAGATATGGCAGCCGGTTAGGGTGCCAAGTACATCAACTCTTTACAGTCGTCAACAGGTTCTGTGTGAACGCTCGACAAGCTGCCAGCCTGTCTAGTAAATATGTAACAGAAAGATACCATATATTGAAATAAGAGCGAAGGGCAATAAACTTGTATTGAACCGTATGTGCTCTGGGTTTATTATCTTCATTACAAATATTTGTAATCAGCTGTTACCTCGCCCTCCATATGGCACGCTGGGAGACATGATATTTCCACTGACATGCATAACTGTAAACACACCGGTTATATCACATACCTGCATTTGTTCTGATCTGTTGTGGTTACTTTTCCAAGAACTTCCCTCATCTGCTGAGGGACTGCCAGACCTCTGAAAGGGAACAGCTTGTAGGTAAGAGGATAATCAATTTCCGATTGTGCAAAACAGGGAAGCCTCTGGAGTTTCACATCCACAGACTTTTGTATGTGGATGTGGAAGATGTGGTTAAGCATTAACATGTTATGCAGGTGGAAACAACGCAGCTGCAATGCAACTGATTATATCATGCAGGGTTTGTGCACTTTGGGGTCATTCAGCTTAATTTCTAACCCCTTTTATCCGACAGCCACTCTGTCTATGCTTTGACATTTCATTTCTTTTTTGCATTTGATATTCTCCAAGCAACATTTAGTTTGATTAACTGTAATAACACCTTCTTTGTCCAGACCAGCGTACCTGCAATGATGTGTAGGAGTGAGCCCGGGAAAGATACCCACTGCCTCCGTAGTGCCAGTCTCTCTCAGTCTCCCCTGTTTCCTCCCACTCTCTGGAGGGATGCTTGCTAAGGGAATGGCTGGAAAAGCACAAAAATGTCATCATCGGTGTGTCTCAAATCTATTCAATCTATTTGTGTGGAAGAAGCAGAGCCATAGATGAACCACAAGGACATTGGGTCACCATCAACATATCCTTCATGTTACACAATGTATTGTTAACTGATATGTGTGATGTTAACAAGTGACAAGCGTTTAAAGGGGACATAATATGCACATTTATGTTCACACTTTTATTTTGGTTTTCTATATATTTTTAGTCCCATTTATGCCAAAGGACTGACAAAGTGAGTTCTTCCATGAAATTCCCCCCTCAACAGCTCTCATTTCAATCTTTGTGATGTAAAATATGGAAGCCCATTTACGCCAATGTGACTCAAAATAAAGGTCCTATTAGACTTTGTGTGTTAGACTATTGATTAAGTATCTCAAAATGACTTAGTGTCTCCAAATAATGAGCAGTTTTCCTAAAATAATGACAAACCTTCATGAATAATGACTGCCAGGCAATAATTCAGGTCCCTCTTACGTATCTGGAACATCGGCAACATGTACTTTAGTTGTGAACAAGGCATTTCAGGGTCTTTTTTTCAATTACAAGGCTATATATTATTCTACTGACGTTAAATGGGCTTCCATAGGTATATAAGTCTGACCTGGCTGGTTTAAAGAGCTCCTGTCTCCGAGAGGGTTGTGGGGTCTGAGGCCGAACCATATGGCCTGGCCCTTCTCTCTGATGGATCATTTTGACCTTCGGTACGTCGGCTAGCATGGCGTACTCCTCCTGGTTCCGTCCTGTGGACCGCGTAGACATCTGGCCCGACTCTGAGGACTCCACGGAGCTTTGAGAGGAGGTATGCCTCCGCAGTTGAATCTGAGGGGATGGAGAAAGGCTTCGTACGCGTTGGAAAGGCTTTTTTCCGATAGGGGAAGGGCGGCGATCCTCATTGCGTCGACCCTCATGGCGGATATCCTCATTACGACGATTCTCATGACGGGGATCCGGATGAAGGCGATCCTCATGACGGGGATCCTCATGACGGGGATCCTCATGACGGCGATCCTCATGACGGCGATTCTCATTACGGGGATCCTCATGACGGGGATCCGGATGAAGGCGATCCTCATGACGGCGATTCTCATTACGGGGATCCTCATGACGGGGATCCTCATGACGGCGATCCTGATGAAGGCGATCCTCATGATGGCGATCCTCAAGGCCACGTCTACCAACCCTGGATCTGCCGGGACTCATGGGTTCTTCCAAGGTGACGAAAGTTGTTCTGCTGGCATTTGTGGTCCGCCTGGAGGGAGTAGCAGCACGAGATGCAGAGGAGCTGCGGAGGGAATGAGACGACTCCCGCATGGAGCGTGGTGGGGGATTGGAATCAGATTTTGAGTCATGGTGAGTGGTTTTTCTTTGAAAGGAATGGCTTGAATCTCCATTGGTGGCATTTCTTAGGATTGAGTAGCCCGGTGCGTCACCGTTCCCTATTCTAGTGGGAGAAGAGTTGCGGCTGATGAGATTCTTGCTTTTAAGGGAGCTGCTAGTTTCTGTTTTCCGCAGTGAGGGCTGATCGGGAGGATCATAGCTTTTTCTTGAGGGCAACAAAGTGTGGCTATCACGACTTTTGACAGGACTGTTTACCTCAGACTTGCGCAGCAGGGACTGAGAAGGAGCTTCATAGCTTCTCCGTGAAGGGGAGGAGTTGCGACTTTCACGACTACGGCCACGTAAAGAACTACTGGTGTCTGTTTTCTTAAGTTGGTTCTGAGTAGGGGTTTCATTGCCTCTCCTTCCAGGAGACGAACAACGGCTGTCTCGACCTCGACTACCAACGGCAGGGTTTGTATCAGTCTTACGGAGCGCCGATGGACTTGTGCCATAACCCCGTCTGGTTGGAGACACGACAGGGCTTTCATATTCTTGTTCATTGAGTCCATTCTTAGCTGTTGAGTTACGTAGCAGTACCTGGCTTTCAATATCATATCCTTCTCTTATGGGGGAGCCACAGCGTCCATGGTGACTATGTCCGCTTAGAGACATAATTGATTCAGTTTTGCGAAGAGGGGATTGGCTAGACGAGCTGTAACTTTTTCTTGGTGGTGAGTATTTGTTACTGTCACGCACAGCATCAGAAGATCTCCTAGATGGAGACGAGTTATGACTGTCACGCCCACGTCCTTGAGATGAACTGCTGGTCATTTCAGGTTTCCGAAGAGACATTTGTCCTGAAAGTTTAGAGTCTCTTCTTGAGGGAGGAGAGCTTAAGCTGTCACGTCCTCGACCGCTCAAAGACCCATTTCCTTCAGTTCTCCTCAAGGCACTCCTAAAATCTGAAACTGTGCTGGACTGGGATTTGACTGGACCAGCAAATGATTTAAAGTTTCTCGGCAGCGTTCCTGACTCAACACGTTGCCCATTTGTTCCTTGCAAGGCGTTTCTGTACCCTGGCTCTGGCCCTTGTGAACGCCCTCCACCATCAAAGTTATGCCTGCTGAGGGAAGCAGTCGACTCACTGCGTCTGAATGGTAGGTTTCCACGTGAGGGAGAAGAAGAGCGGGACTGGAGAGCTGAGCCAGGCCTTGAGGACTCAAAACGTCCTGACTGCTGATAGGAAGAGACTGGGGAAGAAGGGTTTCCCCGGCCATACGAACTGTTGAATCCTTTTCGCCCGGTGGACGCCAGCGACTCTGCTATCTTGAAAGGAGTGGGACTTGGAGAGCGGGGGCCAACTTGTGCCTCAACCTCGACGGAAATGTCATAAGGGTCAGGAGGCAGGATTTCCACATCCAGGTCGTCATTGAAAGTGTCCGGTGCCTGCCTTTCAGAGGCCACACCAAGATTAGGGTTTCTGAATGGGATGGTGTCTTTTGGCTCTATGCTTCTGGTGCTGAAGAGAGGATGTCCTCTCTCAAAATGTCGGTAAGGGGATGTTGGGCTGTGATCCCGGATTGAGCTGACACCCGTTGCCTTTCCCAGGGAGAAGTACCCACTTTCCCGCTTCCCTCCGTCTTCTTTAAACCCTGGAAGAAAATGGATGTCAGGCAGTGTGACAGAAATAGAAACAAGGGGTAAGGGTAACAGAAATAAGAGATGCACACATTAAAGATCAACTACTGACACTAACTGAGCTATATTGTATTACTGGTAATTGCTCTGCTACACCTCAGCTGGTGACATCAAATAGTGTTGCCAAGGAAAGAACACCTTCGACTGTAACTTGATATGGATTGGTCAAGTGCTGTAAGTCATAGGTATCCTGACAGCTGCGTCTACTGGTGCGCAGGACATGTGCCAAGAAATTATTGAAACAATGGGCAAGCGTACCTGATTGACTGCCAAAATTGTCCCTGCTTCGGGCTTCTTCCATCCATGCCCGAGGGTTTGGCCGATGGGGTGGAGGGTCGAGTCGGGTCATCCCGAGTTTGGTCGAACGGCGACGTATCGGCAAGTATTTGTCCTCTGCACTTACTGAGTCCTGGTAGTCTCGACAGCTACAAGAAAGACAACAGGTAGAGATTGATCGAGGAGAAAAAGTACAAGACAAAAGAAGAAAAAGGCAACAACTTTGAATGAGTATAGTATGTATTGCATAGGGTAGACCCGCAACATGAACGTTTAAGGTCAGAGAAAATGGCTAGTAGTACTAGAACCGAACTAGTACTTAGTACAAACTAAAACAATAAACATCAAAGGTCACCATCCAGTACGCCTACCTGTCAGTGCTGTCGTCGTCGTCACCGTCACAGATATAAAGCTCACAGTCGGGGCTCAGGGTGCAAAAAGAGCTTTCTCCATAACCAACACGGCCTCCGTTGACATCACAGTAGCTGCTCCCCACCGACAGAGAGTCTGAATCCTCCTGATAGGATGACAAGGTTGGACAGGGACCAATCAGCAAACTCAATCTCTCAAGATGAAGAGCTGTAACTCCTAACAAAGGCAATGCTTACCAAATGTCAATATGACACAATCTGATGAATGCAAATACTGAAAGTCCCCTAATTTCGTCTGTCTGGCTCCATCTTCTTGAGTGCAGGATTAGCTGTGTCCTTCCCCTCTGTACTCTCTGACACACACTCACATGTTGAGCCTGCCGTTCGATTAGGGTTACACCTCTGTAACTCGACCTGACTCATGGCTTTCCTCATTAATTTTTCATCCCTTTTTTTCTTGACATAAAGCCTTCTCGAAGCCTTAAGGAGTCTTATAAGGGATCTCAAACTGTGACTTCACTGTCTGTAAATGTCAGAAATTGGCATCTGACCCTCGATGAAATTACAGGTGGGCTATCATAGTGGAGCTATTTGGTACAACTAATGTACTAGAACATATTACTGCAACCAGACGAGGGTGGTTGTATCACAGAAGAAGGATAACTAGAAAGAAGTAGAGCTCTGACTCTATTCATTTTTCAAATGAACGTGCCCATCCTTTCTGTGCGTTGCCCCTCCTCTGTCTAAGATTACAAGTGATTCCCAAGAGGGCAGTAAGTGATCCAGCTTCGTTAATTTATAATAGGAGCCACTGCTCTCATTCTACGTCTCTGACCTTTTCTTTAATTTACTCACAAGCCACAAAGACTCATACAAGACATGACCTGTGTTTACATGTGGGCTGTGTTAAATTAAAAGGTTCTTAATATCGTTGCAAATTAACGGAATCACTGACTTTTGGGTTAAGTAAGAAGTTATTTGTTTTAATTGATTATTCTCTTTTCCAAATGTTTGAAACCTTGTGCATTATTTCTGATCTACACTACAGGAGAACTTATTCTGTTTCACCTTGACTTGGTATCTCACCTCATTGTCTTTCTGACCTCACCTGTGACTTCTAATGCACTCACCTTTCTTCAGGTTCAGTTAATCCCATTACTCCGCACGTATTCTAGTCCTGCCATCCCACTTCAACCCCGTTACCTACTCTGTTCACCTTCCTCTCTTCTCTCTTACCTTGTTGCTGGTGTCTCTTTCCTCTGCCTGGGATGCGATCGGTGTTAAAAGCACCGATCCAATCCCAGTGACAGCCCCAGTTTTGGCCCCAATTCCAGTCTCTTTGTTGGGTTTCGGCTGTGGTGCTTCCTCTGCGGCGCTAACCCCTGCTCCGGTGTGCAGGTGCTTCTGGCGCAGGCATTCGTGGCAGCGGGAGGGGTCGAAAATGTTGGGCTGGAACTTGGGGCAAATGGGCTCGTCGTTGGAGATGGGCATGGTGAGTCCGGAGGAGTGATCTGCCCAATCATCTCAACCCAGAGAAAAACTGGGATACAGCAGCAGGGTTGCACAAATAAAACTTCTATGAGTATAAATGAAAGACTTCTGTTAAAAATGTGACTTCACTTGAATCACTTTATATGCCCGTGCTGATGCCACATTTCCAGAGCATCTTCCACAACAAAGTGTGAGAAAACACAAGAAAGAGCATGGCTATTATTTATGTTGAGAATAAAAAGAGACCCCGTTTATTTCTGCTTCACTGGACACAGGTGTAATTATAGAGCAGCAGCAGTGAATGAATACTAAAGAGGATGTTTTAGGTCATGGTTCAGTGACGATCTTAGGCAGAACTGTGCAGGTAGCTGATAACTAATCACTCTGGAAGACAGTGAAACACAATCCAGCTAGAACACGGTCTAAAGCTCCCCCAGAATAGTATTACTACTAACTGGCACATGTACTGTAATTTACCATCACTTACAAGCATTTACAAGTAGCACAATCTCTAGAAATTAAAGTCCTATCAAGAAAGCAAAAAACGGATATTTTTTTTGTATAGAAATGATAAGAATGTATGAGCTTTACCTGACAAGAGGCTCCCGCTGTTAGCTCCACTTTGTCATTATGAGTGTGAGGATAAACTACCCATCAGACCCCCATCGGACACATGCCTCCTCTTCCCCATGCTCTCTATCCTTTGAGCTGCCAAACCCTCAAATCAATCCGATTGGCTGATCTGACAATGAGTGAAACTGAGGCACCTGTGGCGGCCATTGTGGCTCTCGGTTAACACAGCAGAGACCCCCGACACAGACACTGAAAAAGAGCCAACATGGAGCCAGTGGCCTGCCAGGTTCCTTTTGAGCGGTTGTATTAGATATCATGGGCTTTAGAAAGCGAAATGAAACGCTCATGCTAGTGACAGCTGGCACACGCTGGCTCAGGTTAACGTAAATAAATAAACACAGGTGAGAAGGGGGGTTAACATACATTCACATTGGCTCTGCGCTTCAGAGGTTCTAGAATAAGCTGGTTGGTTCTCCTTTAGATCACAGACACACAGACACACACAGGTACTGCTGAGCTGTGAGGAAACACACAGCTAAGGGTTGGTTTCCTGATGCTCTGCAGAGGATGTTGACTACAGCGTCAGGTTTCCTATCAAACAATAGACAAATTCCACACGGAGCGCACTGACAGTTTGTGCATCACAAGGTCACTTGTTAGCAGTCTTTTATTAGAGAAAATGCAGGTAAATACAGTAAACGTTAAAGAAATGACACTACAAAAACAGTTTTTGCACAGGATTTCAAGAGGCGGGTACTGAAGGAACCTGTCCCACAGTGGGCGTCCACATTGGCTTGTGTTTCCACATTTTGCAGAATATACACATCCTGCTCGAACACAGGAGCTTGAATACTTCAAAGTCCATTTTCTTTCTCTACGGGATCCTGACACAAGAAGTCTCTCCACCAGTTCCAACCCTTTCACTCATTTGGATGGTGCAGCTTTTTCCCGGTCAGTCTCCGTCTCTGCCACTTGCCTCTTTTTGTAACCTTCTTTTTACCCTCCGACGAGCCGCTCTTCTTCTCTGTCGCTCTGCCTTTCCTCTTCTGCTTCTTGGCGGTGAACCTGGTGAGCGACTTATTCAGGGAGCGGATCCTGTAGCAGCGGGAGAGACGAGGAAAAAAAGAAATGCAGCTGGAGTGAGAGAGAGCAGCTGGAGGAAGACACAGACAAATGGAAAAAACATCTGAAGAAGGACGTCGTGTCGCCGTTGACTCAGACTAAATGTGCATTTATCTGATGTGTGGTACACAATTTCATCCGTAAAAAGGTCAAATACTTGCTCAATTATTCTACCACTATAAATCTATTTTCAAAACGTACAGATGTTCCACTGAAGAAATACACTGTATAATTAAAGTATGGGTAAGAGATGTAATACACATATATATATATATATATATATATATATATATATATATATATATATATATATATATATATATATATATATAGGGCTGCTATGGCAAAAATCATAATGTCGATTATTTGGGTCAATAATTGCAATTGTAATTCTTAAATGCGGTTATTCATTGACTTTGAAAACATCCATTTATTGGAGAAAAAAATTTGAACAGTATGTTTTTAACAGTTGATTACCCTGAACTTTAAGTAGAACTCAACTGAAAAACCCCCCAAAAAAAAGATATATATATATATAAAAAAAAAGTAATAATAATAATAAAAAAATAATCGTTTTATTTCGATTACGTTGTTTTCGTAATCGTTGCAAGCCATAATCGTAATCGCGATTAAAATACGATTAATTGAGCAGCCCTACATATATATATATATTCTTTGTTGAAGTGCCGACAAATATGAGAATATGTGGCTTTGTTTACTAAGTTTTAAATCTCATGAAATGCTTAGACATTGTGTTTGTGTAATTATTTTTGGACAAATCGCACCAATGAATCTTTCAGTTTGAAACCAAATTGACTCTCCCCTTTTTAAAGCTTCGTTCTTTCTAAAAACCTTTAAACATGTTGTGTGTGTTAATCACTGTGATCCCCTTTTTTAATTAATTTGTATGATTTACTCTCTTGTCCTTTTGTTTGAAAAACACAAGCATTTTCTCTGCATGGCCTTATCTGTAAAACCAGGGTTTCCCACACAGACTATACTTGGGCCGCCCGCCCAGGTACATTTCGCGACCCATTTAGGGATTTTTTATAATTCTTTTTTTTTTGTATTCGTCCGTGACCACGACTCCATCTGCGATCGATTTACTTGTGGACAATGATCCCTCGATCCCTCGCTCTGATCTCGCCTCCTTCTGGCCTGTTAGTGGCCTGCCTCACACAGGGTGACTGGCTGTCCACATGATGTGGCCTGCCGACATGGCCACTGTCATACAGATCATAAATCAAAGCCCTTGATTGGTCTCTGTGTGTCATTCAAGCTCGGGATAACCTCAGCTCAGGTGAGGTAAAGGACTCTCTGAGTGTTTAGATAGTTAACTTAGTCTAAGTTCTCAGTGGGTCTCAAACGGTGTGGTCACCATTTATGTAAACACATATGGATAGTGAGGTGGGCTGAAGATCGGAAGGCTGTGAGTTCAAATCCCACCAGGAACACCACCACTAGTGTGCCCTTGAGTATGGCACTTAGCCCTCAGTTACTCCAGGGAGAATGTCCCTGTAATCGGTCATTATAAGTCGCTTTGGATAAAAGCGTCAGCTAAATGAAATGTAATGTGATTAGTAAAATATGCATGAATAAATAAATAAAAAGTTAACTAGGTGAACAAAGGTAAGATATACTTTTAAAACTTGTTGAGAGAAAACTAGTCTTTGCTGCTGCCTCAAAGAGGAGTAGGAGGGAGAGGAGGGAGACAGGAGAGGCTGATTCAGGAGCACAGACACACTCACAACTATAAATGAACCAAAAATAAATAAATAAATAAACAAGTTTCAGTGTTTTGGTGTTATTGGTTATGGCCATGATTTTATGATTATTGAAATGTATACAGTTCCGTTTAATATAAGTATTTCCATAGATCTAGTCTCTTTATTTCCCCCTCAAAATGCACCAGATTGATGCATTTAACTCCAAAATAAAATCTTACCGAGGGAGCATGCCCCTGGACCCCCCTAGAGGATTTGAGGTCGACCCCCACTAAAAATCACATGGATAGGTTCCTAAATACATTTATTTTTGTAAATAGTAACCCATTTCCATATGTTCATGTGTGGGTAGCAGATTTAAACTATAGGGCTATCATTATGGGCCCTGCCTGCACCTGTTCGCTCTGCCATCACGTGAAGGGTCTGCTAACAAGCGACCAACAGAAAGGTTAATGTTAATATTGTTGCACGTCACCTCAACCACCCCCCCCCCCCCCCCCCCCCCCCCCCCCAAGTATATTTCAGATCTGTGGGAAACACTGAAAACTGAATATAAATAAAACAATGGAAACATATACAGACAAGGTGACAGAGCCCAAAGTGACAACACAATAAAAACCTAATGATGATGAACAGCTTACTTTTTGTTCATAATTGGGTTCCCAGATTTTCTTGGCATTGGTCTTCTTTCCTCCCTCAATTCCTCGTCTTCCTCCTTGCCGTTCTCCTTGCCTTCCTCCTTGCCCCCCTCCTTGACCTCCTCGTCATCCTTGGAAAAGAAAAGATTCTGAGTGTTAGAGGAGTTGTATTGGCTTCAGTATCATTCCCTCTATGGAGCTATACGCAGCTAAGCCCGTAGACTTGGGCCTGATAAAAAACAGCTGTTCAGATGAATTGAGGCTTTACAGTTTACCTCCGTTTCTGCGGGTCCGAGCAGGTGAGCTCCTGAGAGGTCAAGATCACTGATGGTTGTCACGGTGACGGTGTGGTTGGGGTGATCGTACTGCACAGACTCGGTTGTCGCAGTAATCACATCTTCGAGATCATCCTCCTCACCCTCCTCGCACTCCTCTGAGAGATATTCAGTAGATCCAGATTATCAAATGTTATGAATCAGTAAAAAGACCAGCAACAGACTTTAGGTCTTAAAGGTCTCTTATTATGGGGGGGGGGGGGGGGGGTTACCTTGGTTGTGATTGGCTAATGGTTACACAAGACAACACATCATTATGACATCACAAAGTGGCCAAAATCTGATCGGTTCGTTTTCAGACAGGTTTTTATAGAAATGGATCAAAAAGAGAGAGAATCTTTGTTCCTGAAACTTTCAGAGTCTCTTTCCACAGAGGGGACACATGTTGATGTAGAAGAGACATGAAGAAGAGGGGACACATGTTGATGTAGAAGAGACAGGAAGAAGAGGGGACACATGTTGATGTAGAAGAGACATGAAGAAGAGGGGACACATGTTGATGTAGAAGAGACATGAAGAAGAGGGGACACATGTTGATGTAGAAGAGACATGAAGAAGAGGGGACACATGTTGATGTAGAAGAGACATGAAGAAGAGGGGACACATGTTGATGTAGAAGAGACATGAAGAAGAGGGGACACATGTTGATGAAGAAGAGACATGAAGAAGAGGGGACAGATGTTGATGTAGAAGAGACATGAAGAAGAGGGGACACATGTTGATGTAAAAGAGACGTGAAGAAGAGGGGACACATGTTGATGTAGAAGAGACATGAAGAAGAGGGGACACATGTTGATGTAGAAGAGACATGAAGAAGAGGGGACACATGTTGATGTAGAAGAGACATGAAGAAGAGGGGACACATGTTGATGTAGAAGAGACATGAAGAAGAGGGGACACATGTTGATGTAGAAGAGACATGAAGAAGAGGGGACACATGTTGATGTAGAAGAGACATGAAGAAGAGGGGACACATGTTGATGTAGAAGAGACATGAAGAAGAGGGGACACATGTTGATGTAGAAGAGACATGAAGAAGAGGGGACACATGTTGATGTAGAAGAGACATGAAGAAGAGGGGACACATGTTGATGTAGAAGAGACATGGAGAAGAGGGGACACATGCTGATGTAGAAGAGACATGAACAAGTGGATTTGGCTGAATAGGTGACCTTAACTCACCTAGAGCATCTGTCCTCTCCTTCAGCAGCCTTAGGTATTCCTTATGCCTCTGAAAGCAGATGGTCAAACATGTCATCAGTAAATACTTTATTCATTCACAAACAGATTTGAAGCGTGCTCTCTTATGCCACACTTACTTCTTCTCGGACTCTGATCTGCTCCTCCTTGATTTTCTTTTTGATTTCTGTCACTGCTACCTTTCTCCTTTCCACTTTGCGTTTATGGAAACCTGTTAGATAGTCTCTGGCAGAAGCAGAAGAAGAACAACTTAAAGAAACATGTCACCTTTTAAAGTCTCTGCCTGTTTGTGTAGCATCAAATACACATGACAGTCATTATAACAACATCTAAGTTGGACTGGTGTGTTTTTTTTTTAAATAATGAAACCTCAAATTCAAACAGTATAATATACACTTTATTTTAGGGCTGCCGCAACTGTATTCTTTCATTATATTGACTCTCATTTTTAGTCCATGAAACATAAAAGAAATGGCCATTACAATTTCCAAGAGCCAACACTCTAGTTACTCAAACAGTTTACAATGATACATGACAAAGAATTTGAGAGTCTGGATTCAGAAACAATTGGACTTTTCTCACAATTTCTGCTTGAACATCATTGAATTAAAAACATATACTAATTCATCAATTGTCAAAATAGTTGCTAATGGATTAAATTACTGATCACACATCATTACTACGAAAATAAGACAACAGCTTGGAACAACAATACGATGATCAAATTGTTGATATTTCACTGTATACTGAATAGTCTTAAAATTAACTTTTCATAGTGAACTTTCTTTGGTTAGAAGTAATCGTTGTTTTGGGAAAAAGCTATATTTTGCATAGATATTTTGATATATTTGCTTCTATTCTGGCATTACAACCTGCACATGTGACATATTGTAGATACCATTGCAATGTGTTACATACTACCACAAATAAAGTAGTTAGAAAGCTACTTGTTATTACGTTTGGTACATGAAGGCTAATGCTAATATGCTAGCTAACCTCTGTACTGTGCACATGCTGCTAATTCACTTACTGTCTGTCGTTGGCGTCAAACGACACGATGCATTTGTTCTCTCTTTTCTTGGATCCGGGCTTAAATTTACTAGTTTTGGCATTATTGTTGTGCTTTTTTAGATTTTTCATGTTGCACACGTGAGTTTAAACTGCACTACTTCCGGCTCCTGGTTCTGGAAGGTCTATTGGAAATGTCCGACTAGAAACATGTAGTTCGAAGCTCAACGTTCCGCAAGCAATGAACATTTACGATCTTTTATTTTATATTACTTTATACTTACTTACACAAAACAGAACATTAACATGCTTTATGTATTTGTTGGTGATACAAACAGGATAATATAATATTCTATAATAATCTAAAATTCTGAAACATAAGACATAAGACTTCTGTACCTCTACTTTACTAACTGTTTGAATTCAGAGCTTACTTGTAATTAAGTAATATAGGACTATAATAAGTGTAGACATATCTCTCTTTTTCATCATTCCTTGTTTAAAGAGTGGCTATTGTTATTGCTATTTTAGATCAGGTCACCCCTATATTTTTTAAATTATAGCCAAATGAATGTGATACCAACACAAATGGGGTCACATCGTTAGTCCTTTTTTATCATGATATAATTATGCTTGCAGCCTTCACCCATGTATTTGATATTTCTTAATTTGGTACTTGCACTGTCCCGACTCCTCTGACAACTTTTGTTTTCCACTCCCTCCATGAGGACTAATTATTTCCTCAGGCCTGACACCTTTCTGTGAATTATTGCTAGTGTTTCATTTACACTGAGGTGTCCACTGTTCATCACAGGAAGATAATATATGTGACACCGCAATAGTTTCGGCGAAAACTAAAAGGTACCATGGGGTCAGATTATAATTTTCCACAGGGGGTTCGTTTAGCATGAAACACTTGAAATAACTAAAGGACAAAGTAGAAAGAAAGGGAGGTGATAGAAAACTATTTCTGCTAAAAAGTGAGCAATGATTGAGAGTCGGAGCTAAACATTTCAGGTGTGTGTATCTCACACGGCACTGTCACTTTTATTCATGTAGCTTTGCTTTTAAATGAGTGTTTTTAAATATAATTTCATAATATGTTTCTTAATGCTCTTAATGTCTTTCATTTTTGTAAAGCGCTTTGAATTGCCTTGTGTTGAAATGTGCTATATGAATAAACTTGCCTTGCATATTTACACAACCCACATATTCAGAGGAAAAGCAAGAACATACTATTTTACGATTTCATATTGTGATAACTTTTACCCTCCTTACACCCATGTGAAAATGTTACTCGAGCCATTTTACACCGTGATTACATTGTTATTAAACCCATACTACACCCTCATTCAAATATTATACCCATGTTACTCGAGCCATACTACACCGTGATTACATTGTTATTAGACCCATACTGCACCCATGTAACAGAACTATTAAACCCATATTACGGACACAGCTTGTCAAATGACTTTATCCCCTAGGATACTGAAACTATTTAAAGGTTGAAACCACACAAAGATAACACACACACCAGCCACTGTCATGTGTTGTTTTATTACAAAAACAAACGTCAAAATGAACACAAAAATTAAGATGGTAAAACATATAAAAGGGGAAAGACAAAACAATTGTAACATGATTATAATAATAGCTGAGCATTGCGTTCTTCTTTGCATACTTTTATCTGCCAAAATACATAATCTAAACTCCTAAACAACTCCTTATGCTGCTATTTTATATTTTGGGTTTACCAGAGGCCTGTACTACGAAGCCGGTTCAACCTAACCTGGATATGTTTGAGTTAGCCGGTTGGCCTAATCCAAAACATACGCGCTCTCGCTGAACGGTCCTACGACGCGGGTTATCAAGTGGATCCTCAAGCCAGCCGTGCCCTATCTAGTCAGGTGTTCACATGAGAGGGGTGGTATCTGGAGCATTTGACCAATCACAGACATGGACAAGCGCACTGACAGCGCAGCGTCATACTTCCTGAATGAAAAGTCAACTTTAATATTAGACAAATATGAAGAAGTTAAACTTTAAACATCCATGACTTAAACCCTTGATCCAGGATCAAAGCCACAGAGCTGCACCTGCAAGGTGAATACAGCTGGTAACAGAACAAGTGTTTGAATGCGTACATTAACAGGTTTATGATATCACTGCCCCGTCTAAGACACGACTGACTTTAATTACATTTGTCTCGAGTGTTTCGTCAACTTAATGTGTTGCTTAAAATAATACTTCTGCATCCAGTCTGTGACGCTGTGAGTGTTGCACGGCCAGATACGGCTCAGCTGACTCAGATAAGGAAATATATGATACATTATGATGTGATATGCCGCGGACTGTACTTAATGTTACTCTGATCCGGTTACTTATGTTGTGGCAGATATTTAAGTAAGCTTTCTTAACGCTAATGTTATAATAGTCAGATTGCTCTGAAGATGGAGGTGATATTCTATTAATGTTCACGTTCACACAGTCTGTGATTTTTGCCGGCCGTCTTTCCTGCAACGGCAGCTTTTCTGTATTTCCTTTCTCCTGTAATATGACTTGATCGCTTTAAACTCTGCACTCTGAGCTCTGATTGGTCAGCAGGCGGTGCTTTCACTGAGTTGAGCTGTTAGGCTGCAACCTAACCTGCTCCCGTGGAGGTTAGCCGCTCAGCATAAGTTACCATGGAGATCTAGCCTGCTAAAAAGACAACCAGCGTCGTAGGACCGGAAAGCCCGAGTTTTCCCTGAAGTTAGCCGCTAAGAGAAAATCCTGCTTCGTAGTACAGGCCTCTGGAAGACAGAGTCCTGGGCTAATAGCATACATGCCTGCATTTAAACAAAAATAACGAGTGAGTCTAAAATAACAATTGTTTTCTGCTAGTTTCAATAAAATGCTTCCCGTTTGACTTTCCTTCTGACCCGAGGCTGCTTTTATGGAAAATAAAACAATAAAAGACTGCTCCCTTCCCCTTGCACCGGAAAAAAGCATTAATAATAACTTTACATAACCATTAAATAAGAAAAAAACAAAACAGAATACCGAAACAGGAATGTCTCGTGTAAGTCAACAATTACAAAAAAAAAAAAAAAGCATATTGAACAAAGATTTCCTCCATCATCGGGACATGATGAAACATATTAAAATAATTCTTTACATCAAGGCCATTGAGCTTGAGAGCGTCACATCACTTCAAAGAAATACCCTTCCTCACTTTATCACTGTGTTCAGTTCATTCTAGCTCGGACTTTTCCTAAAGTGATACGACGTCTTTTGAGAATCAGACACTCGCTGCCTGTCGGCTCAACGGGGCTTTGAAGAAATGACAATATCGACTTTTTCTGCATTTCTTTTGCAGCTAAAACCATTTTTGAAGCCACAGCTCAATCTGGGCCAAAAGTTTTGATCATCCGAACAAATTGTGTGCATTTCAAAGTTCGAGTTTTGATCCTGAACTTTGAAAAACACAATGTTTCATAATAGAAATAAGTATTCGACATCTTTTTTTTCTCCGAATGATCAAAACTTATGGCCCAGATTGAGCTCAATACACTTGAAGCCGCAGCAGGCGAGCGTTTGATAATGAAAAGGTCTTGGTTGGAGTATCACTTTAAGGCGGAGGCAGATGACCTTGCTCTACTGTCAGATGACCTTGCTCTACTGTCAGACGGACAGGAAATAAATTCTGAGCCAAATTCGACATTTCTCTGCGCTTTCTCCGATGTGCGAGAAGTAACAACTTCCTGTTTAATCTACTTCTTCTTCCTTATCGGCTTATGTACAACCTATATACAATCACATTGTGTATGCAATTAATTTAACATATATGCAACTTCTGAAATGTGTGTGTGTGTGTGTGTGTAGGAATTTCAATTTCCATGTCTGCAAATCCAATTATTCTTCCTGTTTCTTTTCATGTGTTACAGTGTGTTGCAGTTTCTTCCGAAGGTGCTGCACTGCTGCACCCTAAAATAAAGCAGCTTTGCAAGGTTTTCAAATAATGCAGCTGCATCGGATTGAAGCATCAAATAGTAACTTAATTCACACCTGGAATCCTACTCCACTTTACAGTGCTGGCATTGTATGAGGTAGATAGGAAGAGACACTACTCAGCACTGTATTGTTTGAAAGCAAGCGATCTACACACCTTCACTCCTCCTCCGCTGTTAAATGAAGCTTGCAAGTTGAATGAGACATTACTGTAGCACTCCCATGGTGCCAATGATGATTGTACGGCGTGGGATCCTACAGCTAATCAATGCACCACGCTACATTGCATTCATTTAAAAAAAAAAAACAGCGATTAAATAATGGTCCCTTTTTTTTACCTCGGGGCCAGTTTAACCTGATTTCCCCTCAGCCTCGTTAGAAACGAGCGTGGTGCCGTTAATGTCCTGAAGGTGGCAGCGTTACTGTACAACGAAGCATCAAATGAGACCGTGTGGAGCATAAGTGTTGGAGCTGGATGTGGATGCAGTGACAGTGAAAGTGTGTGAGAAAAATATCCTAGGTAGAATAACATGTTTATGGAAGAGTAGCCTGGTTTCATCTTTGTACGCATGAACGCTAATGACAGAGTTTATTGTATTGTGAACCACTCTAATATGTGTGTGTGTGTGTGTGTGTATGTGTGTGTGTGTGTGTATATAAAAAAAGTCCTTATATAGAAATGACTGATAGTTATAGAATGACATGTGGTTCTGGAAGAGTAGCCTGGTTTTAACATTGTATGCAAACGCAAATTACATATTTGTATTTTAAGCAGCCTCAATGTATGTGTGTGTTCTTGCAGTGTGTGTGTGTGTGTGTGTACGTGTGTGTTTGTTTGTGTGAGTGAATAGTCCTCGATTAGTGAATGAGTAACTGTTACCAAATTGCATGTTTGTCATGGAAAGTAGCCTAATGTGTGTGTTCTTGCAGTGTGTGTGTGTGTGTGTGTGTGTGTGTGTGTGTGTGTTCAGGAGGCAGCGATGGTGGTGCCCCCGCTGAGGCGCAGCAGGATCTGCTGGCAGTCCTGCAGGGTGCGCCGGTCTCCCACCCGCTCCAGGGTGCGCTTGGCCTCGGCCAGCAGGCGGGCGCGGTGCCCGGGTGGAGTCAGCAGCGGCATGGGGAGATGGCGGCAGGCCAGCAGGATGGCGTGAGCCGTCTCTCTCTCTCCCAGGACTCCCTCTGAGGGGGGAGGAGGGGAAGAAGAGTACAGGTTAGAGACCATTTACTTCTAGTGTGTGCTTACATTTAAGTGGATACGACATGCGTTAAGATATTGTTAAGTTGCATTAAGGTACGATGCGATACGTTAAGAAAGATTATGATGCGGATATGGAAGTTGCTGCTCTGTCCCTGCCTAAAAGGTGCGTTTGTGTTATTGTGTGACTTTTGATGTTCTAAAGGGTTTGTTAGGATTTACATTACATTACATTACATTGCATTTAGCAGACGCTTTTGTCCAAAGCGACTTACAATAAGTACATACGACCAGGAAGACACAGCCCAGAAGAAAAACAGAATCATATAAGTACATCAGGTATCATAGAGCCACACATTTCAAGTGCTACTCAGCTGGCTATAGATAAGCCAGTCCTATGTTAGTATATAAGTGCTTTGTCAGCTGGCTATAGATAAGCCAGTCCTATGTTAGTATATAAGTGCTTTGTTAGTAATTCTATCGCTCGAAGTGGAGTCGAAAGAGATGAGTTTTCAGTCTGCGCCGGAAGGTGTGTAAGCTTTCTGCCGTCCTGATGTCAATGGGGAGCTCATTCCACCATCTTGGAGCCAGGATAGCAAACCCACGTGTTTTTGCTGATGGGAACTTGGGTCCACCTCGCAGCGAGGGTGCAGCGAGTCGTTTGGCTGATGCAGAGCGGAGTGCACGCGCTGGGGTGTACAGTTTAACCATGTCCTGGATGTAGGAAGGGCCAGATCCATTCGCAGCATGGTATGCAAGTACTAGTGGTATGCAAGTACTAGTGTCTTGTTAGGAGCCACCAAAGTGTCACAATAACACAAACCAACTAACATAAAGGCAGCAGTAGACTCCAAATGTAATCTATAGTTATTTTCAATGGAGTCTGGTGGCTTTGGTGAGAACATAGATAACAGATTCAAACACCTGTCGGAAACATATTCTTACTGATACTGATCATTTTAGGTAGGTCTTTTTATTAGGTGGCAAACATACGTGTTCTTTCTACCCTTATCCACAGCAGAATATTGCTTTGCTTCAGTGCCGTAGCTCCTGTCTGAGAGTGCAATCACCTTTTATTGTTATAAGGTGACTCATAAAACCTTACTTCAAATATCTGAACTATTTCTTTATGATTAGCAACACCCACAGGGGAACTGACTCTGAGCCGGGAGTCAAGTTGAACTTCCCGTCTTAAAGGTCCCCTGTTATACTGTTATTCATCAATATATTATAGGTCTCAGATATATACAGAGCCTGTCTCTGATTGGCTGAAACACCAACTAGATCATTGCAACATTACCCATAATCCCCTCTGTTTCAGCCCTGTTTCCAAAGTGCTGATTCTGTGTCTGTTACTTGAGACCCCGTTTACACGAGAACAAAACGGGTTGGATCTGCATAGTTTCTCATGCGTATAGCCCTTTCATTTACACGAGGCCGTAACAAAACGATAGAAACGGACCCCACAAACGATAACGGGTCCCAAGGTGGATAGATTTGCAAACGAAACGCTCTGGGGGGTCCAACGGCTCCGTGTAATCGCCTCTATATGATCATTTCCTGAAAAAGTAACGATCGCCTCGCCTCGCCCCACCTCGCCCAGCCTCGCCCAGCCTCCCCCCACCTCTCCTGCTCAACCCCGCGGTGTATTTTGTGGCGGAAGTTACAGCGCCACTTACAGTCGCGGCATATGTACTCCAGCGTTCTCGTGTGAACAGACACGTCAAATGAAACGAATACGTCTGAACGGAAGACTTTTTTGAAAACGCGTACTGTGCATAAACGTAAACGTTCCCGTGTGAGCAGCACCTAAGATGAAAATAAGGAGCCCCTCCCCACGCCCCTCTGAGAGAGATTTGGTTAAAAAGAACACAATGGTGCTCTAGGAGGAGATTCAGGTGATAAGGGGGGGGGGGGGGGGGGTACCTTGGTTGCTGATTGGCTAATGGTTACACAAGACAACACATCGTTATGACATCATCAAGTGGCCAAAATCTGATCAGCTCATTTTCAGACAGGATTTTATAGAAATGGATCAAAAAGAGAGAAAATCTTTGTTCCTGAAACTTTCAGAGTCTCTTTCCACAGGGGGGACACATGTTGATGTAGAAGAGACATGAAGAAGAGGGGACACATGTTGATGTAGAAGAGACATGAAGAAGAGGGGACACATGTTGATGTAGAAGAGACATGGAGAAGAGGAGACACATGTTGATGTAGAAGAGACATGAAGAAGAGGGGACACATGTTGATGTAGAAGAGACATGAAGAAGAGGGGACACATGTTGATGTAGGAGAGACATGAAGAAGAGGGGACACATGTTGATGTAGAAGAGACATGAAGAAGAGGGGACACATGTTGATGTAGAAGAGACATGAAGAAGAGGGGACACATGTTGATGTAGAAGAGACATGAAGAAGAGGGGACACATGTGATGTAGAAGAGACATGAAGAAGAGGGGACACATGTTGATGTAGAAGAGACATGAAGAAGAGGGGACACATGTTGATGTAGAAGAGACATGAAGAAGAGGGGACACATGTTGATGTAGAAGAGACATGAAGAAGAGGGGACACATGTTGATGAAGAAGAGACATGAAGAAGAGGGGACACGTGTTGATGTAGAAGAGACATGAAGAAGAGGGGACACGTGTTGATGTCGAAGAGACATGAAGAAGAGGGGACACGTGTTGATGTAGAAGAGACATGAAGAAGAGGGGACACATGTTGATGTAGGAGAGACATGAAGAAGAGGGGACACATGTTGATGTAGAAGAGACATGAAGAAGAGGGGACACATGTTGATGTAGAAGAGACATGAAGAAGAGGGGACACATGTTGATGTAGGAGAGACATGAAGAAGAGGGGACACATGTTGATGTAGAAGAGACATGAAGAAGAGAGGGACACATGTTGATGTAGAAGAGACATGAAGAAGAGGGGACACATGTTGATGTAGAAGAGACATGAAGAAGAGGGGACACATGTTGATGTAGAAGAGACATGAAGAAGAGGGGACACATGTTGATGTAGAAGAGACATGAAGAAGAGGGGACACATGTTGATGTAGAAGAGACATGAAGAAGAGGGGACACATGTTGATGTAGAAGAGACATGAAGAAGAGGGGACACATGTTGATGAAGAAGAGACATGAAGAAGAGGGGACACGTGTTGATGTAGAAGAGACATGAAGAAGAGGGGACACGTGTTGATGTCGAAGAGACATGAAGAAGAGGGGACACGTGTTGATGTAGAAGAGACATGAAGAAGAGGGGACACATGTTGATGTAGAAGAGACATGAAGAAGAGGGGACTCATGTTGATGTAGAAGAGACATGAAGAAGAGGGGACACATGTTGATGTAGAAGAGACATGAAGAAGAGGAGACACATGTTGATGTAGAAGAGACATGAAGAAGAGGGGACACATTGTGATGTAGAAGAGACATGAAGAAGAGGGGACACATGTTGATGTAGAAGAGACATGGAGAAGAGGGGACACATGTTGATGTAGAAGAGACATGAAGAAGAGGGGACACATGTTGATGTAGAAGAGACATGAAGAAGAGGGGACACATGTTGATGTAGAAGAGACTGAGGGAAGAGGGGACACATGTTGATGTAGAAGAGACATGAAGAAGAGGGGACACATGTTGATGTAGAAGAGGACATGAAGAAGAGGGGACACGTGTTTGATGTAGAAGAGACATGAAGAAGAGGGGACACGTGTTGATGAAGAAGAGACATGAAGAAGAGGGGACACGTGTTTGATGTAGAAGAGACATGAAGAAGAGGGGACACATGTTAGATGTAGAAGAGACATGAAGAAGAGGGGACACATGTTGATGTAGAAGAGACATGAAGAAGAGGGGACACATGTTGATGTAGAAGAGACATGAAGAAGAGGGGACACATGTTGATGTAGAAGAGACATGAAGAAGAGGGGACACATGTTGATGTAGAAGAGACATGAAGAAGAGGGGACACATGTTGATGTAGAAGAGACATGAAGAAGAGGGGACACGTGTTGATGTAGAAGAGACATGAAGAAGAGGGGACACGTGTTGATGAAGAAGAGACATGAAGAAGAGGGGACACGTGTTGATGTAGAAGAGACATGAAGAAGAGGGGACACATGTTGATGTAGAAGAGACATGAAGAAGAGGGGACACATGTTGATGTAGAAGAGACATGAAGAAGAGGGGACACATGTTGATGTAGAAGAGACATGAAGAAGAGGGGACACATGTTGATGTAGAAGAGACATGAAGAAGAGGGGACACATGTTGATGTAGAAGAGACATGAAGAAGAGGGGACACATGTTGATGTAGAAGAGACATGAAGAAGAGGGGACACATGTTGATGTAGAAGAGACATGAAGAAGAGGAGACACATGTTGATGTAGAAGAGACATGAAGAAGAGGGGACACATGTTGATGTAGAAGAGACATGAAGAAGAGGAGACACATGTTGATGTAGAAGAGACATGAAGAAGAGGGGACACATGTTGATGTAGAGGAGACATGAAGAAGAGGGGACACATGTTGATGTAGAAGAGACATGAAGAAGAGGGGACACATGTTGATGTCGAAGAGACATGAAGAAGAGGAGACACATGTTGATGTAGAAGAGACATGAAGAAGAGGGGACACATGTTGATGTAGAAGAGACATGAAGAAGAGGAGACACATGTTGATGTAGAAGAGACATGAAGAAGAGGGGACACATGTTGATGTAGAGGAGACATGAAGAAGAGGGGACACATGTTGATGTAGAGGAGACATGAAGAAGAGGGGACACATGTTGATGTAGAAGAGACGTGACCAAGTGGATTTTGCATAATAGGTGACCTTTAAGTTTTGTGTGTGTGGATACACTTTTGTGACATGATGTGTGTCCTGAGTCTCCTCACCGGCTGTGAGTGAGTTGGGGGTCCTGCGTCGGAGTTTGTGCTCCAGCAGCTGGTGGGTCCGCGTGGGACTCGCTCCTGCCATCAGCCTCACTGTGGTCTCATGGAGGAACACCTGCAAGGTAAACACAAACACATCAGAGCTGCAATGCCTGTCATCATCCAGGTGTCTGTGTGAGGGATTACAAGCAGAGACACATTGATCCTTCTCCATTCCTATTCACTGTGGAAATGAAATAACATTTAACTATTATTATATTTAGTATTCTTCTCTTTGCTGCTATTACTGCTTTTATTTATTTATTCTATGTGTATCTGCATCCATAGAAGCCTGCAACATTTCAAGTATAATGACAATAATAATTTTCTTATAGAGCGCTTTTCTAGAAACTCAAAGACACTTTAAACAGTAACAAAAAATACTCATAAAACACAATTAAAACAACACACTTCAAATATATAAAACACAACATTAATTACAGAATAAAAGCCGTTAAAGATCTTCTGAAATTCTTCCAGAAACAACTGTTATTGTAACAGCTTGCTCTATTTTTACTTTATTCTCGTGTGTTTCTGTTTCTATCTATCCTAATTCTCGTATGTGTATTTGTAAAGCACTTTGAATATAAATAGACTTGCCTTGCATTATAATGAGGACTTTTACTTGTAATGGAGTATTTTAAAACCATAGTATTTTCTATTTTAAATGTTCTGAGTACTTCTCCCAATATTTCTCACGACCGAAGTCACTTCATTTCAAGCGTCTTGAACAAGTCAAAACAGAACGAATGAGGTGAAAGCAGGAGTCGTTGAAGACCCTCCGGCTGCAGTAATGACTCCTCCCGTAAAATAAAGTATGATTGATGATGTTTTAAACCGCGTGAGATTTCTGCAGAGCGGGGGGGAACTTGATTCAGTAACTGAGTTTCATCAGGAACCAGAACACATTGTGGGTATTATTACTTTTAGTGTAAAGCTTGATACAGATCATCAGACCTGAGGCCTGTACTACGAAGCAGGATTTTCGCTTAGCGGCTAACTTCAGGGAAAACTCGGGCTTTCCGGTCCTACGACGCTGGTTCTCTTTTTAGCAGGCTAGATCTCCATGGTAACTTATGCTGAGCGGCTAACCTCCACGGGAGGAGGTTAGGTTGAACCAGCTTCGTAGTATACCCCCCAGGTTAGGTTGCAGGCTAAGAGATCAACTCAGTGAAAGCACCGCCTGCTGACCAATCAGAGCTCAGTGTGCGGAGTTTAAAGCGATCAAGTCATATTACAGGAGAAAGGAAATACAGAAAAACTGCCGTTGCAGGAAAGACGGCCGGCAAAAATCAACCGACTGTGTGAACGTGAACATGAATAGAATATCACCTCCATCTTCAGAGCAATCTGACTATTATAACATTAGCGTTAAGAAAGCTTACTTAAATATCTGCCACAACATAAGTACACTGAGTGCAGACGTCGATGTGTCCCATTATCATTCATATCGCATCATAATGTATCACATATTTCCTTATCTGAGTCAGCTGAGCCGTATCTGGCCGTGCAACACTCACAGTGTCACATACTGTATGCATAAATATTATTTTAAGCAACACATTAAGTTGACGAAACACTCGAGTCAAATGTAATGAAAGTCAGATCGTGTCTTAGACGGGCAGTGATATCATAAACCTGTTAATGTACGCATTCAAACATTTGTTCTGTTACCAGCTGTATTCACCTTGCCGGTGCAGCTGTGTGGCTTTGATCCTGGATCAAGGGTTTAAGTCATGGATGTTTAAAGTTTAACTTCTTCATATGTCTAATATTAAAGTTCAAGTATGACGCTGCGCTGTCAGTACGCTTGTCCATGTTTGTGATTGGTCGAATGCTCCAGATACCACCCCTCTCATGTGAACACCTGACTAGATAGGACACGGCTGGCTTGAGCGATCCACTTGATAACCCGCGTCGTAGGACCGTTCAGCGAGAGCGCGTATGTTTTGGATTAGACCAATCGGCTAACTCAAACATATCCAGGTTAGGTTGAACCAGCTTCGTAGTACAGGCCTCTGGAGATCTGCCTGTTTTACGAAATTATGTCATCATTATATATTGATGAATTAGTTTTGTTTGGCTGAGACGATGAAAGCTGATTTAAAAACGTATTCAACATCTTGTTTTAGGCATTTATCCATATTTTTTAGATTTAAAGAGGGATAAATGAATCATAGTTATGAATCTACTGGTGAATGTTCCCACATTGCTGCAGGAAATGCAGTGTAATTAAGGTCAGAATCATAAACCCTTGGCAGTTATCTAGAAATGCCTTGTTGTAATGTCAGGATTTAAGGGTTGTTAGCACTGCTGCAGTGAAGGGATTTCAAAGATGCTTCTCTTAAAAATGTAGAACCAGAACGAAAGACATGTTGCATCTCTGTTCAACCCTTTAACAATAAATAATAATACCTTTTATTTAAAGAGTGCTTTCAAAAAGGTACTCAAAAAAAATACAATACTTACTACACATTACACACTTGTTTTTGCAGCTGTTAACACCTTACAGTATATGCAGTGTTGGAGAAAGTACTTAAAGAGTCCTCTCCTGCTGATGTTCAGGTGTATATCAGTATGTAGTGTCTCTACTTTAAAGAGTCCTCTCCTGCTGATGTTCAGGTGTATATCAGTATGTAGTGTCTCTACTTTAAAGAGTCCTCTCCTGCTGATGTTCAGGTGTATATCAGTATGTAGTGTCTCTACTTTAAAGAGTCCTCTCCTGCTGATGTTCAGGTGTATATCAGTATGTAGTGTCTCTACTTTAAAGAGTCCTCTCCTGCTCATGTTCAGGTGTATATCAGTCTGTAGTGTCTCTACTTTAAAGAGTCCTCTCCTGCTGATGTCCAGGTGTGTATCAGTATGTAGTGTCTCTACTTTAAAGAGTCCTCTCCTGCTCATGTTCAGGTGTATATCAGTATGTAGTGTCTCTACTTTAAAGAGTCCTCTCCTGCTGATGTTCAGGTGTATATCAGTATGTAGTGTCTCTACTTTAAAGAGTCCTCTCTTGCTGATGTTCAGGTGTATATCAGTATGTAGTGTCTCTACTTTAAAGAGTCCTCTCCTGCTCATGTTCAGGTGTATATCAGTCTGTAGTGTCTCTACTTTAAAGAGTCCTCTCCTGCTGATGTCCAGGTGTGTATCAGTATGTAGTGTCTCTACTTTAAAGAGTCCTCTCCTGCTGATGTTCAGGTGTATATCAGTATGTAGTGTCTCTACTTTAAAGAGTCCTCTCCTGCTGATGTTCAGGTGTATATCAGTATGTAGTGTCTCTACTTTAAAGAGTCCTCTCCTGCTCATGTTCAGGTGTATATCAGTCTGTAGTGTCTCTACTTTAAAGAGTCCTCTCCTGCTGATGTCCAGGTGTGTATCAGTATGTAGTGTATCTACTTTAAAGAGTCCTCTCCTGCTCATGTTCAGGTGTATATCAGTATGTAGTGTCTCTACTTTAAAGAGTCCTCTCCTGCTGATGTTCAGGTGTATATCAGTATGTAGTGTCTCTACTTTAAAGAGTCCTCTCCTGCTCATGTTCAGGTGTATATCAGTCTGTAGTGTCTCTACTTTAAAGAGTCCTCTCCTGCTGATGTCCAGGTGTGTATCAGTATGTAGTGTCTCTACTTTAAAGAGTCCTCTCCTGCTGATGTTCAGGTGTATATCAGTATGTAGTGTCTCTACTTTAAAGAGTCCTCTCCTGCTGATGTTCAGGTGTATATCAGTATGTAGTGTCTCCATGCTTTAATGTTCACAAAGCTCTCTATTTTTCTCATACTGCCTGTGCTGCAGCACCTCTTTTCACCCTCTGTCTGAAACCAGAGCCCAGTCTGCTCTGATTGGTTAGCTGGCCGGCTCTGTTGTGATTGGTCAACCTCTTAAGAGTGTTTACCTTGTGTTGTGCCTGCCTGTAGCACTGTGTGAGCTTTCGGAGCGCGCTGAGGTCCTTCTGGAAGCCGGACAGCTGGGACCCCGGGGCCAGACCGGGTTCTCCGTTACTGCTGCCCCCCCGCTGCCACACACTGGTCCTCAAGGTCAGCAGGAGGTCACAGATCAGGAGCTCCACACCCTTAAAAGAGAACGAAGACTTAGTTTGGTGCGTTTACATAAAGATGCATCATTGGAAATTATATTAGATTTTCATAAAAATATCTCTATACTATTTTAGTTTTTTATTTCACACTTAACTAACTACTTTTCATTTCATTTGGATCTTTTATTGAACATTTTACTTCAACTTCTTATGTTTATTTAAGTACTTTGATGTTATTTTAAGGATATTTGTGTGCCTTTACACAACGATCGACAGCTCTACTTGTATGGTAACCCTGATTTAAGTTTTGAACAGTTCTAAAATGGAGCGGCTGTCACGAAACCCAAATGTCCCACCAGATAAATAAGTATTCTGATTCTGATTAACCCATACATCTCACCCACTGTGTACACTGTGTGTGTGGTGTGTGCAGATTGGAGAGGCCTCTGTGTTGCACTGCAGACACATTGCACTCGTCATCAGGACCATGCAATGCAACTACAATGCACCACAGCCACCTCCTGTCATACACACTGCACACACACACACAACTTAATTACCATAATGACAGAATTGCACATGAGTATTTCCATGTTATGCTAATTTATATTTAACTTCTCTACATTCAAGAGGCAGCGATTGTACTTTTTCTTTTTACTACATTTACTTCCCATTCCTAGTCACTAGTTTTACAATAAAAACACATGATATGCTTATACGATATGATGAAGTACTTTAGTTCTCACCAACCCCACATCGACTCTCCTATCATGATATCGATGTAATGCCCAGCCTTGTTCATGAGCAGATAAGAGAACATAATTAAGCTTTTTCTGGAACTCAAAGGCGCTTTACAGTATGAGGGAGGGTAGACAAACAAGGACACAAGTGATCCTGTGTTCCCTACCTTGTTGAGATAGTTTCCGGTCTGAGCGAGGGGAACGGAGATGCTGGAGCGCAGGAAGCTGCTGGCTCTGTCGCAGTGAGACAAGCAGGCCATCGCTCCCTCGCCCTTCAGAGGAGAGAGACTCATCTGAACGGCCTTACAGAGCAGCAGCACGGACTTAGGCACAGGGTGGCTGGAGCGGAGAGGAGGGAGAACAGGGAAGTGAGGACAGTTCTCAAAATACTTGGTGGGATATAAGATTTTGTGACAGAAATACAATAATCTTCCTCAGTGTTATTAGTATTGCAGAGTTGAATAAGTGCACGGGTTATATAGTGTACGTTTTGTCTGTATGGCACTATTTAATATGATTTAAGCAGATTTTGGATAATAACGACACCCATGTCTCTGATTTAAGATTATCTTGTACGGCTAAACATGTCCTGTAGCCTTCAACAATGTAACCCAGATGAAGAAAGGATGCTCCACCTTCACATCGCTTATTCTAGATTCTGTTTTGTAGGACGTTGTGTTTTGTTCCTATTTGGACCTAATTGAACAAGGAAGAATGGTCAAGGTGAGAGTGAGTACTAGGTTGCTACTGTTGTTATTGTTTTGTGGGTTTTATTATGTTGTGTTGTCCCTAATGTTTCTTGTATTAAAAAAACATTGAAAGAGAAAAGGCAACTCATTCTGGAATAGCCTCCTAACTGAGATACGGGATTGTCCCTCTGTCAATAGTTTTAAAGGTCAACTCAAAGGATGGTTGAGAAACAACCAGACGTGCAATCAGCGCTAAATGCACTTTAACACAGGGGTATCCTCTCTTGCACTTTAGGTATCGATGCTGCTATTTTGTATTACCATGTCCTAAATACTTGGGTATTCTACTGTTTCATGTGAGGGACTGCGGATGGAAAGTAGCTCAAAGCTAAATCCGGCATATTTACACTTGGTATATTTCATGTTTTAAGTGTTCATGAATGTGCAATGTCCCTCCCAAATATACAAATAGATAAGAACAGGTTGTGCTTGACTTACTCCAGAGTATGCAGAGCCCTGGGCATCCGCTCTGCTTCTGCCAGCAGTGACCTCACAGAGGCGTCGTCGCCCTGCAGCCAATGAACAGCCGCCTTCAGGACCAACGCCCACCAGCGGCTCACCGGGTCTCCAACTGACAGGAAGGAGAGAGGAAAGGAGTGGAACAAATCAAGGATAAAAACAGATAATACAGGAAGGCATTGATGGAAGACATAGGACATATATTTTACAAATACTACTTACAATTACAATTAAATGTATCACCATTAAGTGAATTAGGCTTTTTCAATATGCTCAAAGTTGCCACGTGTGTCGCTATTAAGCCCCAGGAAGTGCTCTGATGAAAATGTTCGGAGTGTCCAAACAGTGAAATCAAGAAATCTAATCTGTGACTGGTGACTACGAACAGTGTCATTTATTGGCTGAGAAGGTGTGGGGAAATCTGATGAAACAAATCGCTTATGCACGAAGACTTTAAACAGATATTTATTAAAAACTTCTGCCGTTATTATACTCGTACAGCAAAGCAAACAAGATATCCCCACACCTTCTGACTCATACCAGTACCTCCATCTTCCTCACACCCATCCATACACAGTTCTCCCCAATATGATGTATGTATTTATTCATTTATGTATTATTATTATGATGTGGATACAGCTGAAGAAGAAAACCTAAACGTGTGAATATGCTTTTGTAGGTTGCTGAAATAGAAGCTATGTTAAATAATACAAAAGGACCAACTAGCTCCAGCCTATAGATATTTCTGAAGCTGTGAAAAGATGTTCCCAGTCAAATGAGAGCTGATGTGATGATTAACATCCTTGTCTTTTTATTTCTTCTCCCAGTCTCTTGAGGAAAGCTGTGTGTGCAGAACGTCTCTGAAAGTTAATTAGCATCGCCCGAGGAGACTGCCAATGTATTCAAATCCATCGCTAGTCACTTACTACCGCAAAATCAATGTCTGCAAATAAAAAGAGAATCCCAAAGGACCAATCGTTTGTCAGCGAACGGTAAATGGAGCAAAAAGAGAAGAAATCGCTTCATGCCGTCAGTTAGAAGTGTGGTTACTTAATTAAGGGAAATGTGTGGAAATGTCTTCTTGCCAACATCCGATGTGATTCATGCTTTATTTGGATTGGGCAGGGTTTGTTCTGTTGGTGTTATTCATACCTGGAGTGGTGGTGTGATTGGGAGGAGTCGAGAAGGGAGGAGGAGGGGAGGGAGAGTCCTCCGTGCAGCTGTTCAACAACTGCAGGAACTCAAGGGCGCTGGAAAACTCCCTGAAAGAGACACACGTTCAACAGATCCAGGGTAAGTCATAGAGTGGTGCCACGATGACGTCTTTTTGAAGGTCGATTCATAAGATAGCATCTCAACGATGCTTCTGTAAAAAGCCAACGGGGTGTTTTGCATTTGGAATTTTGCAGATGATGAGACATTTTGTGATTTTTGAAGCGTAATTGCAATTGCCAAGGGTAACGTAGGCTTAAAAAGGAACTACATCACGATCACATGACCACCGCTAAGCTAAAGGTGGCTAATTTTGGTTGGTTTAGTCCAGGGGTCACCAACCTTTTTTAGGATGAGGGCTACTTTCAAAAAATAAAACAAGTCGGGGGCTACTTTTACACCTCTTTTTTTCCCAGTGTATATATTTAGCACATTTTAACATTATTATATGCTGACCTTTAACCTTTGTGTGCTGTTTGGGTCTGTGGGACCCGTTTCAGTGTTTACTAAAAGAAAATGTTTTGCAATGCAATTTAATTAATTAATTTAACCTGCTTTATTTGGGGGGGGGGAAGCTCACCTCCTCTAGGGGGGTCCGGGGCATGCATGGAAGATTTGAATGTTGAAGTGAAATGCATCAATCTGGAGCACAACATGAATTTATGGAAACAGCTCTCAACACTCAGATGAAAGGGAGCTGTATACTTTTCAATGTGTTTTTTTTCTTTTTCTCTCTCTCTCTCTCTCTCTCTCTCTCTCTCTCTCTCTCTCTCTCTCTCTCTCTCTGTCTCTCTCTCTCTCTGTCTCTCTCTCTCTCTCTCTGTGTTTTGAGGACACGTAAAAGCTTCAGACGTTCTCCAGTGGGGTATTTACTGACATATTTGATGTCATACGACAAAACATGAAAATGTGTTATGCTTGTGTTAACCACAGACCTTTCAGGCATGTAACCACAGACCTTTCAGGCACGTAACCACAGACCTTTCAGGCATGTAACCACAGACCTTTCAGGCACGTAACCACAGACCTTTCAGGCACGTAACCACAGACCTTTCAGGCATGTAACTCATACACACTGAAGCACCTGTTTCGGATTTGTAAGCATACTTGTCTGTACCGACTATCCAGGGAGAGGTCAGAGAATTTAAATGAATGTCTGTATTTATGTATAATTTGCTTAGAAGGAAAGGGGTAATGTATGTATGTATGTGTGTGTATGTGAGCAATGACGTCTAGATTTGAGTGGACTGTAAACTGAGGGTGTGATATAAATACAAAAAAAAAAAAAAAAAAAACAACCATTAACTTTGAGACGAGTGATCCACACACTGCTGGCACCCTCTGCCTTACCCAGAGTCGTTGTTGCGTTTCCCAGCTTCAGAGTTGCTCTGCGGCTGGATCAGCGTGTGGACGGCTCTCTCCAGAAGCTTCCTGCAGAAACAGCGGTGCAGCTGGGCGATGGGGTCGGCTGCAGAGAGATCAGAAACAGAGAGGAACAGTTATATCATATCTAATAAAGTTATATGCTGGGTTCTTACACCTTTTCCAAAGTCAAATTACAGCACTTTTCAAGCATTTTCAAGCTTTTCCAGCTTTTCCAGCTTCTTACAGCTGTTTTAAATTACATATTTATATACACATACTCAAATGAAGCCATGGCTTGTATTTGTCTTCTGCTAGCCAACGCTCGTTGAAACTGCAACCTCCTGGCACACAGTCATCTATCACTCTCATCAGAATGCCCAGGTCACACGTAACACAAACACTTGCAGGTCCCGCGCATAGCGCATATGTAGAAGCGAAGCAATTCTTTTCTTTTAATCTAAAAAGCGAACTATTCAGTCAGACAGTAATTTATTGTAAAAGTAAAGCATTTACATTTTCAAGCACTTTATCTCAATTTCAAGCACCATTCCCAAAATTCAAGCACTTTCCCAACCTTGAAAACACCATGTCAAATTTCAAGCATTTTCAAGGATTTCAAGCACCCGTACGAACCCTGTATATGATATCTAATATGTATATATGACCAAGTACCAGGGTTTCCGCTAGGTCAAATTTCCAGAAAGAATTTATTTTACCGGAAAAATTTGAAACTTACCGGTCATGTTTCAATAATAATAATAATAAGAATTGTGTAGCAGAGTTTCCGTTAGCAGGTAATTACCGGTAATTGACTTTGTGTTCATTTTGAAATTCACTTTAATAAAAGAGTAAAATAGCCTCTGGGTGTGTTTGCCTCATACCTGGGTCTCTCTGAGAAGTGTACACGCCGTCGCTGCTGTCCGACTTCACCGACCAATCACAGCTCAGGAAGAACTGCCTCCCCAGCGGCGTGAAGAGCCAGCGCAGGCAGTCAGGGATGGACTTGCCCTCTGATTGGTTGGCCACACTCTCTGCACAACTCAACAGATAACCCTGGGGGATAAACGGGTAAGAAAATATGATGTTGATGAAAAGAAAAACTCATCAAAAGTGTTTAAATTCTGACTGATTTCCAGGTTAAAGACTCATTCCTGCACCATCTATTCAGAGGACTGTACAAGTAGCTCAAACTGCTTTACTTCAACACTTCTACAACTTGTACCACTCAAAAAAATACTCCAATTCATCAATTAGTTATGATCTGTTGTGAGGAAAGTCAGTTTAATTTGGTTTGAATATGTATTTTGTCTTCAGAATGAGAAAAACTGTGGATGTATAACTTGCTGTGTGGTCCAGGTGAATAAGTGCTGAACGCCCCAAACAGGTTCCCAGTCGTGACTTATTTAGACTGTCCTTGTTTCATCAAGCTGCTATGCGTGTTAAAGTGTGTGTGTGTGTGTGTGTGTGTGTGTGTGTGTGTGTGTGTGAGAGAATACTCCTCGTGTTTGTTATGGAAGAGTAGCCCGGTTTTATCGTTGTATGCATGAACGCAAATTACTTAATCGTAATGCAAAGTAGCCTAATGTGTGTGTGTGTGTGTGTGTGTTCAGGAGGTAGCGATGGTGGTGCCCCCGCTGAGGCGCAGGAGGATCTGCTGGCAGTCCTGCAAGGAGCGCCGGTCTCCCACCCACTCCAGGTGGTATGGATGCTTGTGTGTGTGTGTGTGTGTGTATGTGTGTGTGTGTGTGTGTGTGTGGATGCTTGTGTTTGTGTTTGTGTGTATGGATGCTTGTGTTTGTGTGTGTGTGTGTGTGTGTGTGTGTGTGTGTGTGTGTGTGTGTGTGTGTGGATGCTTGTGTTTGTGTGCATGTGTGTGCAAGAGGGAGGAGTAACAGTGCTCTATTGGATACCACAGACATAAGATGGAGCTGATGAGAGACTCACGGGCAGAAAGGAGAGATGATGGCCCAGGATGGTGCGCATAGCTGTGGCTGCGGTGACGTAGATCTGGGTCAGCTGGGCGGAGGCCATCTTGCTCTGAGCGCTCTCGCTGAGGTTGACGGCATTTAGAGAAACAGAGAGAGCCCACAGGCTGCTGCGCTGAGGCAGCTTCCCTAGAGAGAGAGAGAGAGAGTGAGAGTGAGAGATAGAGATAGAGATAGAGAGAGAGAGAGATAGAGATAGAGATAGAGAGAGAGAGAGAGAGAGAGAGAGAGACTGTGTGACTCAAAGTGGGGGATCATATCTGCTGTCATTCATGTCAAATACAGTCTGTTGTTGTTTCTTATAATAAACGACGTATTCCTTTTCCCTAAACTGTACACTGATGTCTTTAATAATAACCACTCACCAAATATTGTGGTAATCTCATTTTTACATATATATTGGGGATACAATGTGCACATTTTTACTTTAACTTCTTATGTTTATAAACATATTGTTATTTTTTGAAATATGATCTTTGTATTGCACATTTTCTTAAATGTATATCCATATTTGTTTTATATTTTATTACATTTTTAACCTTTATTGCGCATTATTACTTTAAAGGTCACCTATCATGCTATTTTTAGGCAATAGCATAGGTCTCAGATATATAAAAAACATGTCTATGAAGTGTTTTGCTCAAAATACCAAACAGATCAACCATTCTAGCCATGCCTCATATCCCTCTATTTCACTTCCTGTTTCAAAAGTGCTGATTTGGGGTATAAAGCTTTAAAAAAAAAAAAAAATCCATATCATGGATTATCAAGGATTCTCTCTGAAACAGTCTGGAGCTCAAAGGCTTTCTCTCTTGCCGGTTATACCACAAGGTGAGTTCCTTTTTACTTCCTGCTTCTTCACACACATGCTCTCCAGTACAGGTTAGCTAGTGTTAGCGATGCTAATGTAAACACCGACCATATTACGTCCAAAACAGTCGGGCATTGTTTCTGATAGCAGCTTTCCGATTGGGCCGTGGGTCCACATTTCAGATATTACGTCATATCGGACGCAAATCTGGATCAGCTCCGTTGTTCCCCGTTTTTAGAGATTTGGGTACGGAGGAAAAGAGAGAGGGTTTTATTTTCTGACGCTGCGTGAGTTCCCCGACGCACCGGGGACACATGTTGATGTAGAAAAGACATCAGAAAGTGCATGTTGCATGATAGGTCCCCTTTAAAATGTAGTTACTATTATTTATTGCTAATCTACTTTAAACAATTTTACTTGTTGTTTACATGTTTTTCTATATGTGTATTCTATATAATTGCACATTATTATTATTTGTATAAAATAAATATTTGTATTAAATTCTAAAATGGAGCAACTGTCACAAAAACAAATTTAAAGAAAAAGATAATATTAAGTGATTAATCCCTTGTGTCTTCATCCCCCCTCTCCCTCCCCCCTCTCCCTCTCCTCCGCCTCTCCCTCTCCTCCCGCCTCTTCCTCACCCTCTCCTCCGCCCTCCCTCTCCTCTCTCACCCTCTCCTCCCCCCTCTCCCTCTCCTCCCCCCTCTCCCTCTCCCCTCACCTGTGAGTTGCAGCTGACTCAGCTGGTGGTAAACCAGCGCAGCGTCCTTCGCACTGGTCCTCGCCTCCTCGCCTTCATGTTTCCCCCCCACCTGACGGACCAGCCAGCCCAGAGGAATCGGGCGGTGCAGGACGTAGCGGACCACGTCCAGCTGATGCGAGCACACCAGGTCCAGGTTGGAAGAGGGAAGGGCTCAGTCACACGGAGAGGCAGTTTCTAAACTCCCCCATCGCTGGCCGTGTAATCTCCTGCAGGAGAGGAGGCAAGGCCAAGTTTATTTATACAGTCACCTTCAACACAAGGCAATTCAAAGTGCTTTAGACAAATGAAAGACATTAAGAGCATTAAACACATTAGAAACATTAAAAAGCAAAGATAATAAAACATGAATATCACAGGTACATGAATAAAAGTTACAGTGCAAGATGTGTGAGATGTGAATAGTTCAACTAAAAGCAGCGGCAAAAAGAAAGTCTTGAGCCTGGATTTAAAGGTAGTGAGAGTTGCAGCAGACCTGCAGGTTTCTGGTAGTTTGTTCCAGATATTTGACAAGACCCCTAACTAAATTCTCACATTCCTCGACCCCTAGTCTTCCCGTGAAATGATAGTTCTTTTGACAGTTTTCTAACCTTTTTATATTCCTTTCATCCTTCTCTTTCATCCATTTTGAATCCCCAGACAACACATGTTTTACTGTTACCCGAACCCATCTTTGATATTTAAACCTGTGTTAAGATTTCCCTCATGAATCTATGGCCTTCAAACCAGAAGGGAAAACAGAAAGCTGATCAGTATTCAGAGCAGGCTGACAGGCAGGCAGGCGATGAAGGTCATTACATCTGATAGCACATATTTGAACAAATGCTTAAAATAAACCAATGAAGGGGCTAAACTTAGACTTCAAGACTGTGAGAATCAAAGCAAACTGGGTGAAGTGAGAAATCTTCAAATATGATTCTTCAAACACGTCAACAACTGGATACAAAATATTAAAAAGATCCCAAATTCTCAGCCTGCCACATGAAATCTGAGTCGTGTGATCATCATCTCCTATATTTGGAAATGCTACCTCTTGAGAAAGTTAACTGAACACAAAACTCTTATGCCAGGTTAAAATACATTTTAATAGGCTGGCAATTTGTTTTCTTGGTTTCTTTAAAGCTGGGGTTAGAAATATATTTAAATCATTGGGACACAATTCCCAAATAACCGTAATGTATTACAGAACAAATGACAGTGAGTGATCATAGAGGGCTTTACAGGCCCACAAGCTTGGAAAGTAAACAGGAGGGTAATTCTATAAAAATGTTTGCTGCAACCGGATTATAATAAGGATGTTGGAAATAAAACTGGTCCAGCTTGAGGTTGTTGTTTTGCATTTTCTAGACAGCTACCTACCCTGGGGATCTATTGAATTACGACCTGATAATAATAATAATGATGATAATACATTTTATTTAAGGCGCCTTTCATGACACCCAAAGACACCGTACACTTTGTTAAATATTCTAAGAGGTAAAAGCAACAGAACATGATACAAACACAAACCTACCATCATGGAGAAGACAATTAAAGTGGACACAAATGATAGGGACAGGTTATTCAGAGCACTACAGTGAGTAGGCTGTAATATATATGAATGTTATTTTCATGCATATATATTACAGAAAGGTTATGATGGATTTTTGTCCCAATATAACGAAGGAAAACACTGGAAACATGTCTGGTCTGTCCTCACCCTTTTGAGATGCAGGTCTGCTTGTTTGCGATGCCTCCAGAAGGACACAGATTTGGGGGAGTGCAGCGGTGTGACGGGCTCCCACAGATAGAGCACCCTCACACACCCCCACACCGCCCCCACCCCACTCAGCACCCACACCATCACCCACGGCAACAGGCAGCGCAGCCAGGATCCTGGAGGATGAGAAGAAAAGGGGTTACGGTCATTTTACATTTTAGAAGACATCACAACCAAGTGCTGGGTCACAAATTCAAATAGAGACTTATAGGATCAATATAGATTGACGATATACGATAATGGCTTTCCAATGACTGTTTATGATACAGAAAAAACTGAATGAAAGCTCTAAAGATAAAGACAAGTTTACGGGAAACCCTGAGAGAAAAACATTGTTATATTTACTGTGTTTATGACTTAAGAACAGCTGAAAAAAAGGCACAAAAAAAAGTTTGCCAGGATGACATACTACACATGTTTAAAATATAGAATAGAAAGTCATTTCCATTTTTATATCCTCAGATTTTAACAAGAACTTGTCTGGCATTCCCACCATTAAAGGTCCCCTATTACACTGTTTTTCATCAATATAGTACAGGTCTCAGATATATACAGAGCCTGTCTCTGATTGGCTCCAAACACCAAACAGATCATTGCAGCATTACCCATAATCCCCTCTGTTTCAGCCCTTTTTCCAAAGTGCTGATTCTCTGTCTGTTACTTTAGATGAAAATAAGGAGCCCCTCCCCACGCCCCTCTGAGAGAGATTTGGTTAAAAAGAACACAATAGGCGCATTCACACTGCGGTACTTTTCCCACAAAGGTTCATGCGAACTTAGTTCAGTGAACTCTTTTATCGCGTTCACACCAAAAAGAGCCGGTACTAAAATTAGTTCATGTGAACCTTTTTACCCCCTCGAAAGTCCCTGCTAGAGAGCAGGGACTTTCGAGCGGCTCTTTTGTGAGAAAAGAGCTATATTTCTGATTGGCTGGGCGGATTGCAAACCACGCCCCGTAAAACTTCCAAAAAGTTTTGTGAAGCCGCCATTTTATTATCCTCGCATTAGCATTATTAGCATTAGCATTAGCCCAGCGCAGAAACGCAGAGAGACTAACGTATGGCAACACAAAATAAAACATGGGAGCGGTGGAGATGAGGAGGTGTCGGCGTTCTGGCGATTTACTCGGAAGGCTTCAGTAGAAGCTGCTGGGAGTCCCAGCAACTTCTACTGAAGTCCTCTTACAACTCCGGGGACTTCCGGCCGGAGACTCCGGGCGGCAGTATCCGCCGTGAAGTTGTTTATAGCCTGCCAGTAAACCCAAAGCAGAAGAAGAAGAAGTGACGTCAGCGGCTTCATTTGCCTAATCCACCCCCAGGGACTTTTTCCGGTGTGAACGCGATCTGTACTTAGTTCATGAGAACTAAAGAGTTCGCATGAACTAAGTTCACATGAACCTTTGTGGGAAAAGTACTGCGGTGTGAATGCGCCTAATGGTGCTCTAGGAGGAGATTCAGGTGATAAGGGGGGCGGGGGGTTACCTTGGTTGCTGATTGGCTAATCGTTACACAAGCCAAAAAATCGTTATGACATCATAAAGTGGCCAAAATCTGATTGTCAGAGAATAATTGTTCCTTACTCCTAAGATATTTAACCTTTTCGCCTGTTGACGTTAATAACCAACTCTGACTCTGGTATCTCCTTTAAAGAATGTGCTGCTGCACTTATTCTCAGTTTTATGACCGGTCAACTCTCGGTCACAGAGCCTAAGCGTCAGGCAAGTGATTCAGTATCTCGAGATGTTGGGGATATCTCCAGTGTTCCCATGTGTTTACGCACCATCCCCCAATATGTGGATGAACTCTCTGTAAACTAGTTCAAAGGTCTATCGAGAGAGAGGCTGGTCAGAATTGACATGGCAACCCACCTGGGCAGTCAGAACCTCTGGCTGCTGTGACTTGTGATATGAATTCTCCAGCCGATACTTGTAATTAACTACCAGTGTTTGACATCAAAGCTCCAACTCTCCTCGTGCCTCTCTGAGTCCTGACTCTCCATTGCTGCAGAAGTTTCCCTTACACTGATCAGCTCATTTTCAGACAGGTTTTTATAGAAATGGATCAGGACAAAAAGAGAGAGAATCTTTGTTCCTGAAACTTTCAGAGTCTCTTTCCACAGAGGGGACACGTGTATGAAAGACGTGAAAAAGTGGATTTTGCACAATAGGTGACCTTTAAAGCTCGACATATATAAACAAGTACACGGAAGCCCGGAGGAGGAAAGTAAAAAGACCAATTCTGATCTAAATTGTTATATTTTCTGTGTTTAATATTTAATATGAGCTGAAAAAAACTTTTAGCAGATTACACATTTTCCAACACGTCTTAGATGTTGCCATGAACCTTGAAACAAACTACCGGACTCACCAAAGTCCTGAGTGGGACTGGGGAACCACCAGACGAGCGTTCTGGACGGCCCGTGGCCCGGAGAGAGGCCGGGGCTCCCCGAGGCCTCGGAGCCCAACATGGAGGGCAGAGGGTTCAGAGAGAGGCAGAAGAAGGTGAGAGCGCAGAGGAGGAGACGAGAGCCGTCCATCACTCCCACCGAGGAGGGAGAGTCTGGCTCACTCTTCAACTGGGAACAGGTTAACGATAATGAGTAATTATACTTTCAAATGACTTTTTACATTTTATACTTGAGATGTGTGTGATGTGTTCTGTTATTATGTTTGTTCCCTTCGGGACTCCACGTGGTCTGTGTTTTGTTTTTATGTTGACCTAACATTTCTGCCTCATGTGGTTATTGTATTCATGTTTCTGTGCTCTTAAGTTGAACTTTTGTTCTTTCTTGTGAAGCACTTTGTGAATTCTATTTCTGTGAAAGGTGCTATACGAAATAAACACATTATTATTAAATAAATAGAATAATTGTAATAAATACTGTATTTTATAATAATAATATTTTTCTTTTTTTCCCCTCTTGTTTATTTTACTTCACATTTTCAATTTTTTTTTTATTATTAGTTTTAATTATCTATTATTCTTTTTTTAAATTTGTATTATAGCACTGGTCACTCTTTGGCTACTATTACAGCTAACATGACAGTTATTTTAATGTCAAGATTCAGATCAATACAAGGAGGATACTGCCAATTTGGAAATAACTTAAAAAGGTATTCTGTGTCTGTGTTTTCAAGGACACTTCATTAAAGCCATGCTATTTGGTATCCTAATTTGAGAGACACAAGCAAGATTTTGTTCTACCACAACTCTAAAGCTAAGGTGTGTCACCTGGTCGTGGTCCAGCAGGGGGCTGCCGGGCTCTGAGTCCACACAGTAGGGAGAGAACTGGGAAGGAGAACCAGAACCAGAGTCCGAGGCCGGAGGAGACATCATCACGATCTCCTCCTTCATCTCCACATCTTCCGAGCGAATTGCTGTTTCTGAGATAAAGAGAGAGAGAGAGTGAGAGAGTGAGAGAGAGTGAGAGAGAGTGAGAGAGAGAGAGTGAGAGAGAGTGAGAGAGAGTGAGAGAGAGTGAGAGAGAGAGACTCAGAGACATCCCTACAGATCACACTCCACTTCTAGACATTCACTTTTTAAATCACTCACTGTTCTTCTGGTTGCCCATCTTTAGCGCCATGTTCTCCTGCCGCAGCTTCTGATTGGACGACTGCAGGTATCTGATGTAGTCGATGGCCTTCTTCAGCACGCCTGATTTGTGCATCTGGGAAAAAAGGGCATAACAGGATGTTGGGATTAATTGGAGAATTCAGTGGATTATTTTACACATTTAATAAACACTAAAACAATTAATGTTAAATTTGCTTGATATGTTTATTAAATGTAATAATGATGAAAGGCCTTTAAATGCCACACTATTGGTGTTAAAGATCCCCTGTTATACTGTTATTCATCAATATATCACAGGTCTCAGATATATCCAGAGCCTGTCTCTGATTGGCTGAAACACCAAACAGATCATTGCAGCATTACCCATAATCCCCTCTGGTTCAGCCCTGTTTCCAAAGTGCTGATTCTCTGTCTGTTACTTTAGATGAAAATAAGGAGCCCCTCCCCACGCCCCTCTGAGAGACATTTGGTTACAAAGAACACAATGGTGCTCTAGAGGAGACTCAGGTGATAAGGGGGGGGGGGGGGGGGGGTTTCCTTGGTTGCTGATTGGCTAATGGTTACACAAGCCAACACATCGTTATGACATCACAAAGTGGCCAAAATCTGATCAGCTCATTTTCAGACAGGTTTTTATAGAAATGGATCAAAAAGAGAGAGAATCTTTGTTCCTGAAACCTTCAGAGTCTCTTTACACAGAGGGGACACATGTTGATGTAAAAGAGACATGAAGAAGAGAGGACACATGTTGATGTAGAAGAGACATGAAGAAGAGGGGACACATGTTGATGTCAAAGAGACATGAAGAAGAGGGGACACATGTTGATGTAGAAGAGACATGAAGAAGAGAGGACACATGTTGATGTAGAAGAGACATGAAGAAGAGGGGACACATGTTGATGTAGAAGAGACATGAAGAAGAGGGGACACATGTTGATGTAGAAGAGACATGAAGAAGAGGGGACACATGTTGATGTAGAAGAGACATGAAGAAGAGGGGACACATGTTGATGTCGAAGAGACATGAAGAAGAGGGGACACATGTTGATGTAGAAGAGACATGAAGAAGAGGGGACACATGTTGATGTTGAAGAGACATGAAGAAGAGGGGACACATGTTGATGTAGAAGAGACATGAAGAAGAGGGGACACATGTTGATGTAGAAGAGACATGAAGAAGAGGGGACACATGTTGATGTAGAAGAGACATGAAGAAGAGGGGACACATGTTGATGTTGAAGAGACATGAAGAAGAGGGGACACATGTTGATGTCGAAGAGACATGAAGAAGAGGGGACACATGTTGATGTTGAAGAGACATGAAGAAGAGGGGACACATGTTGATGTAGAAGAGACATGAAGAAGAGGGGACACATGTTGATGTAGAAGAGACATGAAGAAGAGGGGACACATGCTGATGTATAAAGGATATGAAAAAGCTTCATAGCTGACCTTTAAGAGACCCACCTTGGCATCGTTTCCCATGACAAGGTCCCTGAGCTCCAGGATCTTGTCGTTGATGGAGGAGCGGTACCTCTTCTCGATGATGTTGTGAGTCGTCCTCCTCTCTCCCTCTTTCACCACCACCCCCCCCGGGCCGATCATCCCCCCCATCATCTGGCTCTGATCCATCATGGTTCTGGCTCCCGTGTTGCTGTGGGCGGAGCCTGCCTGCAGCTGTTTGATTGGCAGCTTGTCTCCGCTCATCATGACGGGGACGGTGGTCAGGATGTTGCTGCTCATCAGCGTCTGGGGAAAATCAAGAGCAGTACGTCAACCCCCAAATATCACTGATGGGATGCAAGTACGATTACAAAGTACTGTACGTAATAACATAATTGCATTTTACTTGTCTGTTTCTATTGTATGCTACTCTATACTTCTACCCCACTACATTTCAGAGGCATATATCAAGCTTTTTGCACTTTTAACACAAAGTTACTGCCTACTTTTTACACATAAATTCTATACTAATATAGTACTGTAATAAAAGACCAATTAGTCATAATGAGTACTTTTGAGCACATTTAGCTAAATATACCTCTGCACTTCTACTTAAGTAACATTTTGAATTCAGGACATTTGTCGTCAAAGGTTTACATACACTTGTAAAGAACATGTATTTCATGACAGTCTTGACTTTTCAATAATTCCTACAACTCTTATATTTCTGTGATAGAGTGATTGGAGCACATACTAAATGAAGTTTGGATCTTTTATGAATTTATAATGTGTCTTCTGAAATTGTGATCAAATCTGCTGGGTCAAAAATATACATACAGTGATCAAACTGCATATTGGAGCATTAAGTGTTTCTACTTTTGGCTTTAGAGGATCCAGTACCTCTTCCACCTTTGCTAATAATATCAAACATGAATGCTGTGGCTGTGTACCGGGACTTGCAGAGCGGTGTTCTGCATGGGCGTGGTGAGAGTTGTTATCCCCGGGCTCTGCATGGTCGACAGAACCTGCGTGCCGTCTGGTTTCAGTGTCGTCAGAACCAGAGAGTCCGTCTTCAGGATCTGAGGCTGCTGCATCAGAACCTGAGGGAAACACATGGAAATCATGGTACCACTGGACTTTAACTGCCCACACACACTCAGACACTTTATACGCTGCTATGGACAGTCTTACACTAATGTACATTTCCCAAACTTATTGAAGTGACTGTTATTTTGTATATATTGATTGTTGCTTCTATTTATGTCTTAATGTGTACATATGTATAAATGTGTATATAAAGGTTAAACATATTGATATACATCTTTTTTATATATGTTTGTATTTTTGTATTCGGGATTGTGGGAAACGGTATTTCGATCTCTCTGTCTGAGAACACAAACTGAAAGACTGACAATAAAGTTGACTTTGACTTTGACCGGCTCGATGCGCATTATCCCGCTGATTACACGGCTACTTACTAAATAAGAAATGAGTCACAATATTTATCCAATAAAGGATTTTATTGAGGAGTATTATCAAATCAAATCCAGTTTTATTTATATAGCACATTTAAAAGCGATTTTTGGTCGAGCCAAAGTGCTGTAAATGCAATCTACAATCACAATAAAAGACACTAATTTACAACAGCAAATATAAAATCAAACACAGGGAAAAGTCAGGAGTCGTGCTCCGCTCTGAAGGCCAGGGAGAAGAAGTGAGTTTTTAGTGTTGATTTAAAACCCCTAGTGTCTGGGCCGACCTCACGTGGAGGGGCAGAGTGTTCCAGAGCCTGGGGTCAGCTGCTGCGAAGGTGCCCTCGGGTTTTGAGCCTGGTCTTGGGCACTGTCAGCAGCAGCTGGTCAGCAGACCTTAAAGCTCTGGCTGGGGTGTAGCGATGGAGGAGTTCTGCTATATAAGCCGGAGTCAGCCCATTTAGTGCTTTGAAAACATGATAATAATACATGTTATTTATATAGCGCTTTTCCTGATGCTCAAACGCTCATTATATGAATATCGTGTGGAGTTACTGCCTCACTCATCCTTCTGTATGTAATACGTTGGAATGACGAATGCAAGGTATTTATATTTGTATACAAGATGTTTAAAAGGTCAAAACATTGGTACTGAGATCTCCTGGGCCTCTACACAGCAAACATGATTTGTGTATGAGATATCTTTTGCACTAACAAGGGTAAGATAGTTAGAAATATTGATCTTTTATTACCAAATATCAGCAAAAACACACCTCATTGCCTCATTTCCTCAAGGTGAACACGGATTCTAAATTCAGTGGTGATACTCACAGGTAGCTGCTGCATGGCGTGCATTGTGGTGGGCGCAGCGGCGAGCGTCTGGATGGTCTGACAGGTGGGGGTCAGGACGCGCTGGTGCTGAATGGTCATTGGTTGGAGCTGTGGTGATGTCATTATGCTCTGCATCTGTGGTTGGAGGACTGAGAATGGGAAAATAGATTATAGATCATTTAAAAATACTCTGCAGATTCTAAGAAAAAACATATTATTGCGTAACATGTATCTCTCCATATCTTCACGAAAATAACAAAACGGTTTGATTTAACACTATGATGTTTATGATCATGATCATTATAGTGAACTTATAGGTTAACTGTCATTTTGAAGTCAGATTGGGAAATGTCTTTCTTTATACATAAGATTCCTTCATTATTCACATAATTGAAAACTATTTTTCTTATACATATATTGTTTATTTATAACTGTCACACTGACTGATTTATGGAAGGTGGCTTTTATTTTTTGCACTCAGTTCTTACACTCTTACCGTAATGCCTACCATACAGACCAGACTGGCATCGGTTCATCGCCAGGATGTCCCCTTCTGAGGGAAACAAAGCAGAAGACCCTAAAGATGTCAAAGCAATTTTTTTTAAGGACGTTTTGGGGCCAGAGGGCCTTTTTTGGAGGTCTGAGAGTGAAAGGGGGAGATAGAGGGGGGAGGACATCGCCTGAAATATTCAGCCGGCTCGGGAGTCGAACCAGCTTACTAGGCAGCAATTTGTTTTTACATCAGAAAATATGGGACTTTAAGACACAGATGGAAAAATACGGTGGAGCCAGAGATTAAGGTTTGGAATCAAAAGAGAGAGAGAGGAAATACTGTTCAATTCAAAATGCTTTTACTATAATGTCTTAGTCCTAATTTATGAGTAGATTGGTCACAGAATACTATGATGACATTTCTCATAAGATGTCATTGTCAAATGTACTTGACATCTACGGGATCTTCTGTTTTTATCTCCCAAAAAGTGGAGTGAACTTGGCCATGACAAGACGCCGTCTGGTATACACAGGTACGGTGATACATGGTGCCATCTCCTAGGTCCGTCTACAAAAACACGTCAACCCTGCACTTCTTTATGAACCCTAACTTTAACCCCTTCCTGAAAACTATTTTGTAGGTTCACCACCCTCCCCATCTCGTTTATTGTCACCTTGGAAACTAGTGTTATGGCTCTGGTGGCAGATGACGGGGCTCTGGATGAAGCGCGACTGTCCGCCGTTGGAGGCGATCATCACGGTTTGAGCTTGGGTCTGGATGGGCAGTGGCGTCTGGCTGTGGGTCTGAACCAGCGTGTGCACGGGGAAGCTCTGCGTCTGCATCTGGATCCCCTGGGTGTGCATCTGCATTTAAGTACAAAAAACAATTCATGTCAAGAGGCAATTTCATATAAAAAGTTATTCAATTTGGGAAATGTTTGTGTTGCAGCAGCATCAAAAACACAATGTACATAAGAGAAACTAAGACACAAGAAATAAACAGTCCAAAATATTTCAGAAATACATAAAATAGCATTAAAAATGAATGACTTGTCTTGTTTCGTTTCATTTGCTCCAAGTGTTCATGCCTAAGTAAAGCTTCTTGAATGACTTTGTGCCTGAAAGGGGCGATACACTTTATTTGTCAGGCTGACTGCAGTTCTGCTGAGGCTGTTTCTAAGCATGCAGGATAGTATATTTTACTGGTGTCCGAACTCAGCGTTTTCCTCCCGTCAGCAGAAGCCTTTTTAGTGCGGATGGCACAATGACAAAGAACAACACACCGTCTCCACGACAGACAGTCAAATCACAGCTGGAGAGACAGGCTGACTCATAACTACAGCACTCATCCATCACAGCAGCACTTTATATGAACCCACGCATTGATCCAAAACACCTTTCAGCACGCCTGTCACAGCTGCTGCCTTCTTGGTCCTCTTAACTGTGCTAATCTGTGTTGCATGTAAATGAGCTGTGCGGTTGCCCTGACGTGATTGGCTGCCATCTCCTGGTCCGCCTCCTGAAGATTGTGATTGGAGCACCCCCGGGCCCGACGCACTCCAATCGCAGCGCACAGCCGGCGCACACCTGCTGGAGATCACTACAAAGCCTGGGGACAATTATCACTCAGGAGGCTCCGACATGTGGACAGACGCCTCTCGCTACTTGCTCTTAGAGAATTCTGTTAACTGTGGTTAAACTCGTGTGATTAGTAGTGTCTAGAGTAGCTTAGTTAGAGTCTAGAGTAGCGTAGTTAGTGTGTAGAGTAGCTTAGTTAGAGTGTAGAGTAGCTTAGTTAGAGTAGCTTAGTTAGAGTGTAGTGTAGCTTAGTTAGAGTGTAGAGTAGCTTAGTTAGTGTGTAGAGTAGCTTAGTTAGAGTGTAGAGTAGCTTAGTTAGAGTGTAGAGTAGCTTAGTTAGAGTTTAGAGTAGCTTAGTTAGAGTCTAGAGTAGCTTAGTTAGAGTCTAGAGTAGCTTAGTTAGAGTCTAGAGTAGCGTAGTTAGTGTGTAGAGTAGCTTAGTTAGAGTGTAGAGTAGCTTAGTTAGAGTAGCTTAGTTAGAGTGTAGAGTAGCTTAGTTAGAGTGTAGAGTAGCTTAGTTAGTGTGTAGAGTAGCTTAGTTAGTGTGTAGAGTAGCTTAGTTAGAGTGTAGAGTAGCTTAGTTAGAGTCTAGAGTAGCTTAGTTAGAGTTTAGAGTAGCTTAGTTAGAGTCTAGAGTAGCTTAGTTAGAGTCTAGAGTAGCTTAGTTAGAGTCTAGAGTAGCTTAGTTAGAGTGTAGAGTAGCTTATTACCAATCCCATTCTGGTTGTGTTGGTTCCCCTAGCCCAGTAGGGAACGTAATAACGCCACATAACGGTGCGTAAAACTAACGCACCCTTGGAGAATAAGTAGCAGTTTTAACCCATGACCTTTTTTAACTGTCAGTTTCAGCAACGAGTAGAAACATATTCACACTTTCTGTTTTTATATATTATTATTCCTTCAGCTTGATTCCACATAGAGAATAAATATATAATAAAAACGATATAATAAAATAATAATCAATTAATAATAACGAATAAATGAGTGAATGAATAGATAAATAAATAATAAAAGAAAGCTTGAATAAATAAAGGATACAAATAATAAAAACAAATAAATTAATGGAAAATAATTAAATGCATTGATAAATAAAAACAAATAACTAAATAAATAAAACCAGAAAACTTAAATAATTCAAGGAAAAATATTCATAAAAACAAATGAATGAATGAAAAAAATGAGAGTACTGACAGTTGTTACCTGGATGGTGGGCTGCGCTGTCTGGAGGGGCTGAGGCTGGATGGGCTGAACCATCTGAGGCCTTGGCTGGAGGAGAGGGGGGGTGCGGGTCACCTGTACCTGCACAGAGGGGACGCTGGGGGGGGGAGGGGGCCTGTACGGGGGTGAGGGGAGGGGTGAGGGGGAGATACTGAGGAGAGAGAGTCTGGGAGGGGGCGAGGCCAACTGTGGAGGTCTGGTAGACCACAGGGGAGGGAGTCTGTTGAATCTGAGGAGTCTGTGGAGTTGGAGGAGTTTGGGGGGTTTGTGGGGTTTGAACGGCAGGTCGTGGAGCCGTGTTGGCCCCCGCACTCTGTCCTGAGCCTGCTGAGGCCATCTGATCCTCAAACAGATCGGGGAAATCCCCCACCTGGTTGCTGACGAACTGCAGCATCTCTGAGGAAAAGAAGAACAACGTTACAATTGGTCTGGAATTGATTGAGGAATCAAACTAACTTTTGGGACAACTCTGACATTCATTTAATGGTTTAAAACATGAAAAAAGGTAAATTACAGAGAATCATTTATAGTTCAATACTATTACAATTCAAATAGGCATGTTTGTAATACAACTATATTATATAGTTTATTTTTCTGTCGACATAACAGTACTGGGAAGTCTTTTTCTGAACGGTTTTGGCAGTTTTATTGGCTGTGATTATTTATAAAAGAAAATGGTTTCAATGTACTGGAGCTCAGTCCTCACTCCGGCAGACCCAGATTTGAATCAGGCCGTTGGTCTCTTTATATGCGGATTTTGCGGGGGGGGCTAAGGACAGCTATCCAAATCTATACAAGATGCTCCAGTTGGCACTGACTCTTCCACCTCTGAGAGAAGTTTTTCTGCAATGAGGAGAATTCGGAACTGGCTGCGGTCAACAATGGGAGGAACAAGATCTTCCTCACTTCAGTTCTTCACATTGAGGACGACATAACCTCACAGCTGTCACCTGAGGGGATAGTGGACATATATCCCATCCCGTATCAAAGAATTTCGACTTCACCATTGACAGCCACACTCGATCTCCCCCCCCCCCCCCCTCACATCCGCAACCTCGGAGTCATCTTCGACAGTCAGCTCAAATTCAACCTGCTGCACCACCACACCCCTTCCCGCTGCCTCTGCTCATCAGAAGCCAACCTCCTATCCATCCCCACCCGCACCAATCACCGGACCTGGGGGGACAGAGCCATCGCTGCCCCCTCCCTCTGGAACTCACTCCCCCAACCCATCAGAGACTGCACTGACCTTACCACCTTCAAAACACTCACCTCTTCAATCTGGCTTTTAATGTGTGATTGTTTTTGTATTATTTGACTTTAACTTTAACCATATATTTATTTGTTGTTCCTTTCTTTTCTTTTCTCTTCACTATATCTGTAAAGCGTCTTTGAGCACCTGTAAAAGCGCTAACAAATTAAATCTATTATTATTAATGTAAAAAAAGGCATCTAAGGTAGGAGTGGACACTGGTTAATAATATTGTAGCGTGTTCAAGTAACCAAGGGATATAGTAGTTATCAAATAAGTATAAGATGTGCACAGTTATAAGTTGTACAGATGTAATGCATGTTGTTGGGGGGAGAGACCGCCCCTTCCATATGAGTGCGTGTGTACGGCGGGCATGAGGCGTGCATGACGAGACGAGTTGTGTTCGTATGTGGAAAAGTCATACTCAGTGCGGTGAACGCTGGCTTTATTGCTACTGTATCCGTAGCAACCCACGCAATAGTTGGGACTGTGAAAAAAAAAGTGCAACTCCGCCTATGGTCATCCGCCTCCTATCTCCCCCTTTCAAATCTATCTCTTTGTAAGAAACATTGTGCTTGATGTGATTTGGATATTTAACATTACATCACATGTTAGACGCTTTTATCAAAAGCGACTTCCATACTCAACACTGTGGACAATCCCCACAGGAGCAATTTGGGGTGAAGTGTCTCAGGGACACAACGACATCCTGACTGCAGTGGGGTTTGAAGTTCGAACCTGTGACCCCCTGACCCCAACACCAACGCACCAGGCCACTGCGCCACACGCCTCCCATTTAACTAGTTAATATTGTGATAAAACTTTGATTAATTGTTCAGCCCTATTTATACCTAAGCAAAAATTATTGTAGTATTCATTAAACAATTTAAAATGGTTAAATAACAAGAAATATAATTGCAATAATAAAAGACACATTTGATTTGAGATAGTGTCACTGTGTTGTTGAGTCTGAAAGCAGAATGTGAGAATGTGGAGAAACCTGCAGATCGACATATTGCAACATGGTCAAAACTTCACTTCCCTTAAGCTCAGGCCTCAGCTACTCCCAGTATCACAGAACTGGAAAGTAATAATCTATATATTGCTCTGCCAAGTGTCCTTGAAAATGGTTCAATTGTAACTTAATATGCTGGTAAGGTCGCCCTAATGTGGATCTGGCCTCAGATGTGTAAAGGTTTTGTATTGCTAGCAGATAAGACTGAAGCATTTCAGGCACTGGCCTTGAACTGGCTCACACAAACACAAATCAAATCAAATCAAATCAAGTTTTATTTATAGAGCACATTTAAAAACGATGTTTGGTCGAGCCAAAGTGCTGTACATGTAATAAAAACACTTTACTGCAGTGCAATAGTAACAAAAGACAGAAGAGAAGCTACTGTTCTGGCCGTAAACCAGACAGGAGATTGTGCAGAAAGCAAATGGCCTTCAAACTGATAGTAGTTTGACTGATGGCCGGGTAGTAGTTTGACTGATGGCCCAGAGAGACAAAGGCAGCTGGGTAAAAAGGACACTTGGATAACCTGATGGATGGAAGCCACTATAATGCTGAATGCTCTCCTGGTGTTAAACAATGGAGTACACCATGTCTAACACCACCTAATAGCATCCACTAAATGGTTCCTCACATACAGTGGACACAAAACGTCACTCTTGAACATTAATCAGACTCACAACAAATCCCCTCCTTAATGATATGAATTGATCTGGTTTTTGCAGATGTTTTATGAGGAAGATACCTGTACAGGTGGACAACCCGTCTCTTGTTTTCGAGGAATACTTAATTTGGGCACCTTTAATGCTATTTTAATAATTACCGGAGCGGAGCTCGCTTTAAGCGTGCCGTGCCCGGCCCGTTTTTTGTTGCGTTTCCACTTGGCGTAGTACCGGCTAGCGGGTACTATTTCACAGTTTTTCTGGCCCCATAAAATCAAGGTTCTTTCCGGGCCAACAACCAGGCTGAGTCGGGCTGAGTATGATAAACTAACAAGGGGGCTACAACTAATAATAATAATTCATTTATTTTATATAGGCGCCTTTCAAGGCTCTCAAGGTCGCCGTACAAACACATAAAAAACAAGATACACAATACCTAACACCAGCAACTACAACACAATTAACATATTTGACCGTGATTATTTTGTAATACACGTTTCAAAATGATGCCGAAGTAACAACATACTGATACCGGTTAGTAAAAATCATGAATTAATGCTTTAACAAGTCTGCAGACAGACGGCAGGCGAAAAACCCTTTAAAATGCGTGTTTTCTGAATGGAGATCGGCTAAGCTAACGCAGTATGTGCTCCGAACGTCCACACTCACAACAACGGCCTACAGACATAAATAAACCAGCGACTGTATTCGCCATGACACAGACAGTCTGTGGTTTGTACTTGTTTAACTTTTGTCTAGTTTCTGAACAGATATGAGGAGCTGTGAGCTCTGAGGGCTAACAGCTAACGGCTAACAGCTAACGGCTGATGTTGTTTTTCTGTGGTTCTCATTGAAGATGACGTCACGACTCCGCCTACACTGCGTTACTATAGTTACTGCCCCAGCTACTAAACTGTAATGGAAACGCAGCATAAAGTGAGCCAGTCCTAACAAGGCCTAACGAGGACTAGCCATGCTGAGCGAGGCCCTGTAGTGGAAATGCGCCATTAAGTGTCTTTGGGTTAGTTAACTTAACACCAAAACGCTGCAGTAGGAAGTGTATGTAAGCCAATTTGGATAAAAACACCAGTTAACTGACTTGTAATGTGATGAAACAGAGCAAAAAAGTTATGAAATATATACCACTATTACAGTATAAAACTATGTATACTATGATGAATAAAAAAGGCAATCCATCCCCATCACTATTGTGTGTTACCAAGTATTTTTTCACTTGAATGACTTCACAGCTATAAGACAAAAGCATGTTGCCAAAGAAAGATAAATTAGTGGTCTGTGGTCTATTCCTGTTCCGCCGCCATGTTTCTGATGGTCCTTCAGGACTTTGGACCTCCAAGACCTTCCTTTACAGGGTCCATGCAGTAGAAGCGTCCGTCTCTGATCTGCATCACTGATATCTGTGTTCAGTCATCAAGGTCAATGCAGAGTCAACAAACAGCCTGCAGCCTTGAACTTAAGTCTCACTGTAGAGCCGAGTGAGACAACAACAGGCCAGGAAATCACCTGTTGTGGAACGTAATGGAGTAAATGCACCATAAGTGTTTTACTTAAAGGCCATTTTGAGGTACTTGAACTGAGTATTATCACTCTATGCTACTTCCACACTACATTTGAAAGTAGCATAGAGTGATAAAAAGCTAATATTGTATGTTTTTACTTCACTACATTTATCTGACAGCTTTAATTACATATACATATTCAGATTAATAGCCAATACAAACTATAAATACAAAAATAAAGTTATTAAAATGAACTCCAAATTTGTATATTATGATTCTAAAAAGGGTTAGGACTTATAAAGAGTCCTCTCCTGCTGATGTTCAGGTGTATATCAGGATGTAGTGTCTCTACTTTAAAGAGTCCTCTCCTGCTGATGTTCAGGTGTATATCAGTATGTAGTGTCTCTACTTTAAAGAGTCCTCTCCTGCTGATGTTCAGGTGTATATCAGTATGTAGTGTCTCTACTTTAAAGAGTCCTCTCCTGCTGATGTTCAGGTGTATATCAGGATGTAGTGTCTCTACTTTAAAGAGTCCTCTCCTGCTGATGTTCAGGTGTATATCAGGATGTAGTGTCTCTACTTTAAAGAGTCCTCTCCTGCTGATGTTCAGGTGTATATCAGTATGTAGTGTCTCTACTTTAAAGAGTCCTCTCCTGCTGATGTTCAGGTGTATATCAGGATGTAGTGTCTCTACTTTAAAGAGTCCTCTCCTGCTGATGTTCAGGTGTTTATCAGTATGTAGTGTCTCTACTTTAAAGAGTCCTCTCCTGCTGATGTTCAGGTGTATATCAGTATGTAGTGTCTCTACTGGGACATGTCTCCGTGCTTTAATGTTCAAAAAGCTCTTTATTTTTCTCCTACTGTCTGTGCTGCAGCACCTCTTTTCACCCTCTGTCTGAAACCAGAGTCTGCTCTGATTGGTTAGCTGGCCGGCTCTGTTGTGGTTGGTCAACCTCTTAGAGATGTCCCGACCCTTAGCCTATCAAGTACAATGTGTTGGAGCGCTAACCAATACAAGTGCAAGTGTGGCATAGTGATAAAATAAATGTATAAACTATGTATAACATGTGAGTACTTCTTCCACCACTGGATATCATTAAGCACAACTCTACTGTTATTATTATAATTATTATCAAATGGAAAATGTATTACAGAGATATTATGTATGGTACTTTGCACCCACACCAAGAGATCCAAGCTGCTCTGTTTAATTTCAAAGACAAAAAGTAACAATGCGTTTCCTCGTAGAAATGAATTCCAGTCACTACGGTATTTTCTGCCTGACTTCATTTGTCATTACATTCATTACATGCAAGGAGTGGCTCTCTAATACAATACTTCATTAACTCTACACAATATCGATCATGGTGCAGTGGCACAAGCTTAACAGGAAGCTGAGGATAAATCAATCATTTGGTGAAGTTATATTTAATCTCATTACGCTTGACAAAACACAAAAGGGATCGGATATCAGAGCAGGTGTACAAAGTTAGAAGAAAGTACATCAATTAACTTCTTCACAAATATTAAAACACCCAGACTTCTTATCTCTTTCAGCAACAGCAGCTTCCTGACTGACTATCTGTCTGTCTGTCTGTCCTCTCTGCATTGCCATATATAAAACTATAAAAGGTGTTCTTATCTGTGTGCATAGCTTCCCATGCTGTTCCATGTCAGGACTGTAAAAGGTGATCTTATCTGTGTGCATAGCTTCCCATGCTGTTCCATGTCAGGACTGTAAAAGGTGATCTTATCTGTGTGCATAGCTTCCCCATGCTGTTCCATGTCAGGACTGTAAAAGGTGATCTTATCTGTGTGCATAGCTTCCCATGCTGTTCCATGTCAGGACTGTAAAAGGTGATCTTATCTGTGTGCATAGCTTCCCATGCTGTTCCATGTCAGGACTGTAAAAGGTGATCTGATCAAGGGTCACTACATATAGAGGCTGTTTGCTCCTCCAATGGTAGCTACTGGTGACTAGATGAAAGCATACGTGTCAAATCCAAGGCTTTGCAAAGATGTTATTTGGTTATCACATACTTCTACGCCAATTTAGAGTAGTACCACCATCAACTACATGTCCCACAATGCACCACGATGTTGTTACCAGTGCACTTGCAATTGCAATATTAATAAAAAAAATCGCTATTAGTTACTTTTTCCTTCTCGTGACGCCATATTTGACATCACTGGCCAAAAGGTTAAAAACAATGATAGCACTTCCTTGATTTAGAACATAACCAGTATTCATGAAGGCAACACTAGAACATTAAACGTGAAGGTTAACAATATGCAAACTGATCCTTTAAGCCACAGCTTTGTTTAAAAGCAGACGCAGAATCAGGTACAAAACGCTGCAGGAACATTTGTTGCCTCTCTGCTCAGGTCCTTTAGCAGCCAGTCATCACATGTCTCATATACATGCATACACAATGTACTGAGCAGACACCAGGCACATGTACAGCTCCCCAGGGTGGGTGGGGGGGGGGGGGGGGGGCAGACTGTTGATGACAATCAGGACAAAGCAGCTCTGAGCCCCTGAGACAAACAAGCTCACACAAAGGGTACGTCCATCAAAGGGACGGTTTCCTAGGCAGCAAGGAGCAGGAGAATACCTTATATAACGGGAGCTGCAGTTGCTAAGAACATAATTGGGAGAGGAGGAATGTGAGACGACTCTAGGGTCAGCTGGCCGAGCCCTCAGAGGGGCCTGACCTTACAGTCTGTGAAACGGACATGGCTCACTGGAAGAGCAACGCTAAGACATAGCACTGTCTAGTTGAGATTCAAAGAAGAGGAAATACACTTTGTGTTTACCGTTAGATAACACTTCCACAAACTTGCTTTAAGGGTTGCACAACTAATTGACATTTTTGAAATTATACAAACTTCACACGGTTTTTTATTGATTATAGCCTTTGCAGACCCATGTTCATCATTACATGACATTGTATATAGAAAGGGAAACAAGTATAATAGGGCCCTTTAATGCATTTTCAATAATAATGAGAGTACTGACAGAAAAGTGATCAATCCCTTCAATATTGTGGTTTATATCGTTATTGCAAAATGTGTTTTTTTTAGAAAAGCTGGCACCTCTCCAGCTACCTGTCCGCATTCTGTATGATCGGGACTTGAACCGGTGACCTTTGGGTTCCCAACTCAAGTCCCTGCAGACTGCCCTAAAGAGGCTGTGATGCTTTTAAATATGGATGATGGTGCCTTCAATGTCAGTAACACGGGTCAAATGTTCTGCAGTTGGCTGCACTTCCTGCCTGATGGGAAAACTGCATCTATCGATTAGCCGCGGGCCAAACTGAGTGAATAAAAAACACTAAAGTGAGTCTTTGTTGAAGCTTGTCTGTGAACTCATCAGTCAAGCCTCAGTTGTCATTTCTGTCTCACTCAATCTGCACATTCCTGCCTGAACACAACGATTAAGAGGGATTACATAACTGTGGCAGGGAGGGGGGGGGTGGTCTGCCCTCTTCCACAGAGCATCAACACCAGCAGACGAGATTCTGAAATGTTTCATATGAAATCATTTATTTTTCTCTTTTTATACTATTTGTTTGCAATTTAACAGTAGTTGAAATAGCTGGAGTTGAAAACTGAGAATGAAGACAAACCGTCACCATTACATTTGAAGTTGAAAACGTAAAAAATAAAGTCAAAGCTTTGAGAATAAAGGAAGAAAATAAAGTTGAAATGTGGAGTATACTTTCACGTTATGCATTACGCTGCAGTTTGACTTATTCTCAACATCGTTTTGATGGACGTTTTATAGACAAAAATAAAGAATTGAAGCTCAGTTGGTCTCACCGACTGACACAAACATCGCTCCATCAGTGCGGTCTGGTGACTTGGCGTCGAGTTAAATTCCACCCTAGTGGGAATCTGGTGACTCTGCACAGGCCTGCGTTTCACCATCATCCCTGTCCTTTCAGCGTGTGCCAAGCGAGGACACTTGTTTTGATACCAGAGAGAGGATGCTGTCTGTTCCCTGCCTGCAGAGAGCAGAGCTGGGTCTTTACAGAGGTGTTGTCCCACCAGCTCATTCATTCTGCAGATTTAAAAAGATGCTAGGGAACTATTTTCTACCTCTACATCTACAAAAAGCAGACAAGGAAGTAAACAAGTTGAAGTGATACAGATCTACGTGGTTCCCTTTGTTAAATTCTACTAAAAGTAGAACATCTTGACATGGACGTTATGATGCTTAAAAGATAATAATCTACATGGTTTGTTTTATGACTCACAATGAAACTGTCAAGCTTGATGAGCAAGTTTTGTTCCTCTACTTCCCACAAACACATCCTCCTGATGAATAACCAATACCCACATCACAAATTAACATTCTGCCCACAAATACACTCAATAAGCGTAGCATTGAAGCTATGTCACATAACATGTGAGACATATTACTGTAGCTTCCTTAAGACTTCATTTGCAAATGATCTTTATCTGCATGGTGCGGAATAAATGTTATTGAAGTAAATAACAAAGAAGCACATTCAAATTTGACTAACAACAGGAACTATATTGGGAGTGGGAAAACAAGTACTCTGATCATAAGTAAAAGTTATGTAGAAATACTTTGTTACTAGTAAAAGTCTAGCACAACTCTTTAAAGTAAAAAAGTTTTAGGATCAAAATATATATTTAAAGTATAACAAATAACATCACTCACTACACATTTTTGGAGTAATATATTTATCCTATCACTGGATTCAAATCAGTGATCCATTTATTTATTATATACATTTTGCACTGGTGGAGCTAACTTGAATTACTTATACTGCTGGGTATCTAAATTCATAATAGTACATCATAAGATCCACTTGCGAAGTAACTAGAAATGTATGTCCTCATTCCTCGATCTAACAAAAAAATGTCCCTAATTGGGATTAATAAAGTATCTATCTATCTATCTATCTATCTAAATGTAGTGAGTCAAAAGTATGCTTTTAAATTGTAGTGAATAAGTAGTACGAAACAGTATGTAATGGGCATGCTTATCTAAATAACAAATACCGCTAAATTGTACTCAAGTACAGTTATATAGTAAATACTACTTTGCAAAAGTATATGCAATTGCTAAACATCTTTAAAATCACTTTTAAAACACCAGTTCTGTAATTAACACTTTTAATATTAATAATTGTGTCTTGTGCATCTTTCGCAAAAATCATAAACAGCCCCCTCAGCAGGGTGAGCATCTCTCAGTCTGATCTCTAAAACTGAGCGGAAACAGACCCACACTCATTCAGGAAACAACAACAACATTGAACAGTGTTGACAGTGTCACAGCAACTCACCGTCGATGTCTCCCAGTGTAAATTCATCCCCTAATTCCGCTAACGTGGGGTCCATGTTCTCCATGGTGGAGATGTACTCTCCGCTGTCCATTCTGTCTGTTAGCACCTCGCTAACGGCTGTCACCCGAGGATAGCAGGGTGAAAAGGGTGTTTTGTGGCGCTCAGCGACGCCTACAAAACCCTTATCTAATTAACTAGTTTATTATTAACCGGAACAAGCCTCAAACCACCCTAGAAACCCCAAGAGAGGCAGACTTCGGTGTCGATAAAGTAGTTCACTGAGATATATGTTTAAGTTGTCGCCATCTTGCATTACGCTCATTACGTCATTCACAAACAGACTCTGTGGGCCAGAGCGGGTTCTGATTGGCCGAGAGAGATCTGTTGTTGTCATGAGACCAGTCGCCATCGTCCAATGAGAAGGTCGTATTTGCCGTGGTCTGATAGTACGTCAACCATCAGAAGCTTCTTTGTCATTTGAATAAACCGCGCCCCCTGTCTTCTTGAAAATAAGTGGTGGACCTCATTAGACACAGACATTCACCACCTTAGAAGTAATGACTCATTGAGAATAAATACTTCAGACATGTCATTTCGCCACTTGTATCCGTCACTTTTAGTCAAAAGACTGGCACTAGGCCTTACTTATCAGCAGCCAAACCATTTTAAACTGCAATTAATTATATATCTAATAACAATAACACACCACTGTACACAGTATATAGTGTAATACACGTTATATATGTGAGTACAATGTACACATTCTTACTCAGACATCTTACGTTTATATAAATATTTGCATGATTCTTTATTTATTTTTTATCATATTTAATTCTAAAATGTCAAGAAAGGCAATTTCCCCTGAGATAAATAAAGTATTGTCAATGCAATTCATACGGTTAGTGCACATAAAAGTTGTGAGTACTTTTATAATATAGCAGCAACAGTGCAGAAAAAATACTCCAATACTTTAAATGAAAATATACAATATGTAGGCCGATTAATATACTTAAGGTAAAAGTAAATACAAATACAGTTGAATTATTAAATGAGTGTATCCAACTATTATATCTAAGGTAAAGTACATAAAGATATACTCAAGCACAAGCACCTTAACATAGAACATCAGAAAATGCTTTTGAGGCAGTGGCAGAAAATAAAAGACAAGAAATAAGGCCATAATATTCAGTCATGGAAGAATACTTTATTCCTTTCATTTTATTGCATCAAAGTGAACACACAATACTGCTGATACATTTGCAGTAACTATAAACTAGTTGATCATAACTAGTTTTAATACATAAGTGCCAAACAGTTGACAGATTACAGGAGGTGAAACACTGCAATACAACCAGGTATTTATATTATTTTAATACATTAATGAAAATATAACACTTCTACTGCTTTTGTTCATTTTTCAACACCCATTAATGAATGAGTTTAACAACATCTTAGAAATAATATCGCACCTATCTTTTTTCACTTCTTTGATTCTTCTTGAGAAAGGTCCAAATGAAATGTGTGTTTTTCACTTCATTCAAAAAGTGTGTACATCAGTTCTTGTTCAAAACCAAACCATTGCGAGATGAATGACAATCTTACAAAAATGGATTTGTTTTTTTCTTTATCGAACCTCCCAGGCAGCACTGCATTCATTCACCAGCCTCAAATAGCTCCAACCAACATCACTGCAACTTCTGCTCTCTTTTATCTATTGTATTGTGTGATATCTCTCACTGAGGGCAGCTACTGTGGAGTGTAGGACTTCATAGGGAAACACATGATCTCACGGTTTGTTCCAGTAGATCTCATACGAATTCTTCTCTGAGAAGTTGGCTTCAGTTGTTGCTGTGCCACACCTCACTCTTTCCTTCACCACCTTCACCACCAGACCACCCGCCAAGGCAATGCCCGCTGCAGCCTTTCCGATCTCAGCCACTGCACTCAGGAGGCATGTGGACACAGCCACCGTCCCCCAGGGGTTCGACACCATGCTGCCAACCACAGAGGACACACTGGGCCCTGTCAACCCGCACAGAACACCAGGAGTCCCAGCAGCCACCGGGGCATTTGCAACCGTTGCAGCTAACGGAGGAGCTACACTTCCTGCTACTGAAGCTACATTAGCTACAGCTGCTACCCCGCCCCCTACTGCTGCAGCTCCACTGAGAGCCGCTGTGCTGAAAGCTGCTCCCTCCAGAGCGACTCCTAAAGCCGCCCCAGCTCCCAAGGTGCCTCCCACCCCTGCTGCCACCCCCACAGCAGAGGCCCCTATGTGACTAACCTGCCCCAGGGCATCCAGAGCGCCCTCCCCAGGACTTGCAGCTTCAGCAGCAATGATAGCTCCTACAGAACCACCCAAAAGTCCACCCGTTGCCGCCCCCAGAGCCACTGCAGTTTTCCCAGAGGCCGCCGCTACTATGGCCCCCACGGCGTTCCCAACACCTGAACCTCCAGCGACAGACATCCCGGCAAATTGACTTGCAGCAAAACCAATAGAGTTCCCCATCAAAGAAGCCCCGGCAGCGGCTGCTAAAGGTGCAGCGGCCCCGAAAACGGCCCCCACTGCCAGGCCTGTGGCCCCAGCAGCCACCATGATCTTAACCCTCTCCAGAACCTTAGTAGAGAGTGCTGCCTCCCTCCTCGTGAGAGAGGAATGGAGAGACTGGCGCCTGCTCACAGACCTGCTGCCTCTGAACTTATCTCTACATCGTTCAACTCTGTTTCTCAGGAAGCTAAAAGGATTGCCTCGGCTCTCTTCTGTCCACCTCTCCATCCTAAAATCCTCCTCCCTTCCTCTCTCCAACTCCCTCCTCCTGGATCTTACATCACTGCTTTCTACTCTGTAAGTCTCCAAGTTACACTTTCTTCTTTTTCTAAATACATCCTGTTCTTGCCCCTCTGCTTGCTCCCTCAACATCCTCTTGTGCTCCTCCCTGATGGCAGCCTCTGCTTCTAAAAACATGTTATTGGTATAAAACCCTTCCTTAGTCTGCCTCACCATGTCGCCCACCTTCAGTAAGAGCTCTTTAACCTGCGCTGAGTTGCTGGGGTCTTTGTTGTTGAGTACATGGTACCTGCCTCCACACCTGTCAATCAGAGCTTTAAGCCCAGCAGGTGCGGTCCCCCTGAGATAATCATCTATCTCTACGCCCTCCAGGTCATCACCCCTGGTAAAAAGAATCACTGTGTAGTGACGGACTGCCTCCTCGCCAAATATTTTGGTTAACTCGCACACAGCCTGGTTCTCATTCTCAGTGTATCGTCCTATTGGCACCACCAGCAGGAAGGCATGCGGCCCGGGGGCAGAGAGAGACACACATTTAGCAACCTCAGCATGGATCTGCTCCACAGATAAGTGAGTGTCCCCAAACCCTGGCATGTCGACCACCGTGATCCTCCTCATCCTCCTCTGTGTGACAGTCTGATCTTCCTCCTCAGCTTCCTCTTCCTCCGTGCTCCCTAGCTGGCAGCTCTGCGTGACTGAGCTGGCGCTGATCTGTGACAGGAACTGCCTTCGGCCCAGGATCGTGTTTCCAGACGCACTCTTTCCGGACCCAGTTTTTCCGATGAGGACCAGCCTGAGCTCTTCAGTCCATCTGGATGCAGGGTCGTCTCCTTCCCTCTCCCCCTCCATATCAACTGGGTCCTTTGTCTCTTCCTTATATCCTGGAAAATATGCAATGAAAAAGTGTCTCTAATGAACTGAGTGTGTTGGTATTTTCTGTGATGGAACAAGTACTCAGATTATTTAATCAGACTTTAGTTCCACCTGGAGTAAATCCACCAGCTACCCTGCAGTATACAAAGCCATTCAAACTAGCTGCACCTTCACCAGCTTTGAGAACACTTTCATGATCAATCATTATAAAACATATCATATATATTATTCTGAAATGGACCAATCTGCACAATCACTACTTTTACTGTCGCTACTTTAAGTATATTTTGATGCTAATACTTTTCTACCTTTACTTGAGCAACATTTGAATGCAGGACTTTTACTGTAACAGAGTATTCCTACACTTTGGTACTTCTACTTTGACTCAAGTACAATATCTGAGTACTTCTCCAACCTCAATACATTCCTAAAGTACAGTACTTATACGTAGTTACTTTCCACCACTGCATATTTACTTTTTGATAGGTTAATTGCAACTAAAACCAATATGAAGGCGACAAAGGTCATTTACCAAGCCTAGAAAAGTCAGTGTCTGTCGAGAAGTTTCCAATGTAAACAAAGCATCTCCATTGAGTAGGTTACCTAGCTAATGTTATATAACAGCTAGCCTTACCCACTAACGTTAGGGTGCTTAAGTTTGATGTTTATAGCTCAAATGCTACCTAATGTCAACCAAAATCAAACATCAAATACAGAAATCAAGTTTTAATCGGTAATACTTCCCTGTAGCCACTGCTATTTATTAGCAATGCGAAGCTAGGTAAAGTAAGCAAATATCAACAGCTAATTTAGCTAACAGCTAGCATTAGCAAGTTGCTATTTTATGACGGAAACAGCCACTATAACGACATTAAACGATTACCTTACCTGAGTCCATGTTAATATAATTATTAGAAGCCTTTCTCAGTCTCAGTAAAAGAGGTCGTTTCGTCTCTACATTATTTAGTTTCCTTCTGAATGCAGAAACAGTTCAGGTTGAGCTTTGTTCAACCATAAACCAAAAACATTGGACTTTAGTCGGTGTGATTTTGGGAGGACTGCCTGCCCTCTGTTGGCTGATCTCTACAACTCACTGTGACACAAACACACTGTGCAATGTTAACATATGAAATGCACTTTATTTTGTATATCCGAGTCACTTTATTTCATTAGATAACAAAATGGCTTGTTCATTCTGCAGCAATGATATTATTTCTCTGAATATACACATATAGTTTGATAACAGCCTATTTCAAAATTACAACAATCTCAATTCCATAGATCTAAACCACTAAAATATGTTGATTCCCAGCAAAGATAAATAGAAAAAGACAAACAAAATGAAATAAAGAAGCTGGTGCAGGGCTGCAAGATAAATGTTTCTATTCTGGACCTCTGGTTGACGGATACTCAACAGGATGACATTATTGTTAACTAAAAGTCAATATCTGAAACGGGGAATGATCTAAAAGGAAAAATCCCTGATGACGGTGATAAACAAAAATATTCAAAAAGACACGAAAGAAAAGTAACAAATTAAGGAATACTGTCTTTCAGGCAAACCAAACACAAGATGTGTCTTTTAAAACTTTGAGCAGCAATAAGAACATTAAACTGCCCACTCATAAACTTCACTCTAGATATATCCAACATATCTCAATTGAAGGAAAACATTTTAAACAAAAATAAAAACGGTATTCCATCAATTCAAGGCGAGGACAATTTATATTTGGCAAACACACTGATTTTGAAGCATATGGGTTTTAGACGCATATAATCTAGAACAGACACAATACATTGGGGTTTATTTTAAGATTATACTGAAATTAAATATATTCCAAAGTACAGTTATTGAATCCTCAAGTTATCAAAAATGAGTTTCCCTTTTCAACTCCTATTTGAGACGTCTCTACTTCTTATTCAACGTTAGATTCTCCAATTAATAATCGCACATATACAGCAATTCAAGCCTGCGTCAGAAACTGACTAACCACTTCCACTTTATTGGTGTCACCTTGAGGTTTTGTTCTCAACAGAGCACCAGGCTTTTGTACAAGTGATGACAGCTTTGTATATCCTTCACTGTCATCGGAGTCTACAAGTCAAGCCACCCCTTGTTGACTGTTCCTCCTTCTCCTCTTCTTCTTTGACTAACGCTCTGTTTTGCAGCGCTATAGCTCGTTGCGGGAGCGGGAAATGCGAGGACCCTTCCGGATCTCTTTCCTCTTCTCCTCTTTCCTCCTCCTCTTCTCCTCCTCCCTCAGAATCTTCTGGAAAGCCTCGGCAGTGTGAAGCACCTGAAGCAAGGAGTAGAAGAATAGAGTAGTATACAAAGTACGAGTACCTTAAAATGTCCATTAAAGGTGGGGTAGGTAATTCACTTCAGAAACACTTATATATTCCATGGAATGCTCTTAACATCCCGATAGCAATGAATATCTTAAGTGCTTTGACAAAAAATCCATAACAATATCTCATCTGTGGAAGCCGTGGTGCTGTAAAAAGCACGACCAATCATCTGAGCCGGCCCGGCTAAAGTAACTGGATGGCCTACCATCTGGGCACAAACTTATCTCGTGCCCTCATTAGTCATGTGCGCGTTCGTGTGTGTTGGAGGAGGGGCTCTGTGAGGAAGTCTGAAGGAAGGGGCAGATTTTTTTCGGCTGCGTACTTTCAAATTCTAGCGCACTCGAGCTGGTTTCTCCATTCTTACCTACCCTACCTTTAAGAGCACATACAATGCTAATTTTCAGGTTCATATTTCATGTCTCCTTGCTTTAATGTTCAAAAAGCTCTTTATTTTCCTCATACTGTCTGTGCTGCAGCACCTCCTCTCACCCTCTGTCTGAAACCAGAGTCCAGTCTGCTCTGATTGGTTAGCTGGCCGGCACTGTTGTTGGTCATCCACTTGTACTTCCTTACATTTCACCACTAGAGATAATGAAACAGTATGATATAGCGATATGATTTGTCTCTGTGTTGCAATTGTTACTGGTTGCTAGAAAGTAAAGGGCATTAAAGGTCATTAGAAGAGGGTGTGTGTGTGTGTGTGTCTGTGTGTGTGTGTGTGTGTGTGTTTGCATTTTACTCACGTCGTCTCTCTCTGTGCGATACGGGTTTATAAAGTCTGGGGATTTCTCTGTAATTCCCAGCTCCTGTGACATCTGACAGATTAGCAGAATAGACAGGTGACAGGTGACAGGGGAGAAGAGGAGAGGAGGGGGGGGGGGCACATTGTCATTTATTCAATAGAAATACGCTTTTTCTGCAGCTGGAAAAGCAGTATAAGGCAAGCAGCAACAGTTCTTCCATATATTATTTGATCATATTAGCATTCGACCCGATGGCTATATGACAAATAGCGGGCTCAGAAACTAAGAGTTGCTGAGGAGAAGCTAACTGCTGCTGCTTCACCACTCAGAATTAATCCACAATATAATCCTCTTGGCACGTTGCTAAAGTCACAGATTAATGCTGCAGGAGTTTAGTTCATTAACCCTTAACATTAAACAAAACACAATTTGATCTGCTTTTAAATTTCGGACAAATCCGATGACGAATGGCACCTTTATCAGCGATAAGGTGCCTTGTGCTGCATGTATGACAGCAGATTGCAGTGAAATCTCCATGGATACTGTATAACCTGAACAAGTATGGTTCTGTCATGTCTCTGCACCAGGCAATTTACCACACTGTGCACTATATTGTTATTTCTTCCATGTCCTTGTCTCCTGCAGAGAAAGTGATTCATTTCATCATGCACTTACAATGAATTCTGCATCTAGACTTCAAAATACCAAAGCAAATATTTCGGCATTGATTTAAAATGGACAGAAAACCGCAAAGAAAGACAAAAGTATTGTGCGGTTATTTTCGTATTTTCAAGGCCTTTAAATGTGGTCTGATTTAAGAGTTCAGCATCTTTACCAAAAGGAACAAGTCTTTCTGTTTAGCTCTGCAGAATAGTGATCTTAGAAAACATTTTCTTCCTTTAAAATTCAGTAGCTGGATTTTTATAGTGGGAATTCATTCTTTTAAAAACAGAAAAGGCAGCCGTTGAATAAAAATGTCAAATCCTGACTTCACTAAATGACTGGGGACTTCTAAACAAATGACTCTAAGGCATTTCATTTGTACCATTATTTTCCTGTGTTTATTATGTCTAACCTATTTCAACCAATGTTTAGATCGAGGAAAATAATGTTTGGGACCATTTAGTATTAACGGCTAGTCTAGTTTTAGGGTATTTGGTTAGTATTAGGTGTTTATTAGCTTGTACATGTTTCTGCATCAAACATTCTATCTCTCCATTTCTAGATGTGTTATTATTAATATATACTGTAAACACTTTCTCTCTCTAGTGTCCAGGCCCTTATTCTAAAGATTCAGATCAAGGTGTCCCATTTCACATGACTACATTATACCCAATGATTGAGCTTGTATTTTGAACCATTTGTGAAGAAAATGAATTGAAATCAAAGCTCAGAATCCTTTGTTTACACCCTTACACCAACGGACTGTGACAAGACTCATCAGCAGGTAATATTAGGGACAGGAAAGACGAGAATCCACTCTTACCAGTGTGAGGACATGTTGGTGGGCTCCTCCTGTGAAGACCCCCGACTGGTTGCAGAAGTTCAAGCCCCAGCGCAGCATCCCGTCCCAGTCCTCGTTCCGGTCGTAGTAATGGTGGACGATCCGGGGGAAACGCAGAGCCACGTCGCCGAAAAACGCCGTGTTCTCGACCACGTGGGAGTACGCTGCAGAGAGGTAGAGAGAGACGGAAGAGACAAAAACATAGCTACATTTAAATTCTGATATACTGCACATACTGTATTGTAATTAATTAAAGTTGTTATTTTCTTGTACTTTTGTACATTTCTTCTAATCATTTTTTTCAAATATTTCTATAATAGTTGTTAGGGAAATAATTGTCCTCGACTCCTAGATATGACGTACATGACCAACCCTGACGTCTGTTTATCTCCTTTAAGGACATAGGCTGCTTCAGCCATAAAGTTATTGTTCCCATTCTGTGACCGGTCAACACTAGGTCACAGATGGTCTGTTGTTGTGGGTGCACTGGGACACTTCCTTCTTTGTTGTTTGTGGACTCCAAGGTATGAAATCTTCGAGGCCATAAGTGACAGATGCAAGTGACTCAGTGTGCCCAACTGTCTAAGCTATCTTATCAAAATATGTTGATCACTCTCTGTGAAACCAGTTAAATGGGCTAACGAGAGAGAGGCGCTCCAGATTTGACGTGGCAACTCTCCCGTGCAGTCTCACCGTGACTGATGTGACTTGTGATGTGAATCCTCCGGCCGTAACTCCAAATAAACCATCAGTGTTTGACATCAAAGCTCCTGCTCTACCGTGTCTCCTTCCTGAGTCGGTGACTCCTACTGCATTGCTACTACACAGACGTTTCCTCCACAATAGTCCTATATTTTCTTTCTTTCTTTTTTACAACCTAACTTCTCTTACTGTGTTAATATATGCACCATTATACACCAATTTAATTATACTGTGTAAACATTACTTGGTGATTAACCTGATTTAGATTCTATATACATTTTTGGAGCATGGTCCAAAATAACAAAACATATACAGGTTAATTGGACTTAATAAAACAGAGGAGGACAATTTTGATAATGAATTTTTGTTGACAAAACATACAGAACATCCTAATAATTGGGACGAATAAAAATGTCTAATTTTGTTTCGGCAGGGACTCAAATAGGTGTTGGAGAAGCCTGGGGAAAAGGGAAGATGATATTCGTGACATTCAGACGTTAAAGCTGACATGATTGACACCCTCTGGCACCGAAAGAGGACGAAAGACATCCTGGAGATGCTGCTAAAATAAAGTAGCTTATATAAGAGCAGGAGACATTTCAAATGAGGAAAGAGCCAAGGTGTAAAAGCGAATCCGACCTTCTTTGATCTTATCGTCCATCGGGAAAGGGTCGTCAGGCTGCATGTTGGCCGAGATCAGGATTTGTTTCGAGTCCTCCAACACCTTAAGAATAAGAAAAAAAGCTGAGTAAAGCAGGTTTATGTACTTTACAATATGTGCTTGGGATGTAGGTTGCTGTGGTGATGCAGGTGAAAAATATGACATGTTACACACCACTTCACTGCTGAGACTGTGGGATGCAGTGAATCTGCTAAAGAAACTTTACAGAACATTAAGGTTTTGAAGTAAGAAGGTACATGTTTTTAAAGGGGCCATGTTATGCTCATTTTCAGGTTCATATCAGTGTCTCTACTGTAACATGTCTCCATGCTTTAATGTGCTGCAGCACCTCTTTATACCCTCCGTCTGAAACCAGAGCCCAGTCTGCTCTGATTCGTTCGCTGGTCAGCTCTGTTGTGATTGGTCAACTGCTTAGAGATGTCCCGCCCCTTAGCTTATCACGTACAATGTGTTGGAGCACTAGCCAATAGAAGTGTTGATGTCACTATATTAAAGAAGTAAACAAAAGAGTCCAATGGAGGTGTTTCAGGCAGGAGGGGGGTTTGGGAACATAACCTTATTAAGAAGTGTTTACCTCTCTTACAAGCCATGCGCACAGACGGTGCCTTCCTGCCTTGCCTCAGGACTCTTTGGTCGTTCATGTTTTTTTTATTGATCTTAGTGATAATGATTGCCACTATAAATGTCACCCCAGATTAGGCCACTGGGGCTATACAACCATCAGTTAATGACCATGTGAGATAGGTGGCTCTGTTGTGATTGATCAACCACTTATAGATGTCCCGCCCCTTACGCAGCGTCCACACGGCAGCATGCGTTGAAGCTTGCCGGTGGGCGTGTCTGAAACTCGACCAACAGCCAATCACATGAATCTCCCGCCCCGGACACACAAGCATGCGGTTTGATTGGCTAGAGCTTGTACTGGCATATGATGTGATTGGCTGACGCTTCCGTCGAAGCTTCAAAAGTTGAACATTGCTTAACTTTTGAAGCGAGCAACGCTCCCACAATGCAGTTCGGCAAAGCGTGACGTCAACCCATTCAAAGTCAATGGGCAGAAGCGTTGAAGCTTCAACGCACGCCGCCGTGTGGACGGGATTTTAGCCTTTGCAGACCATTTACATGCACTAAAACCTATTTAACACACTACTACAGGAAAGGGAAAACACAACAGGGCCTCTTGAAGTCAACACACTACACTCTTTTTTATAGAGACACTTAATAACATATTGTAATTAAAAACACTCAAACAAATGGACTGGGATCAGCGTGAGTGCAGCAGCGTTTACAGGGATAGAGATCAAAGAAGGAAGACTGTTCTGCATCTCACTCACACACACACACACACACACACACACACACACACACACACACACACACACACACACACACACACACACACACACACACACACACACACACACACACACACACACCACACACACACACACACACACACACACACCACACACACACACACACACACACACACACACACAGTTGCTGACAATGTATTCCAGCCGCTGAAGGTTGACTCCGCATGTTGTCCTTGAGAGATGCAAAGATAACTGTCCTCTGGGAAGACGTACAGTAAAGCCAAAGCTCCGAGCTCAGGGAAGTGAACGGCACTCCGAGGAGCTGAGTCCGAATAAACATTTCAATAAAGAAACGAGAAAACAAGCCGATGAATGTAACCGTTGGATTTAAAGCTTTTTGAATTCTGTCGGACCTTCTCATCCGTCAATCTGCCGAGAGCACAGGCTGTGTTGCTTAGAAGCAGCTGTGACATTTTGTTTTATACTAGTGGCCTTGATCACGAACGAACACACACACACACACACACACACACACACACACACACACACACACACACACACACACACACACACACACACACACACACACACACACACACACACACACACACCACACACACACACACACACACACACACACACACACACACACACACACACACACACACACACACACACACACACACACACACACACACACACACACACACACACACACCTTGAAGAGTCCTTTGAGCATGATGTCTATGATCTTGTACTGCTGGTTGATGTCGTTCAGCTCCACCAGATTTTCAGCGCGCTCAGTTGATCCTTCCTCTTGGTCTCGAACAGACGCTTGTCTAAAGGAAGGCAGGTCAGGAGCCAACACATGGGAGTAACTCGCAAACGCTCGCTCATACATCCATCTGTCGCATTAAAAACTCACAGAAATGGGCGATTAAATCAGTAGTTTGATGATATGATGTTTTGCTGTATTGTTCATTTAAAGGTCCCATGTCATGCTTTTCCGGTTAGTACCCGTCCCCTTGTGTGTTATGAAGGGTTTTATGTAAACGGTCTGCAGAGTCAGAACCCTCAAAGTACACCCTGTAGCGAGTAAAACTCTAACACAGAAAATACATCCCCAAACCGCCTCGTTGGAGATACATCAGTCCATTTGATTCTTCTGGGTACGGCATGATGTCAACACGTACCCGGAACGAAATGGACCAATCTGTGGAGCCGTTACGTTAAGCCCCCGCTGATTGGTCCAAATTGACCAATCCACGGACTTCCTCACACACTCAGTGCAAGCAGCTCTGCTGATCTCTCCTCCCTGGCTGCAGGCTGATAACAGACAGTTGGGATCGCGGCGAAATTCTCTCAACCTTTGTCTTACTCAATATCAAGCCACACTTATTGTTTTGACTTCGGCTGTGACTTTGTGTGTGCTCAGGATGTGTTTGGCTGTGTATCGCTAAACAAGGAAACCACACCTCCAAGGAGCTCAGCGTGATTCACAACGTCCCGACCAATCAGAACACACTGTGCTCACAGGGAGGGTGAGGGCTGGAGCTACAACGAGCCGTTAAAGGCAGAGAGTGAAATTCAGTGAATACACGTAGTTTACAGAGATGCTGAGAAACCAATGTGAGTTTGGAACATTGCACAATATAAATCTATTCTAGTAGACCTCAACAATGGAATTATGATCAGTGGAAATGGCCATGACACGGGACCTTTAATCATTTAATAGAGGAAAACTGTTTCTTCATGTGTGGGTTTTTACTATCAGTGCTGAGCATCTGGAAAACTGCAAATGTAGTCGGTTTACTTGCAAGTAAACACTCGATGTCAGAGGAGCTTGTCTCCTATCTCTGTTCTTAAAGTTATCCATCATTGATATAGTCAATCCATACGTTTCTTTGGCCACACAACAGACAAAATGCTAAGGGACTAATGTTATAACTCTTCTCGTTTGTTTATGCCTCTGCTTAAGCGATCGTGTGATTTTCTGTGCTACTATAATTTTTCTTTTAACACCATTAACCTGCCAGGGTGTGCTGATGAACATGAGCCTCCATGGGTAAATCAGGCACATGTACATGATGGATGCTTATGTTAATTAACGTGCATCCTCCCTAAATAAATACACTCTAAAAAAGTCCAAATGCCCAGTTTCACATCGTCATATAAACGTTTGTTTTGGGTAAAAGAGAGTCAAAAAGCTGTTTGAGTCTCAGTCTTTAGACTTAGCTTCAGACTGACTTGTTGCAAGTACTTGGTCTCCTAAACCAGTGTTTTTCAAAGTCGGGGCCCGACCCCCCCGGGGGGCCGCCAGGGGGGTCACGCAAAGTTTGAGGGGAATCCTTTTTTTTTTTTAGATGTTATTAATAACTGCATATCTATCAATCCATGTGTCCTTTCATGCCAATCTTTTAATATTTTTTAGTTTTTAAATCACACGACCGCCCTTCAAGCCAATCAGAATCGAGCTGCCGCTACTGAGAGTGAAACTGATTATCTGCTCAGATAGTGAGAGCGAGTGAATATTTCGCTCTGCAGCTGGATGAGAGCACGGATGTAGCAAATATTGATGTTTATATATATGTGAATATAAATCTTTATTGTTAATATTACTGTTAATATTATATATAATATTATTAAGGCATAAGTAGCTTTCAAAAATGCTAAAAAGACATGTTAATTGTTCATATTACTGTTCAAGATTATATAATATTATAAAGACAGAAATCACTTTAAAAATGCTTTCAAAATATGTTTACGGTTTAATATTGTGTTAAGAATGTTTATAACAGAAGACACAATGAATGACAAACAAAAGATAAATACAACATTTTTTAGAAGAATAACTGATAATTAATTATTAATACAAATATATATTAAGAAAATGTATTAAGCTGTATGATTAATCATAATGTACTCCTCATTTAAAAAAAGAATTTGCAACAGGGGGGTCCCCGCCAGAGGATAATGCTATACGGGGTCCTTGGCATGGCAACGTTTGGGAACCCTCGTCCTAAACAACACTATAATCACACACTTCAGTAATCAGTGCGATTGATTTTCTGCTGTGTTATATATTCTAATGTTTTAAGGCATCGGATCTACTGACACACACGTCAGTGCATTTGGCAGCAGCTCTTGCACACACACTCTCAGCAGAAGGATACAGATGTCTAGGCTGGAGTCGTGTCTCAGACGGTGTGTGTCCGTGTCCGCCGAGCTGAAGGCAGCCAGCGCCAGGATCACCGCACACACACTCTGCATGGTCAGCAGGGAGGACACACTCCTGTAGGAAAGACAGTAAATCACGTGGTTAAACATCCACATGCTGGCACAGAGAGGTAGAGGAGTCCTAAACCCGTCAATTAGTTAGCATTTTAACACTTCTGGTTCTCACCTGGAAGTTGCTGGTTATTTGAATGAGTTTTTAGATGCCTGAAACTGGACTAAAAAGGACTGCATTTTAACAGAAAGCTTAGATACGAATCATGACGTTCAAATAAGTGTACAACGAACACGTTTATATAATTCACCAGCTTTCAACTCCCTAAGAGGAAAGGAGAAAGCTGGCAATAGTGGTGCAGGAATGAGTCCTTAAATCTTGAAATGAGTCAGCACTTCTGGTTCTCGTATGGAAGTCAATGGTTTTGTGAATGTGTTTTTGGTTTGAGGCCTGATATAAGGTCTGTGGTTAACACAAGCTGAAGATGATTTCACGATTTGTTCTACGACATAAAATACATCAGGAAATACCAGAGGTGAATATCTAAATGAGACGAACATTAGCCGCCTTTAGCTTAGCGGTGGTGTCATGTAGTCCTGTGACCGTGCTGTAGTTCCTTTATAGCCTAACGTTAGCTTTTTACTTCTGGCAATTGCATTTATGCGTCAACAAGTATAAAAGTGGTGTCAATATGCCGAGATGATCCTACTGTAACGAAACATGTAAGTATCATAAACGTGTGTTTGCTACAGATCTTATTTTCTGCAGTATTCTGTAATCCAATGGAAAAATCCCATTGGTTTTTGTCGAGAGAGCCCTTGAGATGCTAACTAACAATCGGCCTAAAACACGTCATCCCTGCCCTCTATGCAGACAGCCTGGAAAGGGAGAGTGAACGACATGGTGTTTTTAAACGACAAAGATCTTTTGTTATTCTCTGAAGAAGGAACTCAGAACTGAATTAGTTTCCACAGATTTCACTTTCATCTGAAACAGTGTTTCTTATTCATGAAGCCCCTCTTTCTTCTTCCAATGCTGCTTCATGTCTCGTGATACTTTGACACAGAGACACGCTGGGGATAAGTGGTCAATATGGAGCCCTGGAGGGGGATCCGCCATTTAAAAAGACACATCTGATGTATGGCACTTGCGTAATCCCCAGAGGAACATTCCCTGAAGCAGACGCTCCCCCGGCTCTCTATCGAAAGAGAGGTCTTCTCCGATATCTTCACCCCCCCCCTCCCTTTTTCCCTCAGAGGCTTTTTATACGTTTGAAAAAGGGAGGGATGAGAGTGAGGAAATAAATACAACAGCTAAAAATAGAAGCCTCATCAAATTAAAATTTAATGAAAGCCGCATTTTAAGAAAAACATTAGCAGAGGGAGGGCGGAAAATGTCGATGAAAAGCTAAAAGAATATTTCTCACATGCATAATTTATCATTGGTTCCCATCATGGTATTATCACAGGGACACAGACGGGGGTGCAGGGCGTGAAAGGAGAGCCAGGTAGTGAAAAGCAGGTGGAGAGTCAGTGTCGAGGTGAAAATTGGTAGATACGGTGGCCTGACGGGGACAACCGCACTACAACGGCACACAACACTTACATTAGGAGAAACGCGCTTCAGTTTAAAAACAAATCAATTTAAAAAACACAAATAGTTTATGTCATGATAGAGAGATAGAAATACTGAATAGTTTAGATGAGAAAAGGCCAGGTTACTAGTATTTATCATGTAAACAGGGAACATGAATAACACCATCTCTCTGTGCTCATGTAAACACCATGATGTCCATGTAGAGGCGCAGTCAGTGTGTTTTACTGGAGCCTCAGTTCGATAAGAGATTCTTTTCTGAGTTCTTTAAGGTACTCTCTCTCAAAATGGTAATGTGTGTTATGCTTTAATTATACTTCTTATCATTCAGAAGCTGTGTGTGTGTTTATGTTTTACTGAGTGCTTATACGCCATTTCTATCCCAGTATTCAGTAAACTGTTTATTTTCTGAGCACATACAGACTAGCTAATATCCTACCTACTGCTTGGGACTGTGAGTCTTCAAAATGTCCAATGTCACAGACTGGGACTTACTTTAGAGTCAGCTGTATTTACATTCAGTATGACTTGTTATGATTCAATGTGAAAGAGTATACTGCTCAATAAATAATGATCACTTCACCACCTCTCTTGACACCTAGGCGCTTGAGAGTGAGTCAGAGGCAGAACACAGCGACAGTGGAGAGAGGTCCGGTGCTGAGGTGAGTGGTGAAAGGCAAATGACAGTTTAGAGTAAATTGTGATGTGGACTCTCATCCCAGAGTGTTAAGGAAATCAGTGAGGATATTGAACAGGAAGCATTTCAGTCAAGGGGCATCATGTGACCAATATAGACAGAAGAGCAACATTTAAGTCAATGACACCATTCCTAGGTGAGCTTAACATCTGTATGGAGTCAGATCAGTCTCAATGTTAATAAATGCTCACAGAAGGATTCACAAATGTATTTTGCGATTTATATATAAACGACTCTCCACAACAATATCTCTCAATGCACTCACAAATATTTATTGTTGCATATAAATGTACCAAATGGGCATTTAAACTGCTTTTTATTAACTCAAAGACGGCTCTGAATTAATAATCAAATACGTTTCCTTTCTTTCCTACTGGATGAAATTACAAAATGTACCCATCATTTTCCTCATGCTAGTATAGCCACATAAAAGTATTAAACCGCCTGTTAAAACGCACCAGAATACATATTTTTTTTGTGGTGGTGGACCCACACCCCCCGTTAAAAATGTCCCCCCCACATTCAGGACGCTTCCTACGCCCATGAACACCTTTTAAGACACCGTGGGTGTTTCTCAATGTCGAGGAAGGCTGCTCCAGAGCCACTATTTAAAGCATACTACGTCATCGAGTGCCGCCAAAGGCCTGTTCCAATGTCCAGCATACTTGGAATTCTACCGAGGCCAGCGTCCTTCGTAGCGAGAAATTTCGAGGCTGCACAAGTGTAGACTCCGGTCTTCAAATCCCCACAATGCTTTGCGCACGGACCAATTTCCAAATCTTTGTCGGAAATCGCGCTCCATTTAAGGCGGGGCCTCTCATATGACGCACACCTGTTAGCCTCTTCCACCATTCTTCGTTTTCCCGAGGCTAGGAAGGATTCTTGCCTCGCTTCTGAAGGACCTGACTCAGAGGGACACCCACCGTTAAACACTCCCAGATAGGAGTCAATGGAAGAAGATAACGATCACCAGGGACTCCATTTTGCATGTCAGAATTGATCTTTACAAGGCGGCCAATTCTTGAATCTGAAGGACTAGTAAGTGCACAAAGGAGTGTTAATTTAGGCTGAATGATTCCCCTGAAGAGCATCACTTAAATCAGAAGGAAACCAACCATATGCTCCTAAAGAGCAGATAACATCGAGCAACTGCAAACATTTCCTACTTAAACGTCCTCCTGTTTCCCCATCAGCTTTGCTTTTACGGCACATCCTGACTTCCCAAAGACTCCGCAGTAGATCTCGATAAGATTCTGCCAACGTGACATAAAATAATCCCATTTGTTGCAAGTGGTGTCGTCTGAGGTCGCTGAAGGAGTCTCTCATTTATAATAAAACAGCAACTTTTTCTTCCCGAGTCAGCAAGAAAAAGTGTTTCCCGAAGATAGCCGAGTGAAAACAATGTTCGATTAAAGCCAATTTGTGCGATCTGAAAACACCTTTTGGGTAGCTTCCCAGCTTCCCAGAAACGCAGCAGTACATATCTTAAGTGCCGCTCCAGAGCCTCAATATTTCTAGATAACAGCCAAGATAACAAAAGGGGGCCTTGTCTCTCCTTGTCGACTTATTTGATGTCCTCCCCCCTCAGTGTGCTTCCATGCAGTCAGCCATGTAGCTCCGACAGCTATTTAAGGGCAGAAAGGTTATCGCAACCAGCACGATTTAATGCCGTCAACACATATATATATTTATACATGCTTTTGCCGTTTCCGTGCAATTGGGCGAAGTGCTGAGACCTTAAAAAGGAGAGACATTAGGAGTGCATCAATCATCTCCTAATGTGGCATGGGCAGCACAGGAATGAGAGTCTAAATGCGTCCATTAACCCGGACAAGGGTTGATCATTTAAGAGAAGCACTTATGTTCTGAATCAGATTACTCTTGAGAAATGAGACCTTTGACATGATTTCTCCTTTTGGCTTTCTCCCTTGAGTTGTACAAGACACATTATTACAACACAGATGCTCTGCAAGACGCTTCGGATGGGTTTCCCTGCAGCTGATGCTCCAACGTCGGTTCAGATTTGGTCTGTCAATGTGGCACTCAAGTCGGGCGAGATGTTTTCGCCTCAGGTTCTGTTCTGCGGTACAGTCGTCGTTGAAGTCGTGTAAAGCCCACGTAAATCTCTTGTCCGGAGGCGTTTCTCTTCCCTGCCAACAACCGTCTCCTGTGGCAGAGGCTGAAGTTTTGATTTCCTGTGTGGGGGATCCAGGTTTCCAGCTATGTCATATAAGTAGGCTAGCGTATATATCTGATCATACACACAACCAGCAGCGGTTACAATCCCGGTGGTGTACATGAGATATTCTCTAGAGGGAAGCAATCTTCAATCAAAAAGAGATCCAACCAGCTCTGTGACGTTAACTTCAAGAGGCAAAACTAGCCCTGGAGGCGACTCCTAAGAAGATGGAGCTAGAGAAAAGGATTCAGAGAGATGCATGTGCAGCAGGAGTGGATCCATATTCTGTCTACGGACAATAAGAGCGAGTTCATTTTATAAATGCAACTCTGCAATACATCACAATTATTCATGTAGGAGGGCGCTTATGGGTGATTATGGTAAATACACCAAGTACTCCAAGTCTGTGTTTATAGATAGGAGATGTACCTTCAGGACTCGTGCTTTTTGGTTTGCTTCTTCATGGCTGATTGCACTTATTGTAAGTCTCTCTGGAGAAAAGCGTCAGCTAAATTAAATGTAATGTAAGAGTCGCTCCTAGACTATTCGATCAATCCCGTTTTTCAAAGCCCAAAAACTCTTCAACCAAGAGAGATCCATCAAACTCTGTGACATTAATGCCAAGAGGAAACACTAGCCTAAAACACGACTCCTAAGAAGAAAAGAAAAAGACGCTTATCTGGATTTGTAGCAGCAATTGATCCAGATTTCTTCCCCTCGGGCTGCCAGAAGGCTGTGGGATGTTTGAGGTCCAAGGACTGACACACCATCTCTCTCTCTGTTATCATTCATGCAGAGGCACGGCTGCACGGACATGCGTAATGGTGATGATGATGGCAGAGCCTGGATAAAGACTGTCATGTGGACCATCAATCATGCATTGCCTAATTGATTGCAAGCCCCCTTTACCTGACCCGGGTTCGAGACTCGCTACGGACAATACGAGGGAATTCAATTAGTAAAAAGCTGCGATGTGGGACTATTTCTCCTGCTTGAACTCCGCAATACAACACCAGTATGTATGTAAAGGAGGGCGCGCAAAAGGTAGATTCACCAAGTATTTGAAGTAGCTCCTATACTTTACTCGATTCATCGCATTTTTGCAAAACACAGGTGACAGTACAGCCAGAAAACTCGCCTTTCACTCACCGTGTTGCAGAGAGAAACAGCCCGATTAGCGCACAGCGTTTCCCCCAAAGTAGTGCAGATGAATCTCCTTTTTATATATATATCTCCACACGAAGCGTTTAAGGTCAGCTCGTAAAACAGCACGTGTGATTGTAGACCCTCAGGAGGTGGAGGAGTTCATTTGCATGCGGATCTCTTGTATCCACTCCGCCAGCGCCACGATCGCACCCGGCTGGCTCTCTTTGGACGAATGACAGCCAGCGGGCGCTAACCGTGGAGGAGGATGTTGTTTCCGCACGGACGGTTTACGAGGAGACACCGGTCGGGGCGTGGGGTGCGTTCCGTTTCCCTTTTTGTGTTTCCTCCATGGATGAATAATAAGAGGGCTGCAGTCGAATAGTCCATTTAGCTTAGGAACCTTCTGTCACTACCCGATCCGTCCCCCTGCCCGATCGGTACTGCGCATGTGCGAGATGGTCCGCCATATTGGACAACTCCGGACGGCAACCCAAGATGGACATTTAACACAGTGGCTTTTAGCAAAGCTCAAAAATAAAACTTGAGAGAGATGAGTTATTGTTATTACAACGTGACTTCACTATTATTTAACAACTCTTTTTATTGGGTTCTTTTATTTGGGGTTAAGTACATTGTCAGAATATGCCATACATTTTTGCATACATTCACAGTAAATATTTATTCAGTATGATAGCTGTCTAACAGAAGTTAAATACATTTCTCACTCATCTGACAATGTACTTAACCCCAAATAAAAGAACCCAATAAAAATAGTTGTTAAATAATAGTGAAGTCACGTTGTAATAACAATAACTCATCTCTCTCTCGAGTTTTATTTGTGTGCCTTGCTAAAAGCCACTGTGTCAAGTGTCCATCTTGGGTAGCCGTCCGGAGTTGTCCAATATGGCGGACCATCTCGCACATGCGCAGTACCGATCGGGCAGGGGGACGGATCGGGTAGTGACACTTTCCTAACGGAGTGAAATTACCCGGAAGTCCCGGGTAATTTCCTTTAGGTTAATATATATTTGTATATACACTTCCTTTAGGTTGCTGGGCCCGGAAACACTTTTTCCCATTGACTTACATTGGGAAAGAGTGGTCTGTAACTCGTTGGATAATTTTTTTTAAACTAAACAAACTTCCCAGTATGAACACTTGTATAGCCCTTATTAAAAACATTCGTTCCTCAAGTTGTAAAAATGTGCTAATAACGTTATTCTGAGAGTTATTTCCCTCGGCATTATGAACGCGCATCTAACCCACGGGACCGCGCTGCCCGGCACGTTCATGTTACGTGTTCAGCACTACATAAGTTTCTCTTTACCCATGGATGCACAATAACAACGGACCATATCGCCTTACTGCCACGGAGCTGTAATAATACTGCAGTCTCTTCTCCTAAGTCCTTTTGAATTCTCCTATCCACTATCCCTTAACCCCGTGACGTTTCACTCAGAGGTCAAGGAATAGGAGATAGGGTTAGAACTTAGGAGCTGATTTTTAAACTATCCGAACGCAACCGAGGTTTCCTCTGACAGGGTTGCCAACTCTCACGCATCTGGGTGTGACACACGCTTTCACTCTCATTCTCACGCTCTCACGCTGCCCAAACTATTCTCACGCCAAAACAAGAATACCGAAGACTAGAAACGGTTTTTAAAACAGTTGTCACGTAGTGATCGTCTTTGATAATGTCTTCTGGCCAATCAGAATCAAGATAACGGCGTGGTGTTGTTGCAGGAAGTCCCGACGGAGAATACTTTTGCTGTAGTACATCTCTATATACATCGATACAGCATTACGTGTTGATAGAAATCAACACGTAATGAAATAAGACCCCACGGTTTGATGATTGATAGGTGTGTGGGCTGCCTTTCATTTTGACACACATAACAATGGGGGCTATCCACCCTTATCCACAAAGTAAAGTCATTCACAGCCTCTTCCCTCTTCCCTCTGTGAGGAGCAGCAGGTTCAGCTTCATTTAAATATGTCGTGTAGTAATAGATTTATTTATTTTTCTTCTCAAGAGAGTACCAGAATGTCTATTTTATGTTAGTATTTCAAAAAATCTCCTGGGGGAGAATCCCCCCAGACCCCCCTGCAGGGGTTGGGCTTTCAGCAGGTCAACTCTTTCACCTGTGGGGAAATTGCAGGATTGGCTCCAGGTCGCCCTTTTTATTTACTACAAGACAAATGTGCCTTTTTGTTTCATACAGTGCAATTTTGATTGAGACAGGGACATAATCTAAACCTCACGCGTGGCGTTTCACTGTCAAGCGGGCGATATAGCGTGTATGTAATTACATTGCAAATACTGACTTGAGCCCCACCACTGTATGGGTTAGCCCTACCAAAGATTACCCAACACAAATACTCGGGAGCCGATAAGTCAATTAATTGCTTATCGCGACAGGCACACAATAAAACAGTGGAAACAAAGATGTGTTTGACTTTCAATAGTGAATTAAACTGTGTGCCCTTTATAGTCTGTGTACAATATTGTGTATTTGTATATATATATATATATCCTAAAAATATGCTAAGGTCCCGCTACGGACACGATAGCAGTCATTTCGTGCGCATGTGTTTAATTAAACCCATGATATCAAAATCTCACTCCAGCCAGGTACCCAAAGTTGGCAACCCTGGATAATGAGACCTCCCTAAATGAATCTTTATGGAGGAATTAATTAGCTATAAATGTGGCTAGAGATCAAGTCTTGAATTATTAAAACATTATTAGTAAAAATGTAAGGAGATGATTGTACTGACTAAGAACCATGTTTATTTTGTTCTATCACTATAAGTTATATATCAGACATATTTATATATTTTTAAGGGGATCTATTGGACGTAGATCTGTACGTATGTTCCCGTTTTGTGTTTATATAATGTATGATGTTATGTATGTTCATACATTTCGTTGACTACATCAATTGTGTTTCCTCTTAGAAAGTGTCCTGAAAGGGTGAAGGAAACTTAATGAGTTCATTTTTAACAATAAGAACCTCTGACTTTAATATTTCTTTGAATTAAATTAACATAATTAGACTGTCTGAGTTGATTAGAAATACTTTAGTCCAAAACAACTACTAATATTAAGTTTCCTGTAATACTTAAATCCTATCCAGACATCCTAATTATGAACATTATAGTTACGTTTTTCTGCATCAGCTTTGTTAAAGTGCTGATGGGTATCCAGTACTTCCTGTCCTTAATGGGACAAAAAGGTTCTCCCTGGATACATTAGGGAAGAAGAGCTGAGGTTTGAGGTTTGAGGAAATGATCAGTGGATTAATTACTTCTGTGGACTTCTTATTTTCATGTGGTGCATTAATCACAGTCAGCCTTTTCAATGTTCTCTTTGTTACTGAGCTCAAAGACAGGACTAAGCCAACTCTGTAATAAATGGCTCCATTAATGGTGGCTTTCACCTTGACCGCTGCTATCACTCTAAAGTTGTACAACTCTAATAAAACACAAAAATGTCAGAGGCAAGTTTTAGGTTGTATTTTGTCCTTTAGGTCAGTGATTCTTAAAGTGGAGAAATGGCCCTCTGCCAACGAGGCTGTGGAAAGTTTCAAGATGTATTTAAAGGTAACCTACTAAGCAAAATCCACTGCTCCATGTCTCTTCTACATCAACATGTGTCCCCTCTTCTTCATGTCTCTTCTACATCAACATGTGTCCCCTCTTCTTCATGTCTCTTCTACATCAACACGTGTCCCCTCTTCTCCATGTCTCTTCTACATCAACATGTGTCCCCTCTTCTTCATGTCTCTTCTACATCAACATGTGTCCCCTCTGTGGAAAGAGACTCTGAAAGTTTCAGGAACAAAGATTCTCTCTCTTTTTGATCCATTTCTATAAAAACCTGTCTGAAAATGAGCTGATCAGATTTTGGCCACTTGATGATGTCATAATGATGTGTTGGCTTGTGTAACCATTAGCCAATCAGCAACCAAGGTAACCCCCCCCCCCCCTTATCACCTGAATCTCCTCCTAGAGCACCATTGAGTTCTTTGTAACCAAATCTCTCTCAGAGGGGCGTGGGGAGGGGCTCCTTATTTTCATCTGAAGTAACAGACAGAGAATCAGCACTTTGGAAACAGGGCTGAAACAGAGGGGATTATGGGTAATGCTGCAATGATCTGTTGGGTGTTTCAGCCAATCAGAGACAGGCTCTCTGTATATATCTGAGACCTATAAGTAAACAGTATAAGATGAAAGACGTGTAGCAATTCATGAACAATGAAACAGATCAGACTCAGAAATGGGTTTATTGCCAGCTTCACACGTACATAAGGAATTCGACTTGGTGTCACGGTGCACTGCATACATACAAATGTAAAACAAAAATGATTCCAGCCAGATTCATGGATCGTTGAGTTTTGTAGGAAAACCTCAGTCGGATTTCACTGTGAAGTCAGAAAGACAGATGGACACGTCTCCAACTCGCCTGAGGACAAAGGTTAAGGAGCCATGAAGCAGAGATGTGTGTGTGTTTGAAAGTCAACAATGTGACACAATTACTGGACATAAAATACACTGTTTCCACACATTCATGTAAATATATCTAACATGTATTTATGACCCAACATTCATCTGAATTCATCTCTTATTTCAAAGTTATTTATCATTTGTATCTTTGATTGTTTAATCTGTGCGGTCCTGTTTTCCCTTCTAACCCGGTTGCTGTTAAACAACTGAATTTCCCCACGGGGATTAATAAAGGTCCATCTTATCTTATTAAACAGTAATAATCATTATTTTGTATCGAGGTATTAATTAAATTGCTGCTGATATTGCCATGTCACATTAATAGAAAAATAAATACACCCCAAGCTCCAAAAACGAGGTAAAAATACAAATGAAAAAAGCCTGAAAGTCCCCAGTGAGGCTCGAGCTTCTGCTGACTTATTAAGTTGTATTTATTCACTATAAACGTGACATGGCAATATTGTGTTTATGTGACAGTCGCCATTAAAGCTGCCACCTTAGACACAGTTTAAGAGTGTGTGAGAGTCAATCAGCACGACAGATGTACTTAGCCCTGCAGTGGAGACCGACTGAAATACAGTAACGACCCCGTGTTGTACTACACACTTTCAAGAAGGAGATTAAGTTGAAGGCACGGTGCAGACATTCAATACTTGGCTGGAGAAAATCAATGAAGATGCTCTGCTGATGTTTGAAGTAGAGAATGTGAATCCATCATGGTGTGTGTGCAGTGTGTCAAATACATACGGACTGCTTCTGCACCGAGAGGAACCAGTTAGGAACCAGTTTACTTTCCAGTGACCACAAGATGATCAACGTCATGATGTCAACATTTTCCTCACAACAAACGAGGGGTGCAGGAATGAGTTAGCATTTCAGCACTTCTGGTTTCCTCGTCTCTCATGCGGCTTTCACACCAGCGCTTTTCCCTTTCTAGCTCCGAGCGGGAGCTTTTCTGGTTCAGCTCCGGTTTCCCTTTTCTGCTCCCGCTCTGCTCACACCGCCCAGAGCTGCCGCTGCTGCGTCATGACGTCACCGTTTACGTGCCTGCTTCATAAACTCCAAACCGCGCGGAAATCCCTCACATCGACAACAACAACGGCCGATTGTATTGAAGCGCTGTTCGCTTTGGTTATCCTCTTACGAAACGAAATGGAAGGCATCGGACGACTTTCCATCGGACGACTTTCCAAGGGACGACTTTACAAGGGACGACTTTACAAGGGACGACTTTCCAAGGGACGACTTTACAAGGGACGACTTTACAAGGGACGACTTTCCAAGGGACGACTTTACTAACATCACATGCGAAATGGAAGACTTCTTTGTGGTCTTCAGCATCTACGGTACCTGCCCTCGCCTTGACATAAGAGAGACGTAAGCGACGCCGCCTCTTAGCTCCGAAGCTCTTGCCTCTAGACCGACAATTTTTTGGAGCTGGAAGTGAACCGGATTCCGGAGCTAGGCGGCGCCTCTGCGGTGTGAACAGGAAAAACCGGTACTTTTCAGCTCCAGCGGTGTGAAAGGGGCAACAGTGAAGGTTTTTCAACTACTTTTTGGTTAGCTGCATGAAATTAAGAGATTTTAAAATGTTGTTCTATGACATAAAACAGGTCAGTAAATATATACATACAAATACAACAATTTAAAGACATTCCTGTTTGGGCAGGCGTTTGGGGAACCGGTGTGCTTGATTTTATTCTATGTGTTGGTGCTTTTACGACTTCTTAACACGTGGCTTGTGTTGTCATTTATCATTGTATGACTCCTATGATGATGTTTTATTGTTCTGTCAAGCACTTTGTCTGTGAAAAGCGCTTTATAAATAAACTTTACGTACTGCTTCTGCACTGAGAGGAACCAGTTAGGAACCGGTTTACTTTCCCAGTGACCACAAGAGGAGCAACGTCATGATGTCAACGTTTGTGTCGTGAATTTTCCTCACAATAACAACAAAAGAGGGGTGCAGGAATGAGTCCTAAAACCCCGGAATGAGTTAGCATTTCAGCACTTCTTGTTTCCTCGTCTCAAAGCGAAGGTTTTTCAACTAGTTTTTGGGTTAGATGCCTGAAATAAGCTGAGGAGATTTTCACATTTTCTTCTACGACATAAAACAGGTCAGTAAAAACCTCACTGATGAAAGTCTGAAGCTTCTGTGTGTCTTAAAAACAGCTGTTCTTATCAAGCTCCACATTTGTGGAATCAGCTTCCAGTTTGTGTTCGGGCGGCAGACACCCTATCCGTTTTTAAGAGTGCGCTTAAGACCTTCCTTTTTGATAAAGCTTATAGTTAGGGCTGATTAGATTCAGCCCCTAGTTTTGCTGATATAGGCTTAGTTTGTCGGGGGACATCTTACTTCTTCCTTCTCTCTGTCTATACCTGTGTACTCCCATGTTCCGATTAACCCAGCTTCCCCAAATTTCTTTCTTTTTGGTGTCTATATACGCTGGGATCCGGAGTCATGGATGATCCTGCGGTCCTGTGTCCGGCATCACGAGCCCTGGATCTTGAGTCGTGGCTGTGGTCCTGGATCATAGGTCCTGGATGGATATCCTCGTGGATCCATCTTCCTATTACACACACATGCATTTCCAAACATTTGGACTACCTATGTTGCAAATGTATTATCTTTTCAATTTACACACGGCATCTATTGCACGACTGTCCGTCCTGGGAGAGGGATCCCTCCTCTGTTGCTCTCCCTGAGGTTTCTCCCATTTTTCCCTTTAAACTGTGGGTTTTCTTCGGAAGTTTTTCCTTGTACGATGTGAGGGTCTAAGGACAGAGGGTGTCTTATTGTCATACTGATATTTTGTACAAACTGTGAAGTCCACTGAGACAAATGTAACATTTGTGATATTGGGCTATATAAATAAACATTGATTGATTGATTGATTGACTGTTTGTTGAGCAACATACAGCCATAGCTTTATAGCGCATTATGGATGATGTTAGCTTATAGCCACCGAATCCAGTCTGACGAATCAATAACAAGAGCTAACAAACTAAATAATACAAGTATTACTAGGTACTTGTTGCTAGGTAATCCACAATGATAGCAAACTGGTTGTAATTAAAAGTATGTGTCACGATTCTCATGTTATGTCACGTTTTTAGTTTTGTCTCGGTTTGGGTTTATTATGCTGTTCGGTTCTCCCTGTCTCCCTAGTGTATTGTCTGGTCCCTCTCTCTGTGTTTTTCCCCCCTGTCGTTAGTTTCCCTGGTGTGTCTGATTGTGTTCACCTGTTGACCTTGTGTTTCTCCTCCCCTGCCCGGCTGTTTCTCGTCTCGTGATTACCCCTCCCTGTATTTAGTCTTGTCTCTTCCTGTGTTCAGTGTTCGAGTTTTATTCATATCCTTAAAATAAAGGTGTTATCAGTTTATTCTGCATTTGGGTCCTGCCTGCTTCACTCTACCGTAACAGTATGCTGCACAAAAACGTTGACTTTAATAATGTGTATTATGTTAACATATTTCACACAACTCTATTAGGTTAGTTGAAAGCAATAATAGTAAGTTGAGCCTGATATTTTGTATTTAAACCTAATATAATTGCTTTCAACTAACCTAATACTGTTGTCTGTTGACATAATTCATTTAATTAAAGTCAGTGTTTCATTTTTTTCAATGAGAATAATGAACAATATGACGCCTTATGCCTTGTTAATGTCACACGTCGTTTTTATAAATATTTGTGATGCATATATTTTTGATCTTGGCACTTCTGCAACTTCCTTCCCTTCCCTAACTGTTGTTGTTCAACTAAAGTCTCTGCTGTATGCAGTTCTTGGAGCTCGCAAACTAATATTTTGTGCCGGAGTTGAACCAATTTTTGCTGCCGAGAGCGAGCGCTGCTTCAGTGGAAACATGAAAAACTTGTTTGCAATTGGGCAACCGGCTGGACAAGAGGTAACAGAAATATGTTTGGAGGTTTTTGCAGGGTGTGAGATTGGTGTGATTATACAGTATATACACCGAACAAAAATATAAACGCAACACTTTTGTTTTTGCTCCCATTTTTCATGAGATGAACTCAAAGATCTAAAACATTTTCTATATACACAAAATAACCATTTCTCTCAAATATTGTTCAACAATCTGAAAAGATGTGTGATAGTGAGCGCTTCTCCTTTGCCGAGATAATCCATCCCACCTCACAGGTGTGGCATATCAAGATGCTGATTAGACAGCATGATTATGGCACAGGTGTGCCTTAGGCTGGCCACAATAAAAGGCCACTCTGAAACGTGCATTTTTGCTTTATTGGGGGGGGTCTGGGGGGGTCCGAAAACCAAGCAGTATCTGGTGTGAGGGGTAGGGTTAGGGGTAGGGTAATGTTGTGAATCGAGTGGCCCATGGTGGTGGTGGGGTTATGGTATGGGCAGGCGTATGTTATGGACGACGAACACAGGCCACTCGATTCACAACATTACCCTAACCCTACCCCTACCCCTCACACCAGATACTGCCTGGTTTTCGGACCCCCCCAGACCCCCCCAATAAAGCAAAACTGCACGTTTCAGAGTGGCCTTTTATTGTGGCCAGCCTAAGGCACACCTGTGCAATAATCATGCTGTCTAATCAGCATCTTGATATGCCACACCTGTGAGGTGGGATGGATTATCTCGGCAAAGGAGAAGTGCTCACTATCACAGATTCTTTCAGATTTGTGAACAATATTTGAGAGAAATGGTTATTTTGTGTATATAGAAAATGTTTTAGATCTTTGAGTTCATCTCCTGAAAAATGGGAGCAAAAACAAAAGTGGTGCGTTTATATTTTTGTTCAGTGTATATATATATATATATATATATATACACACACACATTTGACAGATGAAGGATACAGGACCTTGCTGGGCAGATTTGGAGGAGTGTGAAGGGCGAGGGACTTGATCACACTCTTCACACTCTGCTTCTGCTCCTCTGTGAGCGGAGGCTGCAGGACGCTCCTCAGGGTCTGAGGAGGAACAAGAAGAGGGAGAATAAAGGGATTACAAATTAAAGGAGAGTGGAGAAATGTAATGACAAGATTAGCGTTTTTATTCTAACAAACATATTACTAAAGGAATCTGCAATTATATTGAAAACATGTCGGATATCTTACCAATACATTTCTCTTGTGTTGTTATGTCACATTTCTAATAATTTTTTTTGTGTTGTATGTTCTCTTGCTTTTTATTATTTTATTTTATTAGTTAATTTATTGAACATGTCAGAAAAAGCTTGGCTGTGAGTGTGTGTGTGTGTGTGCTCAGGCTGAGTTCCTCGGTGTCTCGCTGACCCCACGCAGCAACCAGGAAACGACACCAGCAATCCAGCTCACACTGTCCACTCCTCGAGCTTCAAAGGGCGGAGCAGCGAGCCCTGCAACGTCCCGCCAACACGCCACCCAGACCCCATTCTGGTGTCATTTCCTGGTTGCTAACAAACGCCATGGTAACAGATAATCACTGATGTTCCGCTGTAACGGTGGTGGACTCATCAGAACATAGTGGGCGAGCTGACCAATCAGAGCACAGTGGGAGGGGGGGGGGAGGAGCTCCAACAAGGCGTGTAGGACAGAGAGTGAATACACATACTATACAGAGATGATGTGAGAAACCAATGTGAGTTTGCAACATTGAACAATGTAAATCTATTTTAGTAGACCTCAACAATGGAATTATGATCAGTAGAAATGGCCATGGGACCTTTAAGAAATAAATTCTCAAATAGTCTCTGTTACGTTCAACAGGGGCAAGAAGAAGCTTCAAAAAACAATTCTAGTCCTACCCCCTCTAGCGTATTGCTCATAAATGAAGAGTAAAAAACGATTTAAGAAAAATAAATAAAAGCAAAACACTCATAAAGTATATTTGAGTGCCTATAGTTAAAAAACTATTTGATCTGTTAATGATTAAAGATGATCATTTATTCAACTGTTCTTTAACCATGCCTGTAGGTAAAAACTTCTTTTTAAAGAGCATGCAGTAAAGGTTAATGAAGGGAGATGAAAAGATATAACCATGTCTGAATCACACGAACAAATCTCAAGGCCTTTTTTCCCTACATTGTAGATGACATTATATTTTTTTGTTTATCTCTGTTGACACAAGATTTTCATCGGCTTAACTACACTGTAGCTATGTTTGTATGACTAAATAAAGAACCTTGAACATTTCCTAAAACACTATATATTTGAAAGCACGCTCAGAGGGAGACGCACAGCTGTGATTTGCAGAGTGCTCAATAAGTAAGACAACTATTTGTTTCAGCTGTCACAGAAGAATTATAATCATATGAACACAGAACCGTTGTGAGCAGCTGAGTGTTGTTATTAAAGCACATCTCTTGTCGTCTTCTTCATGATTGCTATAATCATTATTTTCTACGCCGCTGGGAGAGGAAATTATCTGAATCCTTAATTTCCAGAGAGAGGAATTGTGATGTTTGTATACAAAGGAGTGTTGCACTCAAAGGTAAAGATGTATGTGAGGAAGTTTTGAAGGCAAGTGAAGAAAAGGGCGAAATAAAAGATGTTACGCAGCGTCCACACGTGCGTTGAAGCTTGCCGGCGGGCATGTCTGAAACTCGACCAACAACCAATCACATGAATCTCCCGCCCCGGACACACAAGCACGCGGTTTGATTGGCTAGAGCTTGTACTGGCATATGATGTGATTGGCTGACGCTTCCGTCGAAGCTTCAAAAGTTGAACATTGCTCAACTTTTGAAACGAGCAAAGCGAATGCAGTTCGGGAAAGCGTGACGTCACCCCATTCAAAGTCAATGGGCAGAAGTGTTGAAGCTTCAACGCATGCCACCGTGTGGACGGGCCGTTAGCATTTCAAGGCGCCCCTCAACTAAAAGCCAATGAGATTCTTCCGTTGGATTTTGGAATATTGCAGAAAACAAACTCTGTGGCGAACACACGTTTATGATACTTACACGTTTTGTTCAGCAGGATAATTTCCACATATTTGGAGGGACTACAAATATGTGTAGGAACTACAGCACGGTCACATGACTTTGTGTCACCACCGCTAAGCTAAATGTGGCTAATGTTCAGCGTGATGACATTTAGTTGTCTCATTTAGGGTTAATAGTCTCATTTAGACACTCGTTAGCAACCGCCGTTTTAATGACACATAAAAGATTCAGATACTCAGCTGTGGGGTATTTAGTGACGTATTTTATGTCGTAGAATACAACGTTAACATCTCTTCAGCTCGTGTTTACCACAGACCTCATCTTATCAAAACACATTCGAAAGACCTTGACTTTAAAAGTGCTAAAATGCTAACTTTTAGTTTTTTTTTAGAACTAATTTCTGCATTGCTTCTTTAAAACCAATTGTATAATAGTAAATGCAATCGCTAAAACTAAAAAGCTAACGTTAGACTATAAAAGAACAACATCACAGTCACATGACTTCACCACCGCTAAGCTAAAGGTACACTCACTTGTTGGCATCCGCTGTTTTTAAGACACATAGAAGCTTCAAGCATTCAGTGAAATTGATGGATCTTCCTATATAAGGGAGCGTTGCACTCAAAGCTAAAGCTGTATATATCTGGAAACATCAAGCGACTCTAGAGGATGATATTTTGAAGGAAGAGGAAGGTAAAGGAAAGGGCAGAATAAGAAACTCCAACACTGTTTAGTAATTGAAAAGAGCGAGAGGGGAAGTAGAGGTGAATGAAGTGGAGTTGGAGGGGTGAGAGATAGGCAAAGGAATAACGGGGAGAAGCAGGAGAGGATTGGGAAGAGAAAGGTCAGTGTGTGGAGGACTGCGAGTTGGAAAGAGTGACGGATATCAGGGGGAAGATATTAGAAGTCTGTGAGCGGTACAAATTATAAAAAGGGACTCTCCCTCAAGACTGGCTCTGATCTGACGAGCTAACTCAGTATGCAGCGCGACCGCTAACACTGACTCTGGATCAGATAGATATATCATGTCTGCACACCCTTTATTGCTAAATGTAACAAAGCACAGCGTTTGAATACTTCATTTATCTTGGAGGGAAATGTGGTTTTGTTACTCCTTTTTAATATAACATGTAAAAACGTAATTTCGGAGTTGATGCCCATGATTCAGAAATGATGTTATAATAAAGTAAAAAATTGTGATTAAATGATTGATTGACACCACATATATGTACATAAACACAAAATGTTAAATTAGAAATAAAAGGAAAGTTCAATAAAATGTGAAAAAAATTAAGAAAAACTGCTTAAATATTTACAAATTAAATAAAAAATATTTCTGTTCTAAAAATGTGCAATAAATAACAAATAAATATAATAAAATTATGTATATAAACATAAGCAGTTCAAGTAAAAAAATGTGTAATACATATTGTTAGGGAATAATTTGCTTAGATATTCAACCTTCGACACAGTTCATTGTTTTCTCCTCTCACTGTCTCCTTTCCCGTGGCGTAGGTCTATGGCCTTGGGCATTGCTGCTGTCTCTCTTAAGGAGGAGCAGCTTGGGCGCATTGTTGTTGCCGCCATGAGGTCGTTTACTTTTCAGGGACGTAGGTTCCCTGGCGCAAATACTTCTCTATGGACCAAGGCAAGGCAAGTTTATTTATATAGCACTTTTCAACACAAGGCAATTCAAAGTGCTTTACAAAAAATGAAAGACATTAAGAAAATGGCATTTAAAATCATTAAAAAGAAAAGCGAATAAAATAAACATTAAAAGAAAAAATACATGGATAAAAGTTACAGTGCAGTCTAAGATATGAATAGTTCAATTAAAAGCAGCGACAAAAAGAAAAGTCTTCAGTCTGTATTTAAAAGTAGTCAGAGTTGCAGCGGACCTGCAGGTTTCTGGGAGTTTGTTCCAGATGGAGCATAATAACTGAACGCTGCTTTACCATGTTTAGTTCTGACTCTGGGGACAGAAAGCTGACCAGTCCCTGAAGACCTGAGAGATCTGGGTGGTTCATAATTTAGCAGGAGGTCAGAAATGTATTTTGGGCCTAAACCATTCAAAGCTTTATAAACCAGCAGCAGTATTTTGAAATCTATTCTTTGACACACAGGAAGCCAGTGTAAAGACTTCAGAACAGGAGTGATGTGATCCACTTTCTTATACCCCCTTTCCACAGAGCCGAGACCGTTGAGAGACCATCAAATTCCCCCCCAAAAGTGAGAGATCTCTCAACAGTCTTTCAGTGAGCTCTCAATGATCTCTAAGGTCTTGCATGGTTTCTCAATGATCTTTCAGCGGTCTCTATGGTCTCCGTGGTCTCCATGAAGTTTTGAACCTGCCCAAAACAGTCTCTCAGCAGTCTCCGAGGGAAGCGATCTTTCAATGGACGCTCAGCGATCTCTCGACGAGCGCCCAACGGTCTCATCGGTCTTTCAATGATCTCTCAGCAATCTCTCAACACACGCAACGTTTTTGGCGAATAGCTGCGCTTGAGCATGCTAGTGGGCCATATAAAAACGGGTGTAAACCCCTCGACAGTATTCCATTCTAGGAGACCACGACGCTACCATCCATGCCTCCCCTCAAAAACACGACAAAGGGAAAGAAGAGCCGAGGACGCCAGAGATATGCCGCTCAGGCTGCCACTGCTCGTGGGAGTGGTCCTGGTTTTGCCAATGGTCCTGGTCCTCAGAGAGATCCTACCGTCACTGCTAACCCGGCTCCTGCTGAGGCTCCTCAGAGACATCCTCAGAGAGATGCTAGTGTCACAGATGACCAGGATCCTAGTGTCACTGCTGACCCGGCTCCTCAGAGAGATCCTAGGGCAGCATGTATCAAAGCTTCGTTGTTCATTTCAGGAGGTCAGAGAATGAGGCAGAAGCACCAGCATCAGCTCATTTTATACCCTTGCACACATGGTCTCCCAAGATCACACAGGTCGCCCGAGGATTTTTCAATGGTCTTTCAGTTTGGTCGCAGTTGGTATCTCAGGGATTTCTAGTGGTCGCAGCTGGTCTCTCAGGGAACTCAGTTGGTCTCTCAGAGAGCACCTTCTGTCGCACAATGAGCGCTCAAGGAACTCTCAGTAGTCTCTGTCGGTCTCTCAGCGATCACCAAGGTCTCTCAGACGTCTCCGTAGATCTTCATGAAATTTGCTGAAAATGTAAATTTCGATCCCTCAATGAGCACCCAGGGGTCTCCCAGAGCGTTTCCACAGAGACAACTTTTTCCAGGTTCTTGGAGACTGCTGAGAGATCTTGCCAATTTTTTGGTCGCTCAATGGTTGCCCAAAGGTCTCCAACCTGTGGAAAGAGGGGCATTAGTGTTAGTGAGGACTCGAGCAGCGGCGTTCTGAATCAGCTGCAGCTTTCTAATAGATTTTTTAGTGAGACCTGTAAAGACACCATTGCAGTAGTCCAGTCTAGATAAAAGCATGGACAAGTTTTTCCAATCTTGCTGTGACATTAGTCTTTTAATCCTAGATATATTCTTTAGGTCAGTGGTTCTCAACTGGTCAGGCCTCGGGACCCACTTTTACTTGGTCAGTACATCGCGACCCAACATTTGAAACACCCAAAAATCGTGCTGTAATACGCTTTTCAGCATACAATATTAATTAAAGTGAAACACAGTGCATATATCCCTTCACATAACTAAAGTATGCTTTTAAAAAAGTGTAATGAGTTTATGGAATCAAAGCTGAACTGTATAAAAAGACACACATGCTGGAAACCCAACCCCAGAAGGGGGGTCTGGGGGGATGCTCCCCAGGAGATTTTAAACTACGCATTCTGGTACAATCTGAGAAGAAAATAAATAAATCTATTACTACCCGACATATTAATAATATTTTATGCCATTGTTGTTTTTCACTTTGTTCTGAAGCTGAACTTGCTGCTCCTCACAGAGAGAAGAGCAAAGAGGAGATAGTCTGTGTGACTTACTTTAAATTGTGGGTTAGGGTAGATAACTCCCATTGTTCTGTGACCTGTCAAGCATCAAACCGAGGGTCATATTAATATATATATTAACATATTGTTAATTTTTATCTGAAGTTGTACCATGGATGTTTAAAGAATAGTTTCTACCGCAGAGTTATTCTCCGTGGGGACTTCCGGCAACAATCTTGATTCTGATTGGCCAGAAGACTCGAAAAAACATCAGCAAAGATGTTTTATTGAGAAGATGATCACTACGTGACAGACATTTTCAAAGCCGTTTATGGTCTCCGGTACTTCCTGTCCAACGCCTACTGCATGCACAGCGTTAGAAAATTGGGCCTTCAAAATAAAAGTTTGACTTCTTTCCAAAAAAAAAAAAATATTCCAATTTCTTTTTTCAATTTCTTTTCTTCACTTTTTCCGCGACCCACTCGAAACGAGTCCGCGACCCACTTTTGGGTCGCGACCCACTAGTTGAGAACCACTGCTTTAGGTGATAGTAGGCTGATTTAGTAACTGTTTTAATGTGACTGTTGAAACTCAGGTCAGAGTCCATACTACACCTAGATTTCTGGCTTTATCTGTTGTTTTTGAACATTGCAGACTGAAGCTCAGCGCTAAACTTTTATACGTTCTGTCTTGGCTCCAAAAACCATTACCTCAGTTTTATCTTTGTTTAATTGGAGAAAGTTCTGACACATCCAATCATTGATTTGTTCAATGCACTTACTCAGTGTTTGAATTGGAGCATAGTCTCCTGGTGAAATTGTTACGTAATTTGTGTGTCATCGCATAGCTATGGTAACCTATTTTGTTGTTCTCATTATCTGAGCCATTGGTAACATGTAGACGTTAAAGAGAAGGGGCCCCAAGATGGAGCCTTGAGGTACCCCACATGTCATATTTGTTAACTCAGATGTGTATTTACCTATAGAAACAAAGTTGTTTCTGTCCTTTAAGTAGGATTCAAACCAATTTAGAACTGTTTCCGAAAGTCCCACCCAGTTTTCCAGTCGGTCTAGTAATATGCTGTGGTCAACAGTGTCAAACGCAGCACTGAGATCTAATAATACTAACACTGAAGTTCTGCCACTGTCTGTGTTTAAGTTGATGTGATTAAAGACCTTTACAAGAGCAGTCTCAGTGCTGTGGTTTCGACGAAAGCCTGACTGGAACACATCCAAAACAGTTATTTAAATGCAAGAAGTTACTCAACTGTTGAAAAACAACTTTTCAATGATTTTACCTAGAAATGGCAGGTTTGATATGGGCCTATAATTGTTCATTACTGAAGCATCTAGATTATTCTTTTTTAAGAGCGGTTTTAATGACTGCAGTTTTCAGGGCCTGTGGAAAAATTACCTGAGTGAAGAGATTTGTTTACTATATGAAGTAGATCTGAGGCCATGCAAGGCAAAACATTTTGAAAAATCCCTGTTGGAATAATATCAAGGCAGCAGGAGGAGGATTCAGAAGATGAATAATGTCCTCTAGGTTTTTATCATTAATCTGATGGAATTGGTGTCATGGTGTTTGAATTGATGTTAAGGGGACACATAGACAACACATTTGCTGTTCCTGATGCAGAGGCACTGACTGATTTTCTGAATTTTGTCAGTGAAAAAGGAGGCAAAATCATTGCACGCCCTGGTGGATAGAAATTTAGAGGATACTGACACTGGGGGGTTAGTTAGTCTGTTCGACGGTAGCAAACAAGGCCAGTGCGTTGTTTTTGTTTTTGGTAATGAGTTCAGAGAAGAACGATTGTCGTGCGTTTTTCAATTCCAAATTATAAAGGCCAAGTCTCTCTTTATAGATTTCAAAGTGAACCTGGAGATTTGTTGTTCGCCACCTGCGTTCACTTTTCGACACTCTCTTTTTTCTGCTCTCACGGTCATGGCCTTTCTCCATGGAGACATTTTCTTCCCAGTCACTTCCTTTACCTTAGTTGGAGCAATGGCCATCTATACATTTTTAATTTTAGAATTAAAACGATCAACTAGCTCATTTACTGAGATGTTAGCAGGGGCAAGTGTGGAAGAAAAATTCTGAGTAAACATTTCCCTAGTATTTTCAGTTAAATATCGCTTTGTGGTTACCTCTTTCTCAACATTTTTGTGAACAGAAATAGAGCTCTCAAAGAAAACACAGGAATGGTCAGAGAGTGCAACATCAGTCACCACAACCTTAGATATATTCAGACCCTTTGAGATAATTAAGTCCAGGGTGTGCCCCTTATTTTGCGTGGGCTCCGTCACATGCTGAGTCAGTCCATAGCTATCAAGAACACAACACAGTTATTTTGCCCCTCTGTCCTGGGGGTTGTCAACATGGATGTTAAAATCACCAACAATGACTAAACGGTCAAAGTCAATACACACTATAGACAGCAGTTTGGTAAAATCATCAAAAAAGCTTGCACAGTATTTGGGTGGTCTATAGATATTTAGGAACAGAGCTCGAGAGGAGCATTTCAGCTGAAGGGCCACATATTCAAAAGAAGCAAAGTTCCCATAAGATGTCTTCTTGCATTGAAGGGAATCATTGAACAGAATAGCAACTCCACCTCCTTTCTTATGCATTCTTTCCTGACTCATAAAAACTAAAGTTGGGAGGGGTTGATTCATAAGAAACAGCTGCACTGTTATTTTTGTTTCAATCCAAGTTTCTGTTAAAAAACATAAAATCGAGATTGTGCTCAGTGATAAAATCATTGATTAAAATGTTTTTCCTGCCAAAGACCTGACATTTAATAAAGCTAGTTAAGTTGTTTAAACACACTATCAGTCAGGTGTTTTGTAACAAGCTGTGGCTGACATGGAATCACTGCTAAATTAGATAAACTCACACAAACGTTTGAGCGCTTCCTGTATCTAAGATGATTCACCGCTCTTAATCTATTGCCTATCAACACAGATATCGGCAAAGCTACAGGCAGGCAGGGCCCTGGCATTTCCTGGAAAGAGTTGAGAGTGCCATATGCCCTTGAGCCTGGACCCAGCAGATATCGGTTTTCAGCGTTTTGTACACACACATCCCTATCAGGCTTTGAAGGGGAGGGAGGACCCACCACCCTGCTCCTCTCATCATAGGACGGCAGCGTGAGGGCTACACTGTAAGACGAGGGAGATGGTGCGCATCTCTGCTTCGGTGATTTTGGTGGGCGTCGTTGAGGGGCGGGAGTAAAGGACACGCTGCCAACCCTGCGTCTCGCCTTCATGTGGTCATCGAAACTCCAGGGGGGTGGGCGAGGGTGAAAGGGTGAGCGGGAGAGTAGAGAGAGCTGGGGGATGAATGAAGAGTATCCTCAAAGGCGTTGACAGGGGGGGGGGGGGGGTGACGGGCAGTGGAGACTCCTCCATGTGTCTCATTTGTCTCCCATAATCAGAACATTCCTCAGGCGGGTTTGCACGTGATAATTCTTCAGGGTTTTCTGCGTGATTGTGTTGTGTCTTTATTCTGTTTTGATTCCTCTTGCCGCTTGTCCTTGGCAGAGGGAACAGATTGATGAGCAGGCAGTTGAATATGTTAGAGATGAACAATTTCACTCCTGACCAGAGCTCTAGTTACATTCAGGGTCCATAATTGTTTTAGTCTCACTGATAAGAATGTTGATATTATACACTTCCGAACTAGTTAAAACCTCGAGCTGCAGAAGAGTTTCTTCAGAATTGGTTAGCAAACCTCTGTGTCCACTCGTGACACATACCGTCAATTCTCCGGCCGTAAATCCAAATAAACCGTCAGTGTTTGTCATCAAAGCTCCAGCTCTCCTCGTGTCTCCCTGAGTCCTGACTCTCCATTGCTTCAGAAGTTTCCCCCACACATATGAATAACATTTTCATATAAACCTTGAAGTTTGAGTGAAAGTGTCATAAATAATCCATTATAAATATGTATATAAATAACTGTTGATTGTTGAGTAATTAAGTATCTATAAGCATGTATATCTGAGTACTTTCTCCCACCACAGTTAACAGTTATGTCATGATCTCATGAGAGGAAGCTTAGTAGTGTTAATTTCGGTTGACTAAAACTATGACGAAATATGTTCGTCCACGACCTTTTTTTCCATGACGAAAACGAGACGGCAGTAAACAATAACTGCAACGAAATCATCATGCAATATCGTTGACGAAAAGTGACGAGACAAAAATGTAGTTTACTAAATAAAAACTATGCCAAAATCTCTCTTTACTTTCGTTGACGAAAAATGAAGAGACGAAATATTATCAAAGATAACGTTACATTTCTGATAGTCAGTTTTTCTCCCAGCAGTTCCATTTCCGGTGCTGCGGCAGGGCAGCAGCTGTGTGTCTGTGCTGCGTTGCGGCGGTAGATTGAATTACACCGGGCAGCGGCACACTGAACTGTCAGGAAGACTCGGGTCTAACTCATGGTCTAACTCATGGTCTAACTCATGGTCTAACTCATGGTCTAACTGACCTTATTCAACAGAAAATAAAATGGCAACAACAGGGCTTGGGAGCAGTGGTCGCACTCGCGTTAACCGAATACCCCCCGTCAGCGCGAGTGATTGATAAATTGTGCACTCGACGGGTAATAATGGATTATGACGGAAATGTTACGATCCTGTCCGTCAAAATTACAACGAAAAAGTCTAAAGCCACCACTGCATGGGGAAGAAAGAAACAATGTGATATTTGGGCCCATTTTTCGCTAACATGAGGCGGAGAAAAAAAGCGAATGCATTGTTTTATCAGAAGGGAAGCAATGTGGCCATAACACAGCTGGTAAACACACCACAAACCAGAATACTCTCTGCCAAAGCTTCTTAATCATTCAACCTGTGTTTTTCATCAAATAAGGACAAGATATAATCTTATTTATTTATATATAGTAAAATGACAAATTATTGGTTTTGGCTAGACAAGTTTGACTGAAAATGTTCTATATACTGATGACTAAAAAAGACTCAACAGTTTTCATTGACAAAAAGTAGACTCAAATAATTAGTTTTCTCTGACTAAAATAAGACTAAAATGCTCAGACATTTAGTCGACTAAAACTTGACTAAATAAAAACAGGATGAAGGTGACTAAATATGACAAAAAAACTCAAAAGGAAATTTAACACAGGACTAAGACTAAAACTAAATTAAAAAATAGCTGACGAAATTAACACTAGAAGCTAGATAGTGTTATGACACCAAATCTCTGACTAAAGTGCACGCCGCGCTTCCTCTCGTCCTGACACTTCACTTTCTTCCACGGCAGATCAACAGGACTCATGAACCACGGTTCAGAGCGAGTGTTTGACAGATCGCAGCAGAGAGGATGACAGGAAGGAAAAACTCATACTGTCTGGAGACCGTTAAGAGAAGAGTGTGTGTCACATTGAACCCTGCCCCCCCTAAACTGGCAGACACACACACACACACACACACCACACACACACACACACACACACACACACACCACACACACACACATCACGGTTTATGATTCCCCCTGGCGCTCGCCACTACACTAGAGCTGCAGTTGGTGCCATTATTCTGTCACCGCTCTGATTCTGAGCCACTTTGCAGAATATTAAACGTGTTTCTGCTCCTATATGTGATGCCAAATTTGCGCTGAGCAATCTGATACCGTTTCTGTGTTTTATAACGTCTCAGAGCAGATGGGGCTTTATGCGTTTCGCTGCGAAGGGCAACGACAAGGACAGAGTTCATCTTGTTTAACTTATGCTGAAACAACAATATCACAGGGATTTACAGCCAGTTCATAACATTACAAATGATAGTAACGGCTCCAGGATTTTAGTTTAACAAATCAGGTGTCCAGCTACTGCACAAGATATTTAAAGAGTCCTCTCCTGCTGATGTTCAGGTGTATATCAGTATGTAGTGACTCTACTTTAAAGAGTCCTCTCCTGATGATTGTTCAGGTGTATATCAGTATGTAGTGTCTCTACTTTAAAGAGTCCTCTCCTGCTGATTGTTCAGGTGTATACTCAGTATGTAGTGTCTCTACTTTAAAGAGTCCTCTCCTGCTGATGTTCAGGTGTATATCAGTATTTAGTGTCACTACTTTAAAGAGTCCTCTCCTGCTGATGTTCAGGTGTATATCAGTATGTACTGTCTCTACTTTAAAGAGTCCTCTCCTGATGATGTTCAGGTGTATATCAGTATGTAGTGTCTCTACTTTAAAGAGTCCTCTCCTGCTGACTGTTTTCAGGTTATATCAGTATGTAGTGTCTCCATGCTTAATGTTCAAAAAGGTATTTATTTTGCTCATACTGCCTGTGCTGCAGCACCTCTTTTCACTTCTAGTGGCCTACAAAATAGTATTGTTTACCTGAAATGCTCGTAAAAATTACATCTTACTGCCTGTCTAAATAATGACAGGTAACATAACAGCTGATCTGTAATGTTCCTTTTTGACCTTTGGAAATAAAATAATGGCGACATTTTACTATTAAACTATAATCAATTAACAAATCCCCCGAGGGCAATTAGACACAAAAGCTTCACTTGACCTTTAAAATGTCTATTCATTCATTTTTTTTTGCAAAAAGGTTTTCTTATATTCTATTATACTTCCTAACTCATGTGCAATGACTACCAGACATGCTGCTTGCGACCATTTTCCCCCCAAATTGGGATCAATTAAGTACATAATATCATCTAATCTATTTGTTTTTACCATGTCCATAAATTATCTGTAAGGTTAAAAGCTAATGTGTTTCTCATGCAGGTATCTCTCACCTGCCTCATGGTGTATATAGAGCACAGCAACATCCTCTCTAAACTGACATGTCATTTATTATAGTGTCCAGACACAATTAAAACGAGTGCCTGCGATGATCACGGAGGTAAATTAGGAATTTATATTCAGTCTCCAGTTTCCGTGACAACACAGATGAGGAGTCATTAGTGGCCGACGTGACCAAGGAGTCTGGATTACTGCTGGGGTTACTGAGTTAATGCTAATCACAAAGCTCGACTAGAGAGCAGTAGCTCTCTGCTTTGTGTGTGTTAGGGAGATCATTAATGGTAAGAGTGTAAGTGATGTGTGGAGAAGTGAGAGGCTGAATGGGGTCTGATTAAAGGCAAACTATGCGTGTGTGGTGTGTGTGTAAAGGGGCCTACACACCAAACGGACACCAAAGAACACGTCCCGAGGAACACGACTGTTGCGTTGCCTCGCGTCTCTGCGTCTTGGCCATGTGTCGCACTGGAACACACCGCAAAGACTTCAGCCGACGGCCAAGTAGAACGTACAACTGCGCATGCGTGAGTGGCAATAACTCTCCTTACCAGTAGGCTGGCGGTGGTGGTTGGGTAGTGTGTATTCGTCATTCAAAAGAGGCAACAACCGGAAGACTGAACTGCGTGATACACCGAGGGAAGAAGAACAGACTGCGTGATATAAACAAACAACAAATAGCGTGTGCGTTCCATTTTTACTCTACAGCGAGAAGCTCACGGGGCTTTCCCGAACCGGTCGAGAGCTGGAGTTAAATGAAATCGTTTGTTTGGGTTCCCTCCACTCCGTTTCGTTTCTCATGCACTGATTCGCTAAGCTGAACAGCCAATCAGAGTGATTTATTTGGCCGACGGTCTGTAGCCGATAGGCTCCCGATTCAACATGTTGAATCGGCGGCGGAAGGTGTCGGCACGGCCGAAAAGACACGACATCTATCGACGCCGAAATCGGCTTGAAGGACCTTAAGAGGCATCAGCTCCAGACGATAGGTAGGAAGCACCACTGGGATCCATTCCTTCTTAAACCTTGAAACCACTGCTTTTGCTAACAGAGTGGTGCAGGAATGAGTCCTAAAACCGATAAATGAGTCAGCATTTTACCACTTCTGGTTCGTTTGGCCCAAAGTCAATGGTTTTCTGAACCTGTTTTTGGTAGATGCCTGAAATAAGGTCTGTGGTTAATAGAAGCTGAAGAGATGTTTACTTTTTGTTCTACGACATAAAAACACATCAGTAAATACTCCACTGCTGGAAGTCTGGAGCTTCTACTTCTACCAGAAAAGGGTGGTTGCTAACATGTGTCTAAATGAGACGACTAAACATCATCACGCTGAACATTAGCCGCCTTTAGCTTAGCAGCAGTGTTGACATGAAGTCATGTGACCTTGATGTACATCAGTGTAGATTAAATCACTAGGGTCCCATTGGAGGATGTACATGAGTCACAGAATGGTGCATTTTTAAGTTTATTTGCATAAACAAGCCTGGTCCCCATCTAAAAGCTCTTCTTTGTGAAGAACAGCACGAAGAGAGAAAAACAGCACGACTCCAACTAACACTAAACTTTGTCTGCCTTTATTTCCTTTCTAATTAATGTATTCAAGGAATAAAGATAGCAAGGTAGCAGCATGATAAAAGTCTACCCTAAAAATCCACAAATGTGTCCATTGTTTGATCTCTCTCTGTGTGTGGGTGTGTGTGTGTGTGTGTGTGTGTGTGTGTGTGTGTGTGTGTGTACCTGAGTGAGCAGCAGCCTGAGGCTCTGTGTTGCCTCCTCGCTGAGCTCCTTCACCCCCCTCCACTCCACCGCCTCCATCACCCACTGCAGGTCAGGCTCCCCACAGCACCGCCGCACGGCTGCCGTGCTTCAGGAGCTGCACACACACACACACACATACATACTCACACACACACACACACACACCACACATTATACCCACACAACACACACAACACACACCACATAGGGTCATTAACAGACACAGGGAGAGGAGAGTGAGAAAAGTTAAAAGGACAAGAAGGTAGAAATAAAGAGAAAGTCTAAAATAAACATTTCATCGTTTTAAAGGAATTGAATAATGTGGATAATAAGATTGTCAATTAAAAACTGCTACATATTTGTAAAGATATTAAACATTGTTGTGAACAGTGCCTTGCAAATAAATGTTTTTTTTGTTTTATTTATTAGAAATACATACTAATTGAAAAAAAGTAATTACATAATGTGCTTATGTTATTATTAATATAAATATTATATTTTATTGTTATATCAATATTTTGCCCAGTCACGTCAGATTTTTTTTTTTTTATTTTATGATAAATGAAACGTTTTAGAGCCTCAGTTGCCAACACAGAATATGGAAATGTTCCTTTAATTCCCAGTTGACCTGCATATATACACTTTCATGACTCATGCGATCCAAATACTTTAATGTTTTTATTACCTTCATTAAAGTTTTACGATTTTGATATCAAATATTTATTACAGCTCGGAACCATGCCCAATAAATTATACTTGATTTGAGTTTGTGTGTGTTTGCATGTGTCTGTGTGTGTGTGTGTATGTGTGTGTGTGTCTGTGTGTATAGGTGTGTGTGTGTGCAGGTGTGTGTGTCTCTATAGGTGTGTGTGTGTCTGTGTGTGTATAGGTGTGCGTGTGTGTGTGTGTATAGGTGTGTATAGGGTGTGTGTGTCTGTGTGTGTGTATGTGTTTGTTTGTGTGTGTCTGTGTGTATAGATGTGTGTGTGTGTCTGTGTGTGTATAGGTGTGTGTGTCTGCATGTGTCTGTGTGTGGTGTGTGTGTGTGTGAAAAGCTCTTACGATGGTGATGAGTTTGTGGACCACGGGGTGCAGACGGGAGCTCTCTCCTGAGCTGAGCAGGCAGTAGACGAGGAACCGATTCCACTGCTGACACACCACGAACTTCGCTAAAACACATATTCATCCGCAAAGAAAGTCAGGAGGCCTCGTTCGGATCAATTCAGTTTAATCACGCTCTATTTTCACCAGACTTAGAAAATGGATAGCCATGGTTTTTTTGTTTGGTTTTTACATTACATTATCCAAAGCGACTTACAATAAGTGCAATAAATCATGAAGATAGAAACTTAGAACAGCATATAAACATGCAACTATCCATCCATCCATCCATCTTCTTCCGCTTATCCGTGGTCGGGTCTCGGGGTAGCAGTTCCAGCAGAGAGCCCCAAACTTCCTTTTCCCTGGCGACATCAACCAGCTCTGACTGGGGGATCCCAAGGCGCTCCCAGGCCAGCGAAGAGATATAATCCCTCCACCTGGTCCTAGGTCTACCCCTTGGTCTCTTCCCAGCTGGACGTGCAACTATATAAACTTGAAATAATCCAAACCATAACTATTCAATATGATTTACAAGAGTTTTAACCCTAGCAGATTTAAAAACCTGATAGTACCATACAGACCGCTGTCAAGTACCATAGCAAATAAACTCAGCCTATCCCTTGCCATCTAGACGTCAGAAACATTTTAAGGCGAGACACCCCAGGTGAATAGGGTAATTTTTTTAACTTAAAGGTATCAGCTAGAAATTTCTCCAGTTAATGTCTTACAATAAGGTAATTGTCTTTTGTATTACAAGTTTTCTGAAATAGCATGTTTAAATATGCAAATTAACCATTATCTCATTAAATATGCACATATTTTAACACATTTCAGGAATCGAAATCTGAACTTTGGATAAAGCCAGGTTCAAAATTCTTGTTTCATTTTGTAGTCATATTAGTATCTAAGGCTTTTACAGAAGGGATATTGGATATCTCTCTTTATCACTCAATAAATCAGAAAATACTGTCAACAGCCCTAAAATATCCATTTTCGCCATGTTTTTAGGTATACAATGTTGTATAATTCAGGCTATGAATGATATATGAACAAACCCTTCTGTAAAAGCCTTCATAATATTGATAGGACTATAACTGGAAGGTTTGGTGTATGTACGTGCTATTGAAGTTGAAATTTCGAACTCAGAGTAGGAGAAAAAACTCATTTTGAGAAAACGACCTTTAAAGATTGCAGTGAGGCGCTAGCTAAACCCTCCTGTTCTTTGGATGATAGCTTGCACATCGACGCACTCCGTGAAGGTATTTCATGTTCGGGTCATTTGTTTTTTGTATAACCTTGCTTCGTGCAAGTGACAATTGTTGTCGTCTTCTCTGTGAACGTTTTTTTCGCCGTTCTCTTGCCATTTTTAGATTTCAATTTCTAGCGGAAAGCTAACCAGGAATGTTTTAGCACACCACGTGACGCATCTGAACGAATCACGTTGTCAGAAATTGACACCAGCCAATGAGATTTCGTTTCTTGGTTTAAGACCCCTTTGTACTTTCACGATTGGTTGCTGATACAAAGGAAATGACCATATTTGGATCCGATGAGATTGTGCAGGAGAGACGGAGCTTTCCAACGATATCTCTGTTGACATGGTGCACACAGCGGTCGCGGTACTTTATGTTTTTACGTTAGAATGCTAACTTTTGGTGAATTTAGGAGAAATCTACAGACGCAAATAGACAAACTATAGTAAAATAAACACTTAAATCTGTATTTTGTACGTTTTCCTTCTAAAAGCCTGAAAGAAAACATGTTATAGAATCAAAATACCACAAAATCTCAAAATTGACCAGTACTTGAAAAACAATGTTTTTGCCTGCCGTGTCTCGCCTTAAGAAAAAGTGAAGCTGTGTTCACTAAATCTCTGAAAATGGTTTGGTTGGAAACAATAACATTTGGAGGTGGTCTTGGGAACATTTTCTGAGTATAACTGTGTATCCTGTTCCATAAAATCCATCGATCTGATGTGTTCATAGCAAGAAGTAACTTTAAATGGAGCTTTGGCATCAGTAATCTCCTGTGGGACTTTGTGGAATATGTACATAAGGAAAAGGAAAGTTAGCAATATTTGATCTTCTACGCGCCCTCTTTGATCTGTATATACATTTGCAGGTAACCTTCACTCCCTATTAGCCTGAGCTGTCTATCTGTACCTGTGGAGGGACTCCTCCTCTGCAGGAAGCCCAGCAGGGAGCCCAGACAGTTCACTGAAGCTCTCAGCAACAGCTCGTGCTTCTGAGGAGACACAGTGGGGCGAAAAACATCAGAGAGATGTCAAGTATATACTGAAAAGAAATATATCGCAGCTCTTAAACGTCAGATCACCGCAAGTCATGGAAAATGTGTGAAAACCGCTTTATACTTACTTTATTATTTCTTTTAAAACCAGATTCAACTTTTTCCCCCCACAATTTTTGCTTTTTTTTTACTCCAGTGCATTTTAAATATAAACGGCAACCATTCTGCAAACTTGTACAATATTTAGATATAGTATAGTAGATTGGTTTCTATTAGTAGATGGTCTATTACACTGTATTATAACTTATTAGGTATAGTAGATATGAATTAATATCTTTCTATCAGTGGACGAAAAATAATTCAGATCCTTTATTTAAGTAAAGTGCTTAAACTAAACTGTACAAATACTCAATTTCAAGTAAAAGTACTGCATTGAAAATGATCAGTATCAACAGGAAAAATATATAAAATGTTTCCAAGGAAAAGCAGCAATCTTCACATTTGAGAAAATTGAATTGTAAAATGTTTTTAAATAGTAAGAATTAAGTAAAGCACTGAGTAAATAGATATAATGGCGAGGGATGAAACCCTCTTTAATGGTCACACATGCAGAGCACAGTGAAATGTGTTCTCTGCTTTTAACCCATCCTAGTACCAGGAGTCTAGTACTAGGAGCATGGGCAGCTATTGTACAGCGCCCGGGGAGCAATGGGAGTGAGAAGGTGTCCGGTGCCTTGCTCAAGGGCACCACGGCAGGGCAGGAGGTGAACTGGGACCTCTCCAAGTAGCAGTCCACACTCCATATTTAGTACATTTCAAAGCCCATACTTCTGTACTTCTACTCGAGTAAAGAAGTTCAGTCAGTACTTGTACCAGAGTATTTTAAACACGAGTGTCTGATCTTCTACTTGAGTAAAGGATGTGTGTACTTTTGCCATCTCTGAAAGTGGGGGAAAGCATTGGAAAAGAGAAGAGGAGCTCCAATGTTTCCTACTGCTACTAAAGCAAAGCATCAAGGGAAAAAAAGGGAGATCGTGAGAGTAGGGAAGGGTTCCTGATATCAGCCGCGCAACAGCAGAGTACAGAGCAGTGGAGCGTGGAGCACTAAACTACTGTTAGCACTACAGCCTTTCACACAGCAGAAGATTTTAAAACACAATTTTTTACATTTGTTTTAACTATACACACACCCTGCAAAAGAGTTGGGAAAACCCTAATACATTACAATTTCAAATACATAAATAACCAGATTTTCATGACTACCAAAATAAATATAATTTGAAACATTGTACCCATTTAAAAACATCCTCGTTTACACACTTTAAAAACAAAAACTACACCTATCTTTTAAAACTTCAATACTAGAGAGTCATTCTCCCCCAGTGAGCACTGAACCTGCCCAACAGATCAGCGGGTAGTACGCATGCTCCACCCTCAGACACGCTGACACCAGCCCCCTCAGACAGAGCACTGCATCCGTCCATCCCACTCCAGCAAGTTGGTTCTTTATACTTTTCCAGATCGTTAATTTTGCATTAGCAAACAAGAAATGTATCAATACTAGAGTTTCTTACTTTCAGGGTGTATTTGGGGCCATGGACAAAAAGTGGTATGGAGAAAACCTCCACCCAACCCTTCCACCCACTCCCAAACATTTTTTAAGACCAGCCAATCGGGTACAGGACACCACATCCAATTGTTTCTTGCTATAAAACAGAACGGACAGCCCCCCCTTGTGCCTGGCTCAAAATGAGCTCTGTATAAAAAGGAAACCCTATAAATACCATAGTTTCCATATTTTTATCCACATTAATGCAGATTGTCCAATTACACATTTGTAATATAATTGCAGATATATATATCTTCCCATTGTTGAGGCATCACTAATATTTTCTGTCTTTATTATCCATTTCATCACATCTTGTTTTACATTTGCTTTTGTTTGAATGCTTTAATTCAATGTTTTTATTATAAAGAGTCTTTGAATACTTACATAGTGCAGCGTGTCCGCCAGGGGGCGTCTTGCCGTCAATTGACGCCCTTATTCAGCTCGGAACGCCCTGAACTCGAGCCGAGGGCGTCAAAAAAAAAATAATAATTTGAGAGAAGATCGAGTTTTTATTGTTTATTGACGAAAAGGAAAAAGGACAAGGACATCCCTTGGATGGAAAGGAATCTGGTGGATTCTTTCTCCACCCAGCAAAGCATGTTCCTGTGACGGAAAGTGTACTGCCGGCGAGCCTTGACGGGGGGGGGGTTCTTCGGTTTAGCTCCAGCTCTTTTCACACCGCCCAGGGTCCTGAACCGCGAACCGTTTGCGTGCCTGCTTCATAAAGCCAAACCGCGCGGAAACCCCTCACAGCTCACACCCGACAACAAAAACAATGGCAGATTGTGTTGAAGCGCTACTCGTTTTGGTTTCGCGCTGACGAAACGAAATGGGACAACTTTACTCCAGCTTTACAGTCGTTACATGCTACATTCAAAACTGCTTTACAATCGTAATCATCAACTTCAACGACGATTCCGATTCCCCCTGCCCCCGCCTCGACGTAAGCGTGGCGTATGCGGTGCTTTTGCTCTAGCCGGACAATTTTTGAAACAAACTGGATTCCGGAGCTAAGAGGCTGCTCCGCTGCGATGTGAACAGGAAAGCTCCAGCTCCGAACCGGCCCTGAAACACCGTTGATGTGAATGAGGTATTATGGCGCGTATCTTCGACAGCGCGGAGCCCCGTTTAAGAGGGCTGTGACGTCAGCGGCCCGCTTTTGGTTGCGTTTCCACTTGGCCTAGTACTGGCTAGCGGGTCCTAATTCACAGTTTTTCTGGTCCCATAAAATCGGGGTTCTAGGGCCAGGAACAACCAGGCTGTGACGTCACTCTCGACTGCTGATTGGTCAGAGAGAATCGTCGCAATATCGTACTTGTCGCAATATCGTACTTGTCGCAATATCGTACTTGTCGCATATATATATATATATAGCGAAGCTTGCAGCATTTTTATAAACAGCATTTTTGTTAACAGAGGATCAACAAAAATGGCAAAGAAAAGCACACCGTGGTCCGCCGAGGAAGTTACGACGTTCCTACACTTTATTGCAGATGACAAGATCCAGCGGGAGCTCGACGGGACAACTCGCAATATGAAAGTATTTCAGGAGGTCTCTACACTGATGTGCGGAAGCGGTTACTCGAGGACTGTCTTGCAGTGTAGGGAAAAACTGAAAAAGATGAAGAGTGAGTATCGCGCAGTGAACGACAACAACAAGCCGATAGCTCCGCCTACACTGCGTTACTATAGATACTACCCCAGTTCCTAAACTGTAATGGAGACGCGCCATAAAGTGAGCCAGTCCTAACGAGCGAGCCAGTCCTAACGAAGTGAGCCAGTCCTAACGAGCGAGGCCGTGTAGTGGAAACCCGCCATTAGTGAGCCGAGCGAGTGACGCCCTCTCAGCCCTGGTCTGGCGGAAAGAAAGCATGAGTGCTATATAAATTAAATATTTTCTAATTATTATTTACTTTAAAGGATGGTATCTGTAATGTTTAAAATGATCCCATACGTCATTATTTCCTCAACATAATTTTTTTATATTCATTCAAACATTAAAATATTTTTGGGCAAATGTTTCTTTGTTGACTTCCCATTATGGAGGCATCATTAATAAACCAAATGTGGGTTTATTATCCATTTCATTACATCATGTGTTTAAATGTTTGTATGTCTGTTTCATTGTATGCTTTTATTAAATGTTTGTATTGTTAAGTGTCTTTGATTATCTTGGAAAGTGCTATATAAATGCAAAGTGAATTAATCTTATCTAATATGTGTGGATATATAGTAGTGTATCATTACTATAAGCAGATGGTGTAGTATTGCCCAGTGTACTGGAGGAGATTGACTTCACTTCACGGCTGCATCTCGAATGCAAATGAGCATCAACATGAGCGCAGAGTTATTACCATTCATTAGCTGGAGGTAGGGCTGTACCCGAATATTCGACTATTCGAATATTCGTTCGTTGGCCAACTATTCGGGTTTCAATTTCATTATTCGGATATTCGTTTTTTTATTTTTTTTCCAAAAAATGTTTTTTCCCCTAAATGTATGCTATCAATAAAGGCGAATTTCCATATTCTTATACTATATTTATACTTTTGAATTGCACTGTTAAAATGCGGAAATATATACAATCTCAGCCTGTGCTCCTGACATCGCGTTCACTCACAGTCACGAACGCAAACGGCACGCTTCTCCTTGCTTCACCTCGCTTCACACACCTGCACACAAAATGCCGAAGACTCCAGCTGTGTGGGACCATTTTAAATTGGGTTAAATGCAGAGGACACATTTAGTTTTAATGTATGCGAGTACTGAGACAATAAATAAATATAAATCGTAATAGTATGCTCCAGGGGTCGGCAACCTTTTTGATATGAAGTGCCATTCAATTATTATTTTATCAGCGTGCCGACGCTCGTGAACTGTCAACAGGAGGGCGGGGGGAGGCTCGCTGCGGGGAAGCAGTGTGTAGACCTGTCAGCGCAACTTACATTATAGGGATGCTCCGATCGGATCGAGTGGGCGGGGCCTATGGGGATCTTCCATTTAAAGTTATGTTTAAAACTCAGTTAATGGGGCTCATTCACTGGAGCTTCCACAAACAACAACCAACATAATTATTACATTCAAATTAAGTACATTATTCAAGTTTATTAACTTTGGATAATAGCACGGGAGAAATGAGCGGAAGCGCTCTCTTTTCCTCTCTCCCCCTCTCTCTCTCTCCTGACAGCCCGTCGGTATCTCATGCAGCTCACTGATCCAGTAATGAATGACCCGACAGTGAAGAATACATATATTTATAACTAGTTTAGCTTTCCAGAGGTAGATAACATAGCTAAGTGTGTTAGGTCTAACTCTTGTGTGTTGCTCCGCTCACCGGTCCGTCACAGCGGGTGGAGCTGCAGGATTTCTGCTTCACACACGTTGCATACCGCTATTTTATTGTCATATTCGGACACTTTAAAATACTGCCAGACCGGTGAAGCCATTTTGGAGAGCTTGTTTTGCCGTGCACAGAGAAAAGTGTCATGTATTTTACGTCATGCGATCGGCTCTCGCGATCGGCATTTTTAGAGAGCACCGGCCGATCGATCGGAGCATCACTAACTTACATGATGCCGAATTTAACACATTTAAATAATTGGTTATAACAGCATAATAATAATAATAATATAATAAGGACGATCGTCCGTTCTGTGATTCTCCAGAGCACACGTGGCCAGTCCCTTTGTAGCATATTATTTTGATGAGAGATGAGCAGATCGACTGGGCTTTCAACTAAAGACACAGCCACGCAAAAACTGCAGCATTTGTACAGCTCCTTATGGGTAGGCTACTGCAGTTAGTGAAGTGCTTTCCTCTCCGTGGTGAAACGATCAGCACCACGGAGGAAAGCCGCAGAAAGTCACCTGGAGTTAAAGATCGGGGCTGCGCTGCGTGCATGGCTTCCTTCTGCAGGTAACGGGAGAAGAGCTCTGGCGGCGGTCTCGTTCAGGATCCGAATATACAATTAAAATATTTTCCACACTTATTCCTAGTGTGCCACTGGTTACGGTGCCGCGTGCCAGTGGTGGCACGCGTGCCAAGGGTTGCTGACCCCTGGTATGCTCTTTCTGCGCTTCTGCTTAACAGTGTGTTGTCAGGTGTCTCGGAGCGTGTTATGAAAAAAAATCTCCGCACCGAATATTCGAATATTCGCTGATTACTACCGAATATCCGGAGCCCGAGAAATGGTATTCGGGACAGCCCTAGCTGGAGGTGATGTTTTTAACCTATTCAAACACACCAACACAGCTCACACACCTTTCCTCTAGTTCAAACAGCATTTTGATGACCTCTCAACCGCATGCTGATAGCTTTTTACATATTTGTGTCTCTGTGGGCTTTCACAGGGGCTTTTTTAATGACGTGCCACTGTGATACTGTGGCAAACAAATCATTAAGCTATGACTAATGTCTATAGACAGGAGAATATGTTCATTCGAGAAGTCCTCGTAAGACTAATAAGGAGCAAATGAATGCATTTAATAATAATATGTAGATATTATTAGGCTCCAGTTGGACTTTAGTCTAATTTAAAGTAACAAGTGCTATAGTGTAATGCGTCTTTGGGTACTGTTACGGCCCGTCCACACAGCGGCGTGCGTTGAAGCTTGCCGGCGGGCGTGTCTGAAACTCGACCAACAACCAATCACATGAATCTCCCCCCCTGACACACAAGCAGGTTTTGATTGGCTAGAGCTTGTACTGGCATATGTTTCGATTGGCTGACGCTTCTGCCGAGGCTTCAAAAGTTGAACATTGCTCAACTTTTGCAGCGAGCCACGCCAGCAAAGCTCCGCGTCGCTTCCCGCAATGCAGTTTGGCGAAAAGTGACGTCACCTCATTCAAAGTGAATGGTGAAGCTTTCAACGCATGCCGCTGTGTGGACGGGCCGTTACAGCTCATCCGTCAGCTGGTTTCCACTTTTTGAACCTGATCAATTGCATCCGTATCTTATATATACTTGTATACTTACTAATATGATCAGCACCTGCATAGCACGCCACATTATATCAATATCTCCTGATTTTATCATTAGGATTGGAAAAACTGCATTAGTAAGCAAGTAAGGGCTTAAAATCACGATTATTAATTTATTTGAGGGACAAAATAGTCTAATTGAACTTTCAATACAAATTTAAATAAACAGAGCACTGCTACAGTTTCAGGCAGTGCAAATGTAAACACCATTACAAAATCAAAAATAAGATGTTTTATTTTCTAACCTTAAAGGGGACCTATCATGCAAAATGCACTTTTTAATGTCTTTTATACATAATATGTGTCCCCGGTGTGTAAACGGAGCTGATCCAGATTTGCGTCCGATATGACGTAATATCTGAAATGTGGACCCACGGCCCAATCAGAAACGTTGCTATCAGAAACAATGCCCGACTGTTTTGGACGTAATATGGTCGGTGTTTACATTAGCATCGCTAACACTCAGAGCTAACCTGTGCTGGAGAGCATGTGTGTGAAGAAGCAGGAAATAAAAAGGAACTCACCTTGTGGTATAACCGGCAAGAGAGAAAGCCTTTGAGCTCCACTGTTTCAGAGATAATCCTTGATAATCCATGATATGGCGTTTCATCACGGCAGCATTTAGTTTAGACAGTAGCTGCCGGGTCCCGTGCCATGAGCTCAGCCCCCTCCTCTTTTATTTCCAATTTTTTTTTTTAAAGCTTTATACCCCAAATCAGCACTTTTGAAACAGGAAGTGTAATAGAGGGATATGAGGCATCGCTAGAATGGGTGACCTGTTTGGTATTTTGAGCAAAACACTTCATAGACATGTTTTTTTATATATCTGAGACCCATGCTATTGCCTAAAACTATCATGATAGGTGCCCTTTAATCCTGGGCATTTTAGTTCTGCCCATCTGCTTCTAAAAAAAACCGCATCTAAAACCTCAATATCCTAGTTCATAACTTACTTTAATACAATCATGAAAAGCCCAAATAAAGTGGTGCAGGAATGAGTCCGAAACCCAGGAATGTGTCAGCATTTAAGACATTTTGCCGGTAAATGTCTGAAGCTTTTACACGGAAAAATTCCATGGCTTTTTGTTGAGAGAGCCCTTGCTATGCTAACCTTCGGGTCAGTCTACAAAAATACACTGCACCACTTTATAGTTATCGCCTTTAATATTTGATTAATTGTTCCTCATTAATTAGAGTAATGAGGGTACAGCTCTCTACTTCGGTCTCTGATGTCTGCAGGTCAGCAGCTCTTTAGCACGACTCTGCATTTCCTTCAGATTTCCATTATGTTTTAGTTTACAAAGACCAAACACTGCTTTACTATAACGTGCTTATGTTAATGCTGGAAAGGTTCAATTGAATTTAAGCAAATCCTTCCTTTAACACTAAAAACAGATGTTTCCAACCACCACTTGTTGAAAAGCAGATACCTTTCATATCAACACAGAATTGACTGTCTGAGTGTTTTCCGATATTTCCGTTTTCCACAAACAAGAAATGTGAGAAATAAAATGTTTAAAGGCAGTCACTGGTGTACACTCTTGATGTAAAATCCATACTGCCCTTAAGACGATTCAACAGCTAAAACAACTGAGCCATCTGTAACGATATTTATTTAAAGTGGAGCTATCATGCTATATTTGAAAAATATATTGTAGGGCCATACCTTTTTTTTTCAAAATACCAAACAGATCACCCATTGTAGCCATGCCTCATACTGCTCATACCCCTCTTTTGCAGCCCTGTTTGAGGAACGGGGATTTTGGGTCCTTGGCTTGAAAAAAAAAAAAAAGAGGAGTCGGAGCTAATGTCTGATCAGAATTCTACCGGAGATGAAGTTAAATTCTGCTGTGATAAAACACCATCCTGTTCTAAACCACATCAAGGATTATTTCTGAAACAGCATGGAGCTCAAATACTTTTTCTCTTGCGGGTTTATCACAAGGTGAGTCCTTTTTTATTTCCTGCTTTTTAAACACATGTGCTCTCCAGTACAGGTTAGCTCTGAGTGTTAGCGAGGCTTGCTAATGTAAACAAAGACGTCAAAAACACGTCAGGCATTGTTTCTGATAGCAACTTTCTGTGGGTCCTCCGCCAATATTACGTCAGTTCGGATGGAATCTGTATCCGCTCGTTGTACACCCCGTTTTAAAAGATGTGGGTACGGAGGTAAAGACAGAGGGTTTTATTTTCTGACGCTGCGTGAGTTCCCCGACGCACCGGGGACACATACTTATGTATAAAAGACATCACAAAGTGCATTTTGCATGATAGGTCCCCTTTAACTGTTACCTAGAAGAGCAAATATTTGGTTCATATATCTATTTTAGGAGATGTATTAGAAACACAGCCTGTCCTCCTGCTCTGTTGGTGTGTTTTTTAATAGCTCTTTGCCCGAGTGATCACCTGCAAACAATCACCAGCACAATCAAGTCATGTCGGGATCCAATTTTGTTCAGTCCCCCTCAAGTCTTCACCAGATGGTCTTGTTCTCTGCCATCTCACAGGCCAGTTTTACAAAGACCTGTCTTAGTCACCTAATATGACTCTCGATTTTAGACCGGTTGCGACAAAGCCTTTTTCTTGCCTGCAATCCTTTTTTTCATACGAAATTCTGCCTTACAACGTACTTATTGTAAGTCGCTTTGGAAAAAGCGTCAGCTAAATGCAATGTAATGTAATGTAAAATTATGCATCGTCTCTTATCCCCCTTTGTTTGAATTAAGTGGAGTATTGCAAATGGATATACGCAGCTTGTCAGGAAAAAATTAACTTTCCATTTGGGGAATGTCTTTCAGTACTGAAGTGGAAGAAGTAAAGTAAAGGTTGTAAAGGAAGTAAAGTTGCAATACTAAGGTTTAATAAAAAAATATTGGACGAGTAAAAGTTCTGCATTGAACTGTTTACTTGAGAAAATATGCAAAAGTATTAGCACCAAAATATACTAAAAGTACTTTAATTATTTGATTATATTTAGTAGGGGTGTAACGGTACACATACCGAAATTATTCGGTACGGGCCCTTCGGTTCGGTACACGTGTGTACCGAACAAATATAACGTTAAACCTAAAAAATTGAGAACGTGAACAACTTCTTGGAAGTAATCTCAGGTGCTGCGTCGCAGCATTCAGAGTAATTTGCTCCCATTGTGTTCAACGCGTCATAGAGCGAGCAAGTCATTTCATTGGACGAGCTGGTCAGAGGGATGCGTTCAAATGTAGTCAGTAATTTGAGGAACTGTCGAAATGGCGAACGCAGATAAAGTTGAGCTCGAAAATCCTCCAGCATCATTGAAGTCTCCGGTTTGGGAACATTTTGGTTTCGCAGTTACGTACAAGGATGACGGACAAAGACAGGGGACCGAACCAAAGCTGTTGGTCGGCATTGTTCAACTAACATTGGTTACGCGGCTGGCAATACATCAAACTTGCACACTCATTTGAAAAGGCATCACCCGAACGTGAATATCACCGGTACCAAAAGACTGAAGTGCAAACCCAACTCCCGCTAGCATTTAAGCCTCCACCACTCGCAAAATGTTCAGATCAAGCCAAAGCTATTACAAACGCCAAATATCCTTATGTTGCCATGTTAGCAAAGCGCTACCTGGCTGTATCGGCTGCCTCTGTCCCTAGAGAGCGTGTTCTCCACAGCAGGAGACATTGTTAGTGCCAGCAGATCTGCCCTTTCGGCAAGCAATGTGGACAAGTACATTTTTCTTTAAAAAAACATGAAAATACAATGACAAGCAAGTCCTGATGTCAAACTGGCTGCTTAGGTACTAGTCCAGTACAGTCCAAATACAGATTATTTCAGTTCATCGAAAAGCTGCACCTTAATGTTTATTTATATATTTTATATTATTTGAGTGAATACATTGTTCACAGTTTAATAATAATTAAAAAATATATGTTATGTTTTGTGATAATTTTTTCTGCTGTACCGAAAACGTACCGAACCGAGACCTAAAAACCGAGGTACGTACCGAACCGAAATGTTTGTGAACCGTTACACCCCTAATATTTAGTGATGCATGAATCTGTGTCACTTTAATGTTGTAGCTGGAGAGTTACGGATGATTTAAATTTCTCCTTTATAATGCTTTGGTAGCTTAACCTTTAATAATGTATCATTATTAGTTTTATATTAACATTTATAGTATGGATTCTGTTTTATCAATCTTAATCTGCAAAGTAGCTACTAACTAAAGCTAATAAATACATTTACTGGAGTAAAAAGTACAATATTTGCGTCAAAATGTCGTATGAAGTAGCATAAAGTGAAAAGTACATGTACCTCAAAGTTGTGCTTCATTACAGTACTTGTACTTCACTAGAGCATTTCCATCGCCAGTATACATACATGAGAGAAAAATCACAAAATGCATTAATGTCGCCTTATAACCAATAATAATAATCGACAATAATCTATGTTATGTTGACCCAAATCTCTTCAGGTTTCTTTTTTACACCGGAAGGTTTTGTGATTACCTTCAAATACAGTACACACAATCCCCGACTCATGGATAAATCCCCCTCGATGGATAAATACCTGCAGAAGAAGTCCGCTGAGAGCCGTGGAGAGGCACTGAGCTCCTCTGGTGCCGAGAGGGTACAAAGACCCGTCTTCCACCCCCAGTGGACGAGGCCCCACCAGGCTAGGACCACTGGTCAGAGACACCACTTCTGGTTCCAGGTCAGCATCAAGGAGAGCCTGCAGCAACCTCAGGAGGCTGACTGCAGAGAGAGCAAAGAGAGGAGGGGGGTCAGGAGGGCAAACAAAGAGTTTGGAGATAAATCTGGTTTAGTAAAGTTTTGATCTGAAAGTTCAAGTTGTGAAGGACTGTAATGACCGTTGCTAAGGAGGATCAAGAAAGGTTAAGAGGTTGAAATAAAATAAAAATCTTGATAATGAATTGTTTCCACACAAATCATAATGTTTGGCTAATTATTTGGCGGCCCGCTTGCAATGCAGGCCGCGGCCCTAAGGTTGGAAACCGCTGCTGTAGTGTGTTATATCAAATCAAACCTTATTTGTATAGCCCAATATCACAAAACACATTTGTCTCAGTGGGCTTTACAGATTAAAAACATACAACAACATTGTATATGATGGAGTTACAGCAACATAAGACAAGATAGAAAATAAACAAATAAAATAAGATACAACAAAAGACAATACAAATACATAAAACATTCAAACCAATACCATAACATGAAAGCTCTAACTGAAGGCTATGTTAAATATGTAAGTATATAGGTTTTAGTGCATGTAAATGGTCTGCAAAACCTAACATCACGAAGGGTTTAGGGAGAGAGAAAAACTCTCCCAATAGATATTTGAGTTCAAAATAAATTTGTTTGTGTTTCCAATCTTTTCACAGATCTCAGAATTGTTTGATTGATTTAGCTGCATAGAAAAGGAGAAAGCAAACACATGTGAAGTGCAAGGCCACAAGAGAACCAGAGTGTACTATGTTTTTGAAATAGAAGATGCTAAAAGCAAGTAGCAGGGAGAAAGAGAAGAGGTAGCAGCTGAAAGGAATTGAGGGCAGTTTTTGTGCTGGTACGTGACAGAAAGAGTCTAAGTGAGGGACGGGGCTAAAGAAAGGTCCAGGAACCAAAAGAGTGATGGAGATAAACAAAGAGACACAGACCAAAACAAATCCCCAAAGGGATCCAACTGCCAGCCATCTGACTTGCACTCGATGCCACGTACTCTGAGATTACAGCTCTCCGAGGGAGGGACGACTCAATTAGCGGCAGCAGAAGAGAGGGAGGAGAGATGGGGTGAGGAGAGGGGGAGAGGAGATACATCACAGCAGCCTGACAGGCCACTTATCCAGCTGACAGACACACACATGGAGCAGCCGGATGATCTGTCTCCGAGCGCTGCAGCGGGATGTGGGTCACTTTATCTAATGAGAGAGTGAGAAATGTATCCCAGGGTTTGGTTAGCTCCGCTGAGGACGAAACAGCTTACATTTAACAAATTGGACTGTCAACGCTAACAGGTTAACAATCTCGATTAATCTGGAAACCTTGACGTGTTAAAAGCAATTAATCACACTATCAAGTTGCTTCCGTAATTCTAGTGCGGATGTTATGGTTAGTTTCAGTTGTACCGGGATGTAGGAGTATCAGAGTTCCGGAAATTTGAGCCCCATGAGGTCTGACTCAGAGATACCTCACCATACCCAAGATCATCACCATAATGGAGTCTCCGCAAAATGAACATCAAGAGAACACTTTGATAACATAACATCATCCGTGTTATTTGTGTCATTAAATCAACTTCACTTCTATCTGTAGATACGTTGCTTCGGTGTTTGCATTCACAAAATAAGCGTAGTTATCAACCGGTATTGCTAACAGCGGCTAATCTGAGGTGAGTGCTAAAGCTGTGAACAAGACAAACTACTTTCCTGAGAGCGTCCATATTTTTCCGTGCTACTGATTACGTCACTCCCAGTTCTGACTTCCAATGTAAATTGATCGAACATCAACCATCAAGCTCCATGTATAACACTGACTGGAGACAGAACCAAAATGGTGGAATGAGCTCCCCATTGACATCAGAAAGCTTATCCATCTTCCGGCGCAGACTGAAAACTCATCTCTTTCGACTCCACTTCGAGCAATAAAATTACTAACAAACAAAAACTAAATCAAAAGCACTTATATACTAACAAAGCACTTGCTTGCCAGTTGAGCACTTGAAATGGTTTGGCTCTATGAAACCTGATGTACTTATATGATTCTGTTTTCTTCAAGTTTGTATCTTCTTGGTCGCTTTGGATAAAAGCGTCAGCTAAATGCAATGTAATGTAACCATCACTACCTCGCTGTATAGAGAAAATAACGAGAACTTGAAGCTAAAAAACATTAAGAGGAAAGCACAACACGGGTAGAGAAAACATGAGCTGAGCACACACAGATTAGATAAGGGAAAATCACTTTTCAGGTTACACACACTTTCAAGTCTTACAAAAACAATCATCAAATGAAATCCTGAGTGTGTTACCCAGCGAGAGATTGTCCGTGTTTCGTTTCTGAACGAGGAGTCGCTGCACAGCTTCGTCCAGACTCCAACTGATGCTCTTTTGGACCTTAAGTAATGGAGAATAACAAGAATCTTAATCAGTGATTCTGTTGGGAATCTCTCTGCAGAACAGAGATTAACAGCGCTTGATTTCATGATGGCAGCAGCATGCCTTAATTAAAATGTTATGAGCCAGACAGGCCTTCTGGATTGTTTTACAAATAGTTTTTATTTAATATGATAATATAAAGCCTAGAGCTGAGGGAAATTCTTTGTGTTAAGAGTTACAGCCTGACCTTGCATAATGACTCTAGACGGGACTGTTATATTAAAAATAGCGTATTTTTAATATAACGAAAGACATGCCTTGGTGATGTCTTACTTTATAGCGCACTCAAGCTGGTTTCTCCATTCGTACCTACTCTACCTTTAAATGACATCATTGGGTCCAAACTTTTTTTTTTCCTGTTGATTTATATTGGGAAAGACAAGTCTGTAAAATAGTGCTTAGGTTAAACAACTACCCAGTACGGAGAATTGAAAAGCCCTTATTTAAATCATTAGGTCCTATAAGTTGTAAATTGCACTAAAAGAGTGTTATTTTCCCTTTACATTAATTTTGGGTAATTTGTGACTATGTGGGGGCGGGGGCGGGGCTTAGGAAAAACTAAAGTGCACATGCAGAGTTAGTCTGTTTCAAAATGATAAGTGTTTTGTCATTATATTTGAAATTACGATGTAATCTACGTTAGCTACTGTAGCTATTTTACAGCAGATTTGAAATAATATAGGAAGGATTCATGTGTTCACATTGTTAAAAAAAAGCCAATAAAACGTACACTTGAGGTAGGTAGGTTTTATTGCATCGTTTTTTAAACTGCCGCAAGTTTCTCCTAATGGAAGTGTATTGGGCCTTTGTAACGTGTTTGCCTCGTCTCCAGCAGTGTATCCAGTTCTCTTTAAACATCAATGAGTTGTACTTTCCATTGAAATCTCCCCCGACATGATGTTTTAGCTTAGATTAGATTCCACTTTATTGTCATTGCAAAGAGAAGTACTGAGAAAACAAAATGCAGTTAGACGTCCAGTCCAGAAGATAAAAACAGTGATCTGAAGCCATGCTCTATTTCACGGTAAGTCCTGTGATTTGCCCTCGACTTTGATAAATTCATTGCAGAAGTTGTGATAAGAGCAAAGAGCTGTGGCGTACCTGAGACGAGTGAACGTGCTGCAAGGTAACGAGGGAGGACAGGAGAGGTGGCTGCAGCACAGCAGGGCTGAGGGAGGACAGGTTGATGGAGCAAATAAGGAAGAGGAGGAGGAAGAGAGGACTGTCTGCAGTTGGTCCATCAGGCCGCTGTTGGAGAGCAGCACGGAGACAGCTGGGGAGGACAAGGCAGCGTGTCATTACACTTTGATGGGATCTGCGCTTGTATGTCAGTGTGTGTGTGTGGTGTGTGTGTGTGTGTGTGGGTGAATAGCAGTTGGTCTGCAAAGCTGCATGGTGCCCACACACAACTACACACACTTTCATTTTTCTCTTTGGTGGTGGCTTTGAGGACTTTGAAACATTACCAATTGATAACTTGTTAAATTTAAAACAGATTCAGGCAAAATCACACACACACACACACACACACACACACACACACACACACACACACACACACACACACACACCACACACAACACACACACAACACCACACACACCATGTATACATCACTTCAGGGGACATTACATTGACTTACATGCATTTCCTGGAGACTTATCCTAACCTTATCCATAACCACACATGCCTAACCCTAACCCTAAACCTAACCAAGTCTTCACCCTAAAATTAATGATTCCCCTCATGGGACCTCCAATTTGTCCCCATAAGGGGAGGCGAGTCCCCCACACGCGACTGTGTAAACAGATTTAGGTCTCCACAAGTATAGTAATGCTAGGCCACACACACACACACACACACAATCACATGCATGGTGCAGATATCTTTGGTTTGACAACAAATATAAGAAATGAATCATGTAACCTGAAGCTAAAATGAATGGAATAAAAGGAGATATAATTTGCATAACATTGGGGTTATCTACAGTACACTGGCAGCCAACCTGGGAATTATTTCATTACGCATAATTGAACATGGTAATATTTTTCTCTTTGCCTTGAGATAGAGGATTGTGTTCTATTCACCGTCAGTATAATCGACTTCTAGCCTGAAGCTGGAGGACTTTTCATCCTCAAACTCACCACTAGTGATAATGAAGCAATGGTTAATGTAGGTACAATACTGCAGAAGCATTTAGGTAATATTCTTGGGGCATAATTAGATTTGCTTCCCAATGGCATCCCTGCTCTCTGGCCACTCTTCTCACCTTAGAGCAATATGCCCTTCTACTTGTCTTTTTTCTTATTTTTGTTTATCTTTTCTATTTATTAACGTTGTATTTCATTAGTTTTCACGTTTTATTATGTTATTGTTTTCATTTGTTTTAAATGTTTCCATTATATATCATTTTTATTAACTTCCATAGTGGACTATTTCTTTTTTCATGGGTCATTCATTCTCATTTGCTTATTAAGTTTCGTTAGATTCAGGAGGTAAGTTTAGTTTTCTTTTTCATAGGCAGAGAGAAAACACAAATTCCCCCATCTGTTAGATCTCTAACAACATAAATACAGTATAAAGATCTGTGAACTAGTCTACTTACCATTTACTAGTGTGTGTGTGGTGTGTGTGTGTGCGTGTGCGTGTGTGTGGTTTGTCTATGCATTACACATATTGAGATTTAGCAAGGTCACAAACAGAGTTTCCGTTAGCCGTAATTACCGGACTATGACCGGTAAAATATGCTGAAGACCAGCAAATCCAAATCTCCTCCGGTCAAAATGTCCGGTCAAATTATTTCCCCTTAGGCGCAATACCGCATCAGTTGCAACACTTATGTGACAGACAAGAAGAGTGTGTGACAGACAAGAAGAGTGTGTGACAGACAAGAATAATGTGTGACAGACAAGAATAGTGACAGACAAGAGGAGTGACAGACAAGAAGAGTGTGTGACAGACAAAAGAGTGTGTGACAGACAACAATAGTGACAGACAAGAAGAGTGACAGACAAAAGAGTGTGTGACAGAGTGTGTGACAGACATGAAGAGTGTGTGACAGAGTGTGTGACAGACATGAAGAGTGTGTGACAGACAACAATAGTGACAGACAAGAAGAGTGACAGACAAGAAGAGTGTGTGACAAACAAGAGGAGTGTGTGACAGACAAGAAGAGTGTGTGACAGACAACAATAGTAACAGGCAAGAAGAGTGACATACAAGAAGAGTGTGTGACAAACAAGAGGAGTGTGACAGACAAGAAGAGTGTGTGACAGACAAGAAGAGTGTGTGACAGACAAGAGGAGTGTGTGACAAACAAGAAGAGTGTGTGACAGACAAGAATAGTGACAGACAAGAGGAGTGTGTGACAGACAAGAAGAGTGTGTGAGAGACAAGAAGAGTGTGTGACAGACAAGAAGAGTGTGTGACAGACAAGAGGAGTGTGTGACAGACAGAGTGTGTGACAGACAGAAGAGTGTGTGACAGACAAGAAGAGTGTGTGACAGACAAGAAGAGTGTGTGACAGACAAGAAGAGTGTGTGACGAACAAGAAGAGTGTGTGACAGACAGAAGAGTGTGTGACAGACAAGAAGAGTATGTGACAGACAGAAGAGTGTGTGACAGACAAAAGAGTGTGTGACAGACAAAAGAGTGTGTGACAGACATGAAGAGTGTGTGACAGAGTGTGTGACAGACATGAAGAGTGTGTGACAGAGTGTGTGACAGACATGAAGAGTGTGTGACAGACAAAAGAGTGTGTGACAGAGTGTGTGACAGACAAAAGAGTGTGTGACAGACAAGAAGAGTATGTGAGAGACAAGAAGAGTCAATTCTAATGTCTAACACGTAATGTGGAGAAAGAGATGTCCTGGATGGGTTGATTGTGCGTTGATCTGTTGGTAATGCCTCGGGTTCCAGTGGGCATGTTAAACAATGCATAATGCTGCGCTATACTTTGCGGCCTCACCCGGTTGCATAGCGACACTTATTGTTTAGGTGTCTTTTAATAAGCAGGTAGTCCTATCATTAGCTCGAACTAGCTGGATCTGATCGATATGGACATAAACGTCTAATCTGGCGGGAGAGAGAGATCAGCTGCTGCTGACGAGTCACGCAGCTCTGCATGATCACCTGCAGCGGTGAGTGGAAACAAAAACACACACCAGGTTAGAATATCACACGTAGCTATTTTAATGACCGCTCAAACTACCTAAACTAGTTATAGATTATTACTGGATCCGTGAGCTGCATGATACTGACGGGCTGTCAGGAGAGGGAGAGCGCTCCGTTTATTATTCCCGTGTTATTGTAAGTTACAGTACACTTTTGAATAATGTAGTTAATCTACTATAAATAGTTTGTTTAATATCGAATCATATCAATTTGTTACAAAGGACCTTTGACCGCCACTTTTCTCATTTTGTCCAGAAGATTTAAACTTTATGTTGACCGGCAAAAAAAAGATTCTAACGGAAACTCTGGTCACAACAAAACATGTGTGAGAATCTCTCCAACTTCACTGCATAATATGGAGAAATTGCAATTATCTTTTTTTGAATATTATTTATTCATTTTGTAGAACACCGTTTGCAGCATTACAATAACAATACAACTACAATTGTTTTGCCTTTGATATTTGGACATTGCAATAGTCCATATTTCGCCATATTGTGCACCCCTAGAGTAAGACAATGTGCAGGACTGAGCCACATCCTGTGTGTACAGTTATGTGAATATATACAGTAGGTGTCAGCTTGTCTAGGTCATACTCTCCCTGTTGTCAGAAGAGGGCAGAAGAAAAGACACGGAGGAGAGAGAAACAGGCAGAGGGTGAGGAGGCAGAGTGTGTGAAAGATGTAACTTTGGGAGAGGAAAACACACAAGAGGAGATGTAGAGACAGGGAGTGTGTCTCACCTCTGTCGGTGCAGTGTGCCGGGGACAGGCTCAGGCAGCAGTACAGGAAGTTGAGGGCGGGAAGCAGGCTCTCTGTGTCGCTGGGCTTCAGCCTCCCTGCTAAATTACTCACTGACAGAGAGGGCAAAAGTACACACATGCTTTACTCAAGAAGAAGTACAGATACTCGTGTTTAAAAAAATACTCTGGTAAAAGTAGAAGTACCAAACTTCTTTACTCAAGTAAAAGTAAAGAGGCTTTGAAATGTCCTTCAGTAAAAAGTACCCATAACTAGCAGCTGTTTTAAAGAGTACCTGACCTCCCTTTATATTAATAGAAAGATAATGTCATTGTTAGCTAATGAATGTTTCCATGCTGAACAAAGGCAACATGACAACGTTTCCATTGGTCCCTCTTCTTTAGAGAAGACCAGGAAATGATGGATACACGGATCGTGTTCAAATCAATAGGCACGCAATGACTCTAAAGAATAATGATCACGCATCAAACACACATTCAGACTAAAGGAACCAGCTGTTTGGGAAATGAGAGAAGTAGAAAGTACAGGTATTTGTGTTCAACATGTAAGAAGTAGAAAGTACAGGTATTTAAGTTCAACATGTAAGAAGTAGAAAGTACAGGTATTTGGGTTTAACATGTAAGAAGTAGAAAGTACAGGTATTTGAGTTCAACATGTAAGAAGTAGAAAGTACAGGTATTTGTGTTCAACATGTAAGAAGTCAAAGTAAAAAGTCGTCCAATAAGTAGTGGAGTAAAGTACTGATACCAGAAAAATGTACTTCAGTACAGTAACAAAGTATTTGTACTCCACTACTCCACCTCTGCTCACTGACCACACACACACACACACACACAACACACACACACACACACACACACACACACACACACACACACACACACACCACACAACACACACACACCACACACACACACACACACACACACACACACACACCACACACACACACACACACACACACACACGCAACTGTGGCTCTGAGGGAGTGCGGTCATCTTTCAACCAGAAGGTTGTGGGTTCGATCCCAGCCCATGCAGTCAACATGTCGATGTATCCTTGGGCAAGATACTTAACCCTGAGTTTGCTCCTGATGGCCAACGGTGTGTGAGTGTATGTGAATGTTAGGTCCTAGAGCAAGTGGTACTGCTCTGTATGAATGGGTGTGAATGACATGTAGTATGTAAAGCGCTTTGAGGGGTCGTAAAGACTGGATAAAGCGCTATATAAGTACAGTCCATTTACCATTTACATTCAAATGTTACGACTCACTTAATATTTATCTCTCTAAACGCGTGTCAAAAGTAACGCTACGAGCTTCGCTAATTTACCGCCTGACACGACAAAGTCTCCCACCTGTCAGAGAGGACTTAATTAATCTGATCCGGTGGTGAAAATGTCATGGATGAGAAGCTGGAAAACTACACACACAGAATGATGCTCCACAGATGGGGAAAAAAAAAAAGACAAGTCAGAGGGGATGATAGGTGCCGACATCAAGGCAAAAAAAGTAAATGTGACTCCTATCATATTACGCCAAAAGGTTTAATTATCCAGATATGTCTAGTACATTTCTGAGCAGCGTTTGCAGATCAGCCACGAGCAATCCCCCGCTGATAAGAATATTTAATCAAAAACAAGTGATGCATTCAATTAGGGGGGAGTACAGGAATAGAGAGGTGTCTAAGTGCTTTTAACAAGATGAGTCTATAACGCTTTAAATTCAGCATTGATATCTCACTGCTAATGCACCACTGTGTTTATTGTGATGTACGTCATGTGTCGTATCTGTTGCTTTGAGAATCCATTTTAAGATTTTATTGCTGACTTAGTTTCAAGGCCTTGAGAGTGGGGGTGGGCGATATTGAAAAATATAATATCACGATATTTTTCAAGCAGTATCACGATAGACCATATTTTTTCATGTCGGTTATTATGGTTATTTTTCAAGTTACTTAACAGTACAACCACCTACAAGGTAACACAAACTAAAATAAAAGAGGAGTAACAGACCAAAATACCAGCTGGTTTAAATTCCTGCAATGAATCCCTGAATGAAACAATTCAACAGGAATTTTGATATGGCTTCCTCAGTGTTCAAGTAGGTAGGCCTACACCCTACACAACAAACTTAACACTGGTTTTCTTCACCAAGTAAAGTGCACTCTCTTGCTAAATAAAATAAAATATTCAAGGCACAGTTTCTCAGTATAAAAATTCACTTTCTGTTTTAGGTAGCACTAGCAGTGATGTAACATCAATAAACATGAAAAGGAGAGTAAAACATAACTAAGTAAAACATAAAACATCAATGAGGAAAATGTCAGTGCCAAACAATTAAAATGGTAAACTTTAGACTTGAAGTGCAATCAAAGACTTTAGCATAACTGAACATCTGTTTCAAAAGAGAAAAACAATATAAATACCTTATTGATAAAATAAAATATAAGCCAAAAGAATCAACCTAGACAATAAATGAAGTGCAATACTGTCTGAATCCTGACTAGACAGCTTGGTTTTTACTAACCGTTATCAGTATTTAGTTACTTCGGCATCATTTTGAAACGTGTATTACAATTAATCTCGTAAAATAGGTTAATTTGGTCGTAGTTGGTTTCCACCACAGTATTTACATGGATATAAGCCCCGCCCCCTCTCCAGCGCGTCCTGTTTGAATGACAGGAGTAAACACAGCTGACAGCCGTGGTGAAACTCCAGCGGTTAGGGTGAGAATATTCGCATTGCGTCCGTTGTGAACGCAGCATAACAAAGCAACTTCGAGATTTTAACAGAATCAGCGGCACGCAGGCCATGGTGGTCGTAGGACGTACAATTATTTTCGGGGCTTCACGGCCAGATCGGCCCGTCATGGCCGCCGTGAAATCCTACCCTGTGCACTATCACGATAGATATGATATCTCTGAAAAGGTATATCGTAGAGACCTAATATCGTCTCGACGATATATATCGTCATATCGCCCACCCCTACTTGAGAGGCATCGCCCCAAGTTATTTATCTGACCTTTTAAAGCCCTATGCCCCGTCGCGCACCCTGAGATCCTCAGAGGTAAAGCTGCTGGTCGTTAAAAGGTCACGAACACAAAGGAGACAGAGCCTTTGCTGTCAGAGCACCTGGACTTTAAAGCAACCTTTCCTGAGGAGAGCGCTGCAACATCTGTCTGCTGTTTTAAGTCACTTTTAAAAACTCACTTTTTAGAATTGCTTTTATGTGAATTTTTTTTCTTCACTTATTTCGTTCCACATATTTCTGTTTTATTATTTGCGATGTATTCTCATGTTTAGTTTTCAGTCTTGCTGTCCATGGATTTAAAGATGTTAAAGCACTTAGCAAACTATGTTTCGAAAAGGTGCTATATGAATAAAGTGTATTATTATTATTATTATTAGATACTGTAGTACATATGCATATTTTTACTTTAACTTCTTATGTTTTTTAATACATCATTTTTTATGGATACTTTTTTATGCTAATTTATGGAAATTCTTCTCAAAATAATATCCTTTCTTTTTTGTTGGACTGCCGTGGCCCGTGAGGTCACAAGGAAGCCGACCCCAAATGGTAGCAAGTCATCATTTTAAACTTCACATGCACTTCATTTAAATCATCTTTTTAATGCACATTCTTACACTTCTTTGTATTATTTCTTATTTTTTTTATTTATTTTTATTTTATTTCATTCTCAAGTGCAGCAACCTGCCACAAAACCCAATTTCCCACAGGATGAAAATGTAAAGTAGCATGTTCCTGCCTGTGTGAGGGAGACACATCCTGAAGCTGTTGAAGAAGCACCTGCCTCTAAAGTAGGGCATGTGTTTGATTATGCAGAGTAATGTAAACTCTGTGTGTTTGTGTATGCTAATAGATAAGGGCTGTGGGGAGTTACGCTCAGTGTGACCTCACCGTGATACAGCAGCTTGAAGTGCACGCCGTCCATCTTGCTGCTGTCGGAGGAGGATGAAGGCGGGTCGCTGGCCTCCATCACGCAGAGCAGCTTCAGCAGCAGAGGGAGCGAGTTCACTGATGAACAAGAGAGGAAGAAACAACCGTCAACACAGATGAGAAGAAGAGAAAGGGAGACATTAGGGCTGCATGATATAGGGAATAATAACTCATTGTGATAGTTTTAATGACATCTGTGTACATTTCCCTCTGTGGGACTAATAAAGGTATTCTGATTTAAATTAGGTTACGATTCAAGACGTTGGATTGATTATTCATTTTGTAATCAATACTGTCATATATGATTATTTAAAGATATGTTTAAAATGACCACGGTGTGATTTTTAAGAGGAACGGTACCAACAAAGATATTTTATTAAGTCTGTAGACTAAGAATTGAAGGCTGGGATAACATAGGATGTAATTTATTGATCCCAAATTGGGAAATGTTTGCGTTGCAGCAGCATAAAAAACGAGGCATTGCACATAAGTAGAAATAAACTATTCAGAAATGTAAACATCTCAAAATAGAAATAAAACAGCATTAAAAAGTAAGAATGTACAAGTTGACCGTGAAGATAACAAATCTATAAACTATCTGACGATAAATATTTATATATAGTATAAGAAACTTCTAATGAAACTACTAAACGTCGTCATGTGACACAGTGGGTGTTTCTCAATGTCGAGTAAAGCTGCTCCAGAGCCACTATTTCAAGCATACTACCTCATCGAGTGCCGCCGAAGGACTGTTCCAAAGTCCAGCATACTTGGAATTCTAACGAGCCCGGCGTACTTTCGTTTGGAGAAATTTCGAGGCTGCCCATGTGTAGACTCCGCGGTCTTAAAATCCCAAAATCCCCACAATGCTTTGCGCACGGACCAATTTCCCCAAATCTGTGGCGGAAAATGTAAGGCGCATATGACGAACACCTGCACACTTGCTCGCCTATTCCATTCTTCGTTTTCCGAGGCTAGGAAGTATTCTTGCCTCGCTTCTGAAGCAAGTGACTCGGAAGACATGTGCTACCAAGCAAGCGTACTCGACGTTGAGAAACACCCAGAGACTAGCCGCCTTTAGCTTAGCTGTGGTGATGGGATCCATGGGACAGTGATGTCGTTTTTTTTAGATTTTAATTACTTTTACAAGTGGTCTTAATATGTGGAGATTATCCTGCTGAACAAATATCATAAATACATGTTTCCCATGGAGCTTATTTTCTGCAATATTACAAAAAAAACACTAAAATCTCATTGGCTTTTTGTTACGGGAGCCCTCGCAATGCTAACTATTAGAAATATAAGCCATCACTGCACTAATCTATTGGTAACATTGCTCAAACTGACACTGAAACATTGATATTTAGTTTCTCTAACAAGCTGAGTATCAACAGGAGGCAAGAAGATGAAGCACATCTTCCTCAGAAATATAAAAAAAGACAATGCCTCATTTAAATAACAATATTCCGATCCATGAGAGTAAGGGGTGGAAAAGAGAGCAGTCATCTACACATACTTCTTTCACCTCTGCAGTGTCCCCTTGGGACGCCGCTGCATTACAGCCTAATATAAAGTTTATATTAATGCAAATTACAGTGGATTTAACTGGAGCACGTGCACGGATAACGGCCTGTGATCCCCAAAGGGCGGGAGATGAGCGGAGTCGGTTGTACCGCAGCTACAGTTAGAGTTTCCCCAGCTGGCTCTCTGGTGTTTTGCCTTTCAGCTGCGCTCATTAACCTGGGCCAGTTTATAGATATTATAACACCATCTGAAACACGATTCCACCAAAAGCACCAGATATCAGGTCGAAAACCACCAGACTCAGGGACAGTTTCATCCCACAGGCCATCAGACTGTTAAACACCTGAACTTTTGAAAGAACATCCATAACATTCACCTGTTTGCAACTTATAATATATATCAATATTCCAATTACATGTATACAGTATAGACTATTCAATTTCTACTATATTCTATTTCCTTTTATTTACTTGCACTATTTTATCTGTTGTATTGTGTTGCTTCTGTTGGAGGAGCCTGTGATCCTAATATTTGCAATTGTCATAATTACACTGTAGCTATGCACACATGACAATAAAAGCCTTGAATACCTTGATATAAAGGCAGGGATGGGCAGCAATGTCTGAACAAATGAACCATGGGAGAGCGTTCATGATGGGGACAGGCAGCAATTTTAATCCGAGAATCAAATAAAAACTCCCAAAAAATGAAGGAAAAGTCATTAAAACCCAGCATTTGGGGCATATTTGGCTTTTCATTTTCAGGTTCAAGGCTTTGTTGCCATAGCTACAGTGTAGTTATGACAACAAAAAGTCTTATGCCACAGGCTCCTCCAACAGTGCAACACAATAAAACAGATAATAGTGCAAGTAAATAAATGAAATAGAATATAGCAGAAATAGTGCAGAATATATACAAGTAATTGGAATATTGATATATGCAAGTTGCAAACAGATTAATGTTATGGATGTTTCTTTCAAAAGCTTACAGACATGTTAATGGTTTTTAAGTCTGTCATGTTAGTTCTCATCTGCCTTTTCTAACATTCATTAACTTTAAGCAAATCGATTGTGATGACATGATCTTATTGCTTGTAGATGGCACTGCATATTTTGTTACACACAATTTTACATATTTGTTGTTGTTTATATTGTTGTTATGTATTGTACAATATCGTTTTGTATCTTTTATTGCACATTTAAACTTGACTTCTTATATTGTATAAATCATTTGGTTTATTTTATTCTAAATGGAGCTTTTATCATAATTTCCCCCTGGGATAAATAAACGTTTTCAGATTCTGATTTGTGATGCCCCTGTGGGTTCATCAGTAGAGAGGAGGTGGCTGTCCTGTCTGTGCTGTGGTGAGTGGTGATTGCATTGATTGCAGTAACTCAGGGCACCTGGGTCTGGTGCCCTGCAGCTATTTAAAGCCTCTCTGCTCCTCTCTCTGCTTCTTCCCTGCAGGCACCCCAGTTTTGCTGAGTATATTATGAGTTTCTTCAGTTACTTTACTTTGTGCACTTCAACACTCTCACACACATACATGTCCATACAATCCTCACCCTGCATTTACATTACTGATACCACTGACATCCACACCTCATACTTACTGGTTTTGACTTGATTTGATTTGTTTGTCCTAAATAAACATCTTTTGTTAACTATGGACATGGTGTGTCTCCTCTTTGTTGTGGCCTTTTGAGCCGGGTCATAACAATCGGGGCTCGTCCGACGGGTTATTTGGTTAAAGGTTTGTGTAGTGCTCAGAGCACATTTGAGCAGCTAATTAGTTGATGTGGTCCAGCTGTGTGCTGGCTCGGCGCTGCCTATTTGGGGGGACACATCATGTTTTTTGGGGTTCAGGAAGCTTTAGTGTCAGGTTTTGTGTACCAATCAGAAGGTAAGATGTTGCTGCTTGTTACGCTTTGTAAAGAGTTTTCCCCGCTAGCATTAAGTGGCGTTTCCCCCTTGGGTTGCGTCTGTTTTTTTTTTTCATAGTGATGTGGTGACTTGGTTAGTGTCAGCTGTTTTCGGACAGCTGTCCTCAGGGGCACATCCGCATGAATTTCTTGGTGTTACCTGAGTGCAGGTCGCTCCATAACTCCGCCGGGTTCCAGTGCGTAATTACCCGCCGCAAGCCACATGAAGACTAGGTGAGTCTTTTGCACATGCGTGTTGACAGTTTTAATACTTTGCTTTCTGATTGGGTATAGGTAATATATTATGGCTGCTTTGATCGGCGTTTGTGGATGCGCCCTCAGTGTCTTTCTTAGAAGATTGCCAGAAGTTGGTCGAAATAGCAGATGCATTATGAAATTGCTGTTGTAGGGAAGCAAGCGGAAACATGATATTAAAGCTGTCATCTTTGTTTGAGCAGGGTGTATTGCAGAAGAGTGAGTCTGGTGCGGCAGGGGTCGTGCCGGTAGTGGTTCAGACGGCTGGTTTGCCGTTCCGAGCAGCAAAAGGAGCTTTGGCCAGCAGTTTAATCAGGAGAAGTTGAGGTTGGAGCAGGAGAAGTTGGAGTTGAGGTTGGAGCAGGAGAAGTTGGAGTTGAGGGCTCAGCAGGCAGGAGGGAGAGAAGCGTTTAGAGGTGGAGAAGGTGCTGGAGGCGGAAAAGATGAAATGTGAGGTGGAATATGCTAGATTACGGCTGATTGGAGAGGGCAAGCTTTCTCCGGTGGAGGATGGTTCTGATAGGTCGGCATCAGGTAGTGGCGATATTATTTCTTACTTGCGGTTAGTGCCAAAGTTTAATGAGCGTGACCCTGAATTTTTTTTTACTCTATTTGAAAGCATAGCAGAGGCAAGAAACTGGTCAGATTCGGACAAAGTGCTGTTACTTCAGTGTGTACTCACTGGGCTAGCACAGGAGGCCTATTCAGCTGTTTTGTGGCGAAAATGCTTTGGATTATGCTAGAGTAAAATCAGCAGTGTAAAATCATACGACTGGTTCCTGAAGCGTATCGTCAAAAGTTCCGAAGTTGGGTCAAGGGGGATAAGCAGACACGTGGAGTTTATTCCGTGATTTGACTCTCATTTTCAGCGGTGGTGGCGCGGCAGCAAAGGTTGCCAGTTTTTGACGGTCTTTGTGAAACTCATTGTATTGGAACCATTTAAAATATGTTATCCCTCAGTGGTGTGGCCACTTATGTAAATGAGCAGAAACCTTCACCCGCGCTTAGAGCTGCTGAATTAGCAGATGATTTGTGTTGACACATAAGGGGCAGTTTTTACAGTGAAGTGGTCTAGGGTGATTGGAGACGTGGCGCCAGTTTGTGGCGGCACGTGGGGGGTGTTTGTTGAAAAATCCTATTCAACTAAATCCAGACAACGCGACCTTGGGAATTGCACCTAAGGAAATAATTATTCCAAGTAACCAACAAGGCACTCAGGTTCGTGATACTGAGGGGCAGTAGACGTGTTCCATTTATCAAATGTTTTATTTCTGGCATTAAAATAACATTAAAAACACCATAAGATCATTATACACACTGAAAATAAAGGGTAGCTATTCCCCGCGGTGGTGCAAAGTTTTCACCAGGCTCCTCCCGTAGATTTGCAGGTCCCGGGGTAGATCCGAGGGCGCCAGAGTGGGCCAATGTCATTATTGCCGAGAAGAGGGTCATTGGAAGGAGCAGTGTCCGTTGCTGGAACCTGAGGGGAAGCCTCGTTCTTCATCACATGCTCCAGCCATATGTTCGGCCGTTTTGGTTAAAAAGCCGCAGGGTGTAGGATCGGGCAAACCGTTGATTTATGATTCAGCGGACAATGTAATAATTATTCATTTGTTATTTCTGATGGGATATACAATCCACAATAGATTTTTGAATGGGAGTTAATTTTTGAATTCATTTCGTGTCACTTGTTTGACACTTTTAACCTAAGACATAATGGTTATTCGTCAAATGGGACTCCACGTCACGATAAGCTGTCTGAAGAGTTAAAGTGTTATACAGAAACATTAACAAGCTACAAAAAACGAATCTAATCCAACCCTAAATAATAATAAACCCTCAAAAAGTTGTGTTTATTCCATCTGAATACCGGATTTTTGGAATAATACTAATACACAGCTTACATAAATCAAACAGTCTCTCAAATAAAAACAACCTTAGTATGATAGCAACCTCATGAACAGAATCTGTAAAACTCTATTTATCCTCATCACTTATCAACTGGGTGAATTAACTACATAAACAACTATCTCATTTCCCACTGTCTGTAATGACAAAGGATGCTGGGAGGATTAATGGCTCTTGACATCCAACATTAATCAGAAGCGACAAGTGTTCCTACTTCGGTCGATTTAAAACGTTTTAAAAGAGACTTTGTGAGGGAAAGCACGTTTTTCCTGGCAAAACAGATGAACAAAATCCCACCTTTTGCCACTTTAACATCTAAAACCATGATATAGTTGTTTTTTCGGACGTGTCGAGCATTCCTAACATCATTTAAATAAATTCAATTCAAAGTGACCTTTTCTGTGTTTGCCCTGTGATAAGTGTCCTTGATAGTTGAATTGTCACCATTTGGGAGTATTTTGCATAATGTGTTCGCTGACAGAGGTTTAGAAATATGCAGAATTTTTATGTGATCATAATTAACCCCGCCTTTATTGCCGTCTTTGTAATTGATCACAATTCAAACAGTTCTAAGAACCATCAGAAATAAAACCCTGGCTCGTAAAATGACCCAACAAACATAAATCCACGCAAATAATCTTTCAAATGATCCAATATGTGAGAATAATTAACTAAGTTCCCTCCATTAGGTTGAAAAAAAGAACATTGTGGCTGGGAGTTTGTGTGACACCGATTCACAGCCTCGTCGCCTCAGGGAGGAGAAATCGGCGGAGCTGCAGCTGAGAAAAGATTGTGTGAGGAAGTCCGCAGATTGGTCAATTTGGACCAAAGTACGGACTTAACGTAACGGCTCCGCGGACGTAAAGTCACTATACCCAAATACGTCACTATACCCAAGAAGTAAACAATGGAAAAAGAGTAATCTCCAACGAGGCGTTCTGGGTAGTGGTGCACGATAATTATCGGGCCGATATTAGGATTATGACGTCATCCCGATAAACCCGATAAAAGTATTAATAGCCCCGATAATATACAATATATTTTTTGGGTAAAAAGAAAGAAAGAAATACTGCGGTGTGGGTGGATTGGGATGAGGGGCGCTTGTTTTTCACTCGGCTCCTCTCGTTTTGCCAGTACTGTGGTATTAGAGGTTTAGGAAGAGGGGAGTTTTTCACAAATCCAGCGCTCCCTAACTCATGCCTGGCTGTGAAGTAAATGGTGTGCGGCCGTGAAGCCAGGACAGTAAACAAACATGTCGTCGGTAGTATGGGACTATTTCAAAGTTTCAGAGTTAGATAATTCGCTTGCTATTTGGATTAACAAATGCAGAAGTTCCACGAGGAGGGAAAAAGGCAACGAGCTATAATACTTCCAACCTGATTAGTCACCTGAAACATCGCCATCGCTACGATGGTGTGTTAAAAGCGTACGAAGACGCCTGCGCTGCTAAACTAGCGGCGAATCCAAAGCCAGCTGCAAAGGCACCGGGGCTTTTACCTATCCACGAGGCTTTTGAAAAAGGCAAGAACTTTATTTGGGAAAATAAATATGGTCACTTTGAAGAGTCAAAACTGTTCTTGGCTTTGTTTTGTTCATAGAAGTAATGCTCATGTCATTTGCTCACTACTAGTCCTTTTTTTACCACCAGGTGTGCAAAAACTACAGGTACATTTAATAGATATATACATTATATTATTATCGGTTATCGGTATCGGTCTTGAGAAGCAGGAAGTTATCGGTATCGGTTTCAAAACCAATATCCTGCATCCCTAGTTCTGGGGCAGCATAGACAGGTCTTTTCTGTGTTAGAGTTTTACTCGCTACAGGGAGTACTTTGAGGGTTTGTGACTCTGCAGACCGTTTACATGCAGAAAAAGCTACATAACACACAAGGGGACGGGTAATAACCAGAAAAGCATGACATGTCTAATTGGAATTCTGGTGGTATTTCAGTGGAGGGACATGTAACCAAAAATAACCTTAACACAACGGGATGACTTTTGTTAACTGTGTTCGTTATTCTCGCGTCCAGGAGAGAAGCTTTAAAAAAGGAGACTAATTGAGTCTCTGAGAAGGTTCAAATGGGTACTTTAATTAATAAAAAGCGCGGTAATGTTACAAGCAGAAGATGGTTCAGTCAGAAAAAACAGCTGTGTTCTGGGGCTCTCGAGAGGGAAGAGAGCGAGAACCACTTTTTCAGCTGTTAAATATCCTCTGTTGGCTCCTCCCTGTGGGCCGGTTGGCGCTGCTGGGGGCCGGCCCTCCACGTCTTTAATGTCCGTTGTTGTGTTAAACAGAGGGTTTCGACATTTTACATTCATTGCTTACTTCCACATGCTTTTTCTCCTCATCTCTTTCATAACTCTATATGTAACACATGTTAACGGCGTCAATAGCTACTTTAATTATACTAATGGACGGTAGTCCCGGATGTCGTCATGAAGGATTTTCAGAATAAAAGCTTGGTATTGAGAACTTCCGTTTTTTTCCAGAATAAAATAGCATTTAAACTGATGGTATGTTCTAACTAAATTAAATTATGCCATAAACATTGATTCTTAGACTAATGTGTACATGTTTTTGTATGAACTTTTACTGATTGGGAGATATCATTAAAAAGCTGTCATTTGTTTTGCAAAGCTTCAAAGTGTCCGACTGAGGCAGAAACAGTGTCTGTCGCATTATAAAAACTAAACTCAGGGGAGTAAATGGAAAAAATTACCTGTATCTATCAACTGGAAATGAATGTATCTGTGTTTTAATGATATATATATATATATATATATGGGCGTCTGACTAAATCAGTTGGCATTAATCTTGAACTATGATTGTGAATAACCTCTATCATCCAATATTCTTCTGTGAGAGGAACTGAATATATTACAGCAGCGGTGGATTCTGCAGCCTTGAGAGTCAGAAAGCTATCAAGGCTTTAGTGTGTGTGAAGGACTTTGTTAAGAGTTTTGAAAAAAAAGAGAATAATTACATATGTATATTAGGAAGTATAAAAGAAAGATAACTCCTTGAAGATTGACTCGGCAAACTAAAGGTGAATGTTAAGCTTTCAAAAGACGAACAACTTTTGACAGTTTTATGGCCCATGAGGATGTCAGCTCGTAAAGTGTAATGGCTTTGATCTCTCTCTGTGTGTGTGTGTGTGTGTGTGCGCATTGGTGATGTTCAGTACAGTGGTGAATGTGTGATGATTCCCAGTGCGTTTGGAAGTTGGTACCTCACATAATATATTCACAACTCCCTGATTATGCACATTCATTTCAAACGAGAGCCCATCACTGCGCTGCAGGTGCATGAAATGGTCAGGTCTGTTTAACGCTGTGTGCTTCTTCTCTGCATTGCTAATAAATCAAAAGCATTCCAATTCTCTTCATCGTGAAGCGTTCCTGATAAAAACATTACCACACTGACTTTAAAATTCATTATCGGAATCAGAATGAGGTTTATTACCAAGTAGGTTTGCACATACAAGAAGTTTGGTTGGGTGTATAATGGGGCCGACATTAACACCGTAAGAGGAATCTAGTCGTAAAAAGCAGCAAAATATTGTATATCCTATTTTAAAAACTAAAAAGAAATGTTTAAAAGAAATAAAAACACCAACAAATCTGAAAAAAAATTATGCAAAGGAATTGCTTTTAAAAACTAACTTTTTGATAAATGCTTTTATTCAATTGTATTTATGTTGAATGACTTTCTATTTGTTTACTATGTGTTTTATAATAGAATTTGCTGTTTTTAGGTTAATTGTATTCTGTGTTTTAAAGGTGGTCTGTTGGTGCATAATTATCATTTTATTATATTATATGACTAGGAAAGGGAAAATATGTGCACTTTATTTGAACTTAAAGTGGAAAAGCAGTGCAGTTTTAAAAGAAATAGTATTGAACAGAAATGTACAGAGAAGTAGATTTGAATTGAAGTTAGTAATAACGCTTTGTTTCAACATAATTATAACACTGCAATAATCATGTTTTGATTGTGTAAATATAGGTATATAGTAGGGCTGAACGATATATGTGTAATGGCGATAACCGCGATATGCGCGATATTCACACCGCAGGGACGTGCGGTTTTATTCATTTTTTTTTTTAAATGCTAAGGCACTTTAGCACAGAATTCAAAATAAAGATACCCTTATTACTTATTGAAACTGCACATACAATATAACCGATTAAAGCTGAAACTCCACAGATTATTTAAGC